>CAJQZP010001062.1:1200000-1797500 GCA_907164705.1 Parnassius apollo | reverse complement strand
GACGGCAAGGTGAAGGTGGGCGACTTCGGCCTCGTCACCGCCATGGGAGATAACTCTCAAGATGGCGAAGCCACCGAGATAAATGTTTACGCGAGACATACGTATCAAGTTGGTAAGCACTTAACATATAATTCACTACTAGGAACAGAATCAAAAATCTTATCCAATTTAGTTCCCTTTTACTCACTCGAATAAAATCAATAATTTCAATTTTCTTATATTAAATTTATGAACAAACATGCGCAATCCAATTGATGATAAGAGGCTATACATAAATCACGTAACGCGTTTTCGGTACTTTTTTAACCCTCTCCCCACCACGTAACGCCATGTTGACATTTTATCCGCCATGTTGACATTTTGTCCGCTTTGTTGACATTTTGTCGACCCCTGTCATAAATATTTCTTTTATTACGTATTTTTTAATTCCATAAAATAATAAAGTTACTCGAACGATTAACATAAATACGAGCAGTTTTCAATTAAATAGACTTCTTTAAATAATTTTTATTTTATGAAAGAATAAAATAAACAAATATTTTTTTCAAACACACTTTTATTACTTGTTAATTTAAAAAAAAATCTTTACTTTTATTTATAACTTGTTAGTATTTATGATTCGGTATTTACTACGCCGTAGTTCGTAGCGGCGTTTTTCCATAGCCAGTAGTAATTCGCAGTACGCGTATACACTATTTTGTTTAAACAACTTACATCTATTTAATTAGTAGGACTTGTAAATTACAGTAAAATCATGTTCAAATTAGTTATGTAATTACTGGTTAGTTATTTGTAACATTTCTCATTCTATCCATTTCTTTTAATGCATCATATTATAAAGTCTACTTGAAGGATTCTCATTCTTCGATTTGAAGACCTGCTAAAGACCTAACTCGACTTAAAGCCACGTAAGCTTGACCTGCAGTAAACAATTTGGAATGAGTGCGTAATCTATAGTAGTTCCCTGAATTTTGTGCATCAAATAGAATTCACATTCATAACAAATGGAACGAACTTAATTTCCCAAATCTGATGGGGTTGCATATGGATATTATCTAGGACCAAAGTACTCACCAAGGCGAATTAAATGAGTCTACGTCTCTATATCTATATATATCTCGATGGCGATGCGTCATTTCATCACAGAGTTTCTATGGCCACCTTCCATCATCAGATTAGCTCCATATCATCATAATATTGCATTTTCACGACATGGGGAAGTGTGTCAAATTTAATTTGCAAGATTTGATTACAGACAGACAACGGAACAAGTGATAATAAATAAAAGCTTGTAAAATAACTAAACATCCACATCATCTGTCCATGTGGGACTCAACCAATCATTTAATTGGTTCTTTCCCAGGAATCGAAGGATTTTGTTATGTCGTCAATCAGCCAATCAATATCATGAGGCCAGTCATATCGACATCTTCATCAATTCAATTAGCTTGTCCATCGAAGTCTGATCTTGGATAGTATATAGTAACTCTTTGTTGTATCGAGCAACAATGGTGACTGGCTTCAATCGACTTTGTCCTTGGGTCAATCTATTTTTAGATTGTAGCTGTTTTATATACAGTTGAACGCTCTTTTTTGAGGCAAAATATTTTCCACATTGCAAACATTTCCTATCATGAAGATCAGTCTCAATTGTAAGGCTCTATAAAGAAACTCGCCTTCAAGATGCCCTACAGATAAAGATTCCCTCAAAGGAAACGGCGCAAAATAAGAAAAGACTGTTAAGGTGCAATTCCGTAGCCGACTGCAGGCAGCAGCAGCAGACACGTCGTGGCGACATGTTGCTGCAGTCATGACTCTGAACCAGTCTGTTCCGAGTGTTCAGTGGGACATGATGTATGACGTATGAAATTAGCGATCACGATTTATTTTTGTATAAGATGATGATAACTTGCTTTTATTAACAAGTATACAGAGAAAAGACAAAAAGACACACGTCCTGTGTTGAGATGCAGAGGAAGTGACGGAATCTTCCTCGGAATTTTAACTCATTTTTAAGAAAAATTCAACGTGTTGTCGCTCGGGCGTTGGCGACACTACTGATCTGCGGCCGGACTACGGTGTCGTCTGCCTCTAGACTCTAGGCAAACGACGTGTCGCTCGCTACGGCACGTTCATAGAACTACATAGAAACCAGTTGTGTCGCGACGACACGCCGCTTGCTGCTGCCGTCTGCAGTCGGCTACGGAATTGTGTACCTTTAGAGCGGTAAGGGTACTAGTGTCCTCGAACGCGATAAATGCGGAATGGCACACGTCATTACCGTACGATATTTTCAATACAAATATGAAAAAAATATGTATGACCTTCTCCCACGTAACAGCTCATAACGTGAGACATACGCCTCCTCCTTATAGGGTGAATTATGTACAGATACCAACTTCAAACAAAGGAACTGAAAATAACGTAATTTCTAATATATCACCAACTACTATCTAATTTCCAGGAACTCACCTGTACATGTCCCCGGAGCAGTTGATTGGAAGACCTTACAGTTATAAAGTGGACATCTACTCTCTGGGCTTAGTGCTGTTTGAATTGCTATATCCATTCGGCACCGAGTCGGAACGCGTGGCTTGCTTGCTGCGTCTACGGAAAGGTTGCTTCCCCCAGGCCTTCCTGCAAACCTATCCTGCGGAAGTAAGTGTTTATTATTTTTAAGATAATACGTCTTAAAGCGCATTAAGGATGAATTTTCGTACGCGACAAGATGCACGCGTCCAATAGAATGTAATCGTCACATCCCATCAAAAATCCACTGCTGAACATAGGACTCTCCATAGATTGTCGTATAAGGGGATATTTAGCATAGTTGTCAAGCTTGCTAAGCGGATTGGCAACCGCAGCTTTCTTGTTTAAGCTGCTGCCTATCTCTCCTGGTTTATTTCCCTCTGTGGCCTTATACGATACCCACGGGACGATCTGGAGTAATAGATATTCTTACACCGGCGCTATACGATTCATGGAACTTAAATTTGGTATCATTGCCTCCTTTCAACTTCCAGCATCGGACAATCATAGACTAGGTGGACATCCATCCATTTGTTGTCGACATTCCACTTATTTGAACTAAACACACGGTAAATATATATGTTCATTCACTGTTTACCTTCATATTTCCAATGTCAAACATAATTTATACTTTACAAGGCGCAGGTTCGGCCGCTCATGGAATACTGTTCCCATCTCTGGGCTGGGGCTCCCCGGTACCAGCTCCTTCCACTTGACCGCATCCAGCGCAGAGCGGCTCGAATCGTCGACGACCGAGTGCTTTCCGATCGGCTCGATTCACTGGCGCTGCGAAGAGATGTTGCATCTCTTTGCGTATTTTATCGCATCTATCACGGGGAGTGCTCTGAGGAATTGTTCGGATTAATCCCAGCCGCCAAATTTCGTGAACGCACTACACGGCAAACGTCCCGATACCATCCACACCATCTGGATGCTTGGCGGTCCACCACTGTACGTTTCAAAAGGAGTTTTCTTCCGCGTACAACCTCTGTGTGGAATAATTTACCACCGGTGATTTTTCCGGACCGATACGACCTGGGGACCTTCAAGAAAAGAGCTTACTCCTTTCTAAAGGGCCGGCAACGCACCTGCAATTCCCCTGGTGTTGCGGTTGATCATGGGCGGCGGTAGTCACTTAACATCAGGTGAGCCACATGCTCGTTTGCCCCCTCTTCTATAAAAAAAAAAAAAAAAATTGTCGCCTGGACAAGTTTTGTCGTAGACGTTCATATTACTAATATTTCAGAGTAAGGGTAAGCAAATTTATGGTAGGCTAAAGCCTAGTAGATCAAACACTCAATAGTCTGTCTAACAGTCGCACAGAGGTTGTTGCCAAAGAATTTTAAAATGTTGCCAACAATTAGTAATTGACATATTGACGGAATAAGCTGTGAATTTTGTGTGATTGCAAAAGTTATTTCTGAGTTATTCCGGTTTATCCACTCTAGGGTGGATACTCGGAAACGCGTGTTCATTTATCCACCCCAGATGGGTTGGATAATCAGAATTCACTTTCTCGTTGTTGTTCCGCCTTATTACCTCGAGTACAATTTAATAGAAAATGTATTCATAATTTAATATACTGGATGACCTTTTTAAAAATAAATAAAAAATTTTGAATGAAATAAATAAATAAATTAAAATCCACCCTAGCCTGTGACCCTGCGAAGTGACAAGGTCAAAGATGCGTACTAAAATTGTTTTACTGCCGTTCATAAAGTAGGGTGATGGATGGGATATGATTTGAATTTCGATAGATTTTAATTTATTTATTTAATTCATTTTTTAAATTTTGTGTAAAATATCAGTGCCATAGGCTTCTACTCTGTTCACATATTACACCATATATTTTTCCAGGAGGTAAAAAATCATCCAGTATTATTGATCAATTTTTAATAACCACAAGCATTCAACAAAAATCGTATTGTGTATTGCATTTAAATCAAATTAAACTTCCTCGTTTTAAATAATAATTAGTAATTTAAAAATTCTGCAATATGTCCAGGAAATGACCAACGCTAATTTCATTATTCAGTAGAAATAATTGTATATCGGTGATAAATTAGTCTCTTTTAATGTATATTTGCAATACTTTTTTAAAGTTCTTTATTACAACAGATGTGTTAGCGAAAAAACGGGCGTTTTTTTTTTCAAGCAATTCAAAAATGTTACTAAATTTGGATGTGGTCTTTCTTTAACTTCATTTGAAATAGTTTTATGCCAAGATTCTCATGAATTTGTAGTTCTGTGAGGCACTCCGAATGAATTCTAAACAGCCATATAATTTTCATCCTTGAGCCATGTCTTTTTATAGTATTTTACAAACGCCATCATATTATCATCATTTTTCAAAAAAAGATTTGACAGACAACCATCATGTTTCTAGAAAAGTCTACACAGGCGAGGAAGAAAATTGCAAGAAACAATGGGTGCGTTTGGCAGAAAAAAGCGCTAGCAAGCGCTTACAAGCGCTAAAATAGTTTTCGGCCAGGACACGATTGCTATTTCAGTAGCGCTGACACAATCCGCCATTTTGCTTATTTAATTTGTTTGTTTTGAAGTAGAGTTTATAAGTTCTTTTGTGCAATATTAGTTTTAAGTAATATAATAATGACGTGAATAAACATATATATGTTATTAAAATTCATGATTGGTAAGTTTTTAATATGAATACAAACATATATTTAAATGAGGTTAGGTTCCCCGGTTAAAACTAACATCGTGTCCTGGAGGAAAATAGCTACTTACGATTTGACAGCGCTTACCGCTTACGATCGCCATTTTGCTTATAAGCGCTTGCTAGCGCTTTTTTCTGCCAAACGCACCCAATATAATATATGAATTCCGATTATCGACCCCGTCTGGGGTGGATAAGCGGACACGCGTCTCCGAGTATCCACCCTAGGGTGGTTTTCTTAAGGTGGATAAACTGAATAACCCTTCTTGTTTTCAGTATTGTGTGTCAAGGCAAAAGTTTATTTTATATTTTGCATATTAGATATACAGTGGAATCTCTATAACTCCAACCTCGTTAAGTCGAAAAAATTACCATTCCCTTCCGCTGAACCCCTAAATACGCGATATCTCGAATTATTTAGAGTTTGTAACTCGAAAAAAATGTTATTTCCCTACGAAGTATTTATAATGCATATTTATACTTTATAACTCGAATTTCAAAAAGGAGACTCCGTAAGTTGTAGTTAGTAAAATATAATTACGTCTTACTTGGAATTCCCCGAAATAATAGCAATAAAATTCAAAATGAATGTTTGTGTTCAGGGCTTCTAATTTATTGTTTTTGTCTTAGACACGTGCAATGAATGAATACATTCATAAAACTTTCTAAGTAACACAGCTGTGAACGTTATGTTTGTTCCTTGTCGACACAGGACACGGTAACTTTTAGCGGAGCTTGTCCGTAAGTATTTATTTTGGCTTTGGCTGAGCTTGAAAAAATAATTGATAAAAAATCTGCAGAGTTCAAATAAAAAGAAGATAACGGATTGTTTTTAGTGTACAGTTTACTTCATTAATATGTAATTTGTTTTTAATATGTAAAAAAATATATTCTATAAAACTTTAAGTTGAATTGTTATTCAAATTCGACTCTACAAATCGAAAAATATACTTAGAAATCGCGCCTTTGTAAGTCGAAATTTCAGCAGTTAAATCATATAAGATCTCGAAGTTCTTGTTAAGTCGAAAACTCGTTAACTCGATTTTTTATGCATTTCCCTTGACATTCGAGTTATAAAGATTCCACTGTATATATATATATATATATATATATATATATATATATATATATATATATTATATATTCATGTGTAGTTAAAAGTGAAGAAATACAGCTTACTTAATATACACACCTAAAAATTTAATAAATTACCACTAGTTTAATTTAAAATGTGTAATATTAATCTTTGCAGACTGAAGTATTAAAATTGATGCTCAGCGAAGATCCATCTCAGAGACCTACAGCCAGCGGTGTCCGGGCTCGAGCACCCCTGTACCAGACCACAGATGAGAGGTGGCATTTCACGTTGCCTAATTTAGCGGGAAGCTAGACTTACATTTATTTACAATTACATAATGATGTAGTAAACATTTTACATTTATTATATCTTAATTTTTAATTGCTATGGAATTTGACATTTCTGATTTAGCATATTTAAGTTTTTGATTGTTTTTATAAAACAGTTTTAATTTATTCTGTGTTCAAGCCAAGAAAATATTATTTTTGCGTGTACTCGCAACTGACATCCATACATTTCTAAAAACTGATAACTGTCGTCCTTATAGAAGTATTCTTCCTTTTTTTTTAAGTTATTAATTTATTCAAATCTAAAATGTTTCAACTTAATTTTCTGCATGCGTTCCTTACTTGCAAAGATAATATTCAATTTAAATAATGTCTGCAATTAATCGTTGTTAATTTTCAATTGAGTGCAGTTATAGGTGCACAAAAATTTCTATTTATAAAAGATATTAGATTCTTTATAAGCTTTCCTGTGCCTTATAGGTATATAAAATATGATTGTTGAAATAATACTTACACTACAAAAAGAAAAATTTTTTTAGTTTTTTTTAATAAGCGTGTTTATATTGTTTATTTAACTATTAACCACAATTTGCAACTTGACAGACACATTTTTAAGCATAGGCTTGTTTCATTCGAAGTCATTAATAAATATGTTATTTTGAACTATGCTTGAATTAGTTTTGGGTTTCATATTTGATTTTATAAAAGGCTACAGAAATATTTTCCCTATTAATTATTATTAATACTCTATATTGTTTGTATTTACTATAATTTTTTTCTTGTTGACGTAATTGAGATTTAAATTCTTTTTAGCTAGTTGTTTTTTTACGGTTTCGTAGTCCCCTGTAACTTTTCTAGATATAAGTTTAACACCCAGTGCGATTTATAATAAAATATTAAAAAATAAGTTTAAAATATCTCATAACGAGGCTATCAATAAACGCCCTAACGTTGTCTGTAGTGATTACAGCAATAATAATAAGTATTTACGTCATGTTGGAACTTTAAGACTGGTTGTGGAAAAGTTAGTATGTACTTATCAATTGTTGG
This sequence comes from Parnassius apollo, assembly GCA_907164705.1. NCBI lineage: Eukaryota > Metazoa > Arthropoda > Insecta > Lepidoptera > Papilionidae > Parnassius > Parnassius apollo. The sequence continues at coordinate 1,789,879 of CAJQZP010001062.1, read as the reverse complement.
ATGTTATAATTTAATGAGTGATTGAGGGTAGTGTTTTTAATGCAATTATATTGAGAACCGGATTTAAAGTAATTCGAAACACTGGGGTAACAAAGAAATGGACATCCCGTAACAACTTTTCAAACAAGATAAAAAAATCTTTTCACAGATATTTAAGAATTTGTGAAATATAAAAAAATTACACTTGTAATCCTTGGAAAGACCTATGATTAACAGTGAACTTATAATGTGTGCATAAAAAGAATTGTTTGTCATTTTTATATTTATTTACACAGCCCAACCAGATGTGAATCCTGTTTAAATACACCAATAAGAATAAATGCATCGCAAAATACAAAGAAAATTACACAATCTTAATTTATATAGCTAAACGAAATTTATGTTGCCAGGACTTTCAACGGAAAATCATCAACTAGTTTCTAGAGTAATTACTTTTAAATCCGAAGTAGGATTAATCACTTTTAATGACATGTGTTTTTGTCATATCATAGTGTTTATTTTTTACATCTTTAAAAATTTGTATTGTAGAGGCTCCGGTGCCCCAGATCCGGTTGCTCTCCCTTAAATCCAGTCTTGGTTAGTATTATATGGTAGGCATATAAGAGGTCTAAAAAGATCATCACGACAGATTGAAGGTAAAAAAATTAATTAATTTTTTATTTCTCTTATTGTAATTTAAAAAATATTTAATTTGTATAAATCTACATAATAAGTGTAAGCTTTATATATTAAAACGTATCTTAAAACTATAAAATATTTAACAAATCATAACCAACTAGATTATTGAGGTAATTTTTTTAAACCAAATAAAAACTGGAGTTACACTGCTAATAAAAAAACGATGCCGATGCAATATACTTTTGTATAGCATTAATAATATTATAATCAATGTCACATCTTGATTATTAGAATGGTCGGATTGTTTGTGCTTTTATATTTATAAGATAAATATCACATGTAATTATGTAGCATACACAAAATATAAGATTCAATTATGGGAAGTTACATTACTGGAAGGGTTAAATAGTTATATAATTATCCATTAAATTACATTGTAAAAGATGTATAATTTTGAATAAAAAAAATTGCAATAATTTTCAATGTGTTTTCTTTTTAGGTTAAACATCACGTTATAAACAAGTACCTTATAATCACAATAATAATAATACTAATAAGTTAATACTATGGAGTAAATCTTAATAAATATTAGACTATACATTCGGCCACACGCCGAATATCGAATATTCTGCGGACTTCCTAGCCGAATAGCCGAATATTAGGCAAAAGTATTCGGCCAGGAAGGAACTAGAGTTTATTCTTCAGAGCCTCTATTCCCTAAAGCTGGGATTGTCTACAAGAAGAGAAGGAGTAAACGACTCCCTGAAAATGAAGAAAAATTAATTTACTTTCTGCACCGTTATCTTCCACTTTAAATACGATAATTCGAGTGCATAGACATTTATCTGATAAATCTTTCTTTAATGTTTGTAATATGGAAGTTATTATGTACCTGTGTGTAAAGTGTTCAGTATTCATCCGAACAGTACCTAGGTATTCGGTATTCGACCGAAATGGATAAAAGTAGCCGAATACCAACTAATAGTCGAATATTCGATGCAAGTCTAATAAATATACCAAGGGTTAGGGCAATTTGGTCTTACCAACGTAAAAACAGTAAACACATAAAAATGGAACAATACAGTTCTGTCACTTATGGTAAGTCATAAGTAAATTCAGCATCAAAAACCACACAATAACAACTAAGGCTTTATCAATTTTTTGATATCACAACTTTAAGGTCAAAATGACACTATAAAATAGAATTACTGCCAATACCACATTTGATGAGATTGGCAATAGAAAAATATTAAAAACAGTAACAATTATCAATTAAAGACAATTATAGGAAAGCACCCACCAAACAAGTGGAATGTTATTTAAACTCCATTATTGTCCAATATAGTTGGACACTATTTGAAACCTGGATTACCAATATGTTGTACTCTTATGGATATTTTAAAATACTTGATAGCTTAATTGAAACTTAAATGAATATCATTAAATAAATAAAAAGTTAAAACTATTATTACATCATTATTTACAGATACAGTTGTATCTTCTGGAATTGTCACAGACATTACATTTTACAAAATTTTCTAAGGCTACAAAATATGTAAAAATATATGAATTTAATGTATTAAATACATTATCTAGGCAATTAAGATAAACGACAGTAATTTAAACTATCCATAATCAACTAATATCGATGGTAGCAGATCACTTCAGTGCATTTCACTGGATCTAAGTATTATTTCAATTTCATTATTAATTGTAGGTATGTATATTTCCAAATTAAAAAGCTCATTTTAGATTCAATAATCCAAGTCACTATTTCAAAAATTAACTAATTTAACTTATATTCCCTAAAATATACACAATTCAATTATTAATCTGTGATATAAATTGCTTTTGTAATAAACTTTTTTTTGAAAGCTTCATTAATCATCAACTTTTATGAAAACTATGAGTTGTGTTACTGTTCTCTAGGAAACTTGGAGTTTTTCCTTCTTTCACAACTCGCAAAGCCTGCAAAACCCTTGCAGTGTCTAGTTCTTTCTCTGACGCTTTTTCGTTATCCAAACAAATTTCAGACATTCGGGTGTTGAATTGTTCTATGACTTTCACTCTATAGTCTATAGAAGATGCCACTGGGTTCGCTGTTAACCACAGGTACTCTAAACATGGTAACTTACATATATATTGGACCTCTTCTATGTCATTTATAAGATTGCAGCTAAGATCTAAGCTTTCCAGGGAGTACAAACGAGAAAATCCTTGGAGCGAAGTAACTTTATTCTGTGACAAATCAATTCTCACTATGTTACCAATCTTTGCATGCCAATTCTCGCACAAAGAGAAACTATTCATAGATAGGTTCAGAACACGAAGCTCGTGAAGGCATGATATATCACAAAGCTCAGTTAGTCGATTTGAGGAAAGGCTTAAATGCTGCAGTTTCGGCACCAGTTTGATCGCCCAATCAACATTTTGTATATTGTTGCTGGCAAAGTTGATGACAGACAGTTTTTTCCAAGTCTGTAACAAACGGAAGAAACTAAACTACATTTACATACATTTAATGAAAATAAACATGAAATTACTTGAATAAGATCAACCTGCTTAGAGCTTGTATGGCCTGCATTTAATCAAGATCCCACCTGATTTTCATATTAAATTGTGATAGTTTGAGATGGTTCAAATGTTAGTCATACTAAGTACTATTCAGTCAAGACTGACTGAGGTCTATAAGACTGACGCCAGTAAATTTTCCAATTTGTCTAGCAGTGCATGCCAAACAAGACACTGTACAACTCTTTTGTATGCACTTAAAGTATGTCAGCCCCATATTGTAAAGTCAAATCTTGTGTCAGTTAACCCGGAGTCTGATTTAGACAGAATGAACTTACAGTGTCCTAAGGTTTTGCAGTGGTATGCTTGGGTTTAGTTTTAATTTTATTGATTGCGGGATCCCAAGCAGGTACCCAGCCTCTATCTCTATTGAAATTAGTGTTTTTTAATTCAATAGCCTCACATATGGGTTTGTTATAGATATCCGGTACTTGATTTTAATAATATTTTTAGTCTAGGAGGCTTGTTAGAGTAACACTTTATTGTTTTTAAATGTCGGAAATGCGTTTTGAATTAATTACGATAAAAATAAATTTCACTAAAAATTGCTTAGAATGAAACGCAAATATGTCAATATGTTCTAGTATTATGAAGTAAACGTCCGGTATTTGATTTTTTAATATTGTTTTCAATTTAGGAGGTTTGTCAGGGTTAACCTTTAACTAGAGATGAGCCGAATATTCGTTTCATATTCGGTTTTTGGCATAATCGGCAGCTTTACCGAATATTCGTATTCAGCCAAATATTCGGTTAAATCACCAAACATTTGTTAAAGTGGTACCTACTCAAAGTGTCCACTGTATGGAAATGTACGAATAAAGTAAATGTCTTTCATAATGTTACTGTTAAAAGTATATTTTATTTGTGGGTTAAATCTACTTGTATAGCGTTATGTTTTTGAGGCACTGTAGATTTATTTCCAGTTATAGCAAATAGACAGCTTGACAAAATGTTTTTGGAATCAAACAAAGAAACATTACATTACATTAGTACATTTCACTTTAATTTTATAGTCGAAATATTAGATCTCCCACCACTCATTTTTGTTTTGTCATATAATTATCAATTTTCACTAAGAATAACACAACGAAGTACTTTTTTTCACAAAAATATTCAAAACATAAGTAAGTATGGCAATTTGCACAGTAGTAGATGATGCAATAACATCTAAGGTGCGGCGGGGAAGCAAAGGGCAGGGTCCGACGCTAATTCCGCGCGATTTACGGTAACAAGTTTCGACATAAATTGATTAGGTACCGAGGTGATCCTACCGAATAATGTTCGACCGAATATTCGTATTCGTTGAAATCCATATTCGGCCCATCTCTACCTTTTACACTGTTATGAATTTTTGAAATGCTTTTTGAATTAATTACGAAAATAAATAAATTTCACTAGTGCAGTAGAATCCCGATTATCCGAACGTCCGATTAACATCAATAACAAGTTATTGTTATCAAAATTTTAAGTTTCGTTGTAGGTAACATATTATTTACTTCATTATCGTTATAACTCGTAATTTTTTATATCGTATTGTCTAAACGACGTATGTGAAATCAATTACATAATAAAAATTGATTAAGATTTAATAGGCGATTATTCGGATATTCGATTATACGGAATACCCCTAATTTTAATTTATCCGGATAATCGGGATTCTACAGTAATTACATATAATGAAACACAAATATGTCAATTAGTTTTTTTAACACAGATACACCCATAAAAGTTTTATCACTAGGACCCAGACAATCCATTTGTGGCTGAAGATGGGACTCATATTATACAACATATTGAGTCGCAGTGGAGAACAGTCAAGAAGTTTTTCAGAAAACAAAATTATAACAATTCATATTACATTATTTAATTTACCACTATCATAGCAGAGTTTAGGGCAACCTGACTTTATAGATAAGATTGGGTGAATCTGTTCTAAAACTGAAACAGCACGACCCGACTCCACATAGTCATGTCTGCCCTACCCCTAGAGTGTTTTTGTAAAACCCCGACTCCACATAGTCATGTCTGTCCTACCCCTAGAGTGTTTTTGTAAAGCCATATGCGCGGAGGGAGAGCAGGCCCCGCCCAACGTAGCAAATCGCAGCGCAACGGCGAAGGGGCTGCAATTCAAGCAGTGCCGAAGCTGTTGCTGAAGTAACTAGGTCAATATTTCTGTGTAAAAGTGAGGTTATGATTTTACAAAAAAACAATTACTCATAAACTATACATTTCCGCAAGGGGGAAGGGTAGGGGGCCTTGCCCTTGAACCCTCCCCCTCTCCCAACCCCCTCCCACCCCCGTACGCCAGTACCGGATGCCTATAGTTTTACCTCACATATCATCCTTGAATAGGAATCAATGTTCATTTGTGAGAATTTGTGGCCTATCAATTTTTTTTTAATAGTATAGGGTGACAAACGAGCACACAGTCCACCTGACCTGTGGCCCATAGACATCTACATCTATCGAATCATCTATAAAATGCAGATGCGTTGTCACCCGTGAGGAATATGATGGAATGCCTCGTTTCCAGTAAAAAGGGTATCTGGTTCTCTACACTCACCATACGGAATACAGCAGCGTTAAGCTACTATTTCACGCTGGTATTCTGTGAGTCTATCAAATTTGATTTAATGGTGGGTGCTACCTAGGATATGAACACAAACTGCAGACTTCCCTAAGGAAGTTCCAGCAGTTTTATTCAAAATATAAGTTAGGATGTTTTTTTTTATTACAGGGAGATAGAAACAAGCTACCAGTTGATTTGATAATTAGTATTACCTGCAATCAAATTTAAACTAAGACCATACATACTTTTCACCCCTGAGAACTATGAAGGAATGCCTCACAATCTATTATTATACAGGTTGTCTAATTCTGATGTGTTCGATATGGTGAGTGATGTAAAACAGGGTCCATTTTTATTGGTAATGTGGCATTCCATTTTAGCTGTTAGGTGTGACAATGCATCTGCATTTTGATTCTCAATTCAGGTAAGATAAGTGTCTATGGGCTACAACATACACTGACCATCAAGTGAACTGTTTCTTTATGTCAACTCCAAAACTCATCATTCACTCTTATGCAACTTGTTAATTACTCTTGCTCCTATTAAAAAAGTTATGCAATTTATACATAGCTTTAACTCTTCCCCTGTCCAGTGAAACATATTATACGAACTTTTCAATTGTTTAACTAATATGTCTATTTCATGGACAGAGATCCTACATTCAAATAATTTTGTACAAGTTGTTTACACCATTGTCACTTGTTTGTAACAACATTGCATATCATTTGTTAAAATGATATATGTTTAGTATAATTTGCATTAGATAATAGAACAGAACATGTGTAACCTACTTATAACTGCTAACCCCACTTGTATATTGATAAACGCAATATGTGACTCATTAACATAATTTAATGTTACATTGAAACCAACCTATATCAGTAAAATAGATTCAATACTTAAATTATTACATGAAATATAATCATAACTATATTTTAAGATGTAATGGAACAAAAATAAATTATGGTATCTATCAAGTAAAAAAACATAATTGGCATGTTGTCAAGTCTCGTATCATATTTCACATGCTCTTACTGGCTTTATTACCTCTCCTAAACATAGGCTATCTTATTTACCAAAATTGTATAGGCTGCTCTTCATCATTCGTAACCTATCTATTGCTGAAGACGGCCATCTCCTTTAGAAGTCAAACATCCATCTATTGTCAAAAACTAAGATACTACTTTGGAGTTGAGGCAGATAAAGTAAAAAAAGTTTGCAGAATTATAAATTATTTTATCTTATCATAGTAAAATAATAATAATATTGAAACTATGTGGCAGCTAATTAAGTAATTTTCTACCTTTGCTATATCTAAAATCATTTATTATAACAAATAGAAAACTCAACTTCAGTGATTTGACTGATAACATGACATTCTCACAAATAAATAAATATTGTATCTAGTAAGTGTGCTGTTGGATTATTACTATAAAACATACACTCTAAAGCTGAAGTTAGTGAAGGAAATCCATGCCGGATGAGGTCATAAACAAACGGACATATAAGCTCTACAAAGTTGGTAGCTACCTACAGTATTCAGAAATTGTGGCATGACACAAACACACAGTGAGACTGATTGTTGTGATACTGAAGTTATTTTGAATTTCTCACCACTGTTTCAGCAATACTAGAAGGATCCTTGTGTAATACATCAACCAGCAGGAACTCATTGAGTGATACAACACTAGCTATGAACACTGACAGACTGACAAGTGTGTCACGGAGGCTCCCTGGAACAAATAGTAGTAGTAGTAAAAAGTTTGAGATGTTTAAAGTTTGAATCATGAACAAAGCTGAGTAACTAAATAAACATCTTATATTATGTAGAAAAGAAACTTTATTGAATTGCAAAACATTTCCTTGAGAAAGTAAAAATTGGCAGTCGAAGGTAAACCTGATATGATTAAATAAATAAAAATATTATGGTATGGTGGACTAAAACTAATGAAGCCACCACTATATGAAAGCTTCAGCGTTACCAGAGATTGGCTTGTATGGCTGCCACGGGCTGCATAAGAACTACACCAACAGCAGCTTTAGAGGCTATAAGGAACCTAACAGTGCTTCATCTACATATACAACAAGAAGCAACTTTAGCTGCCATTAGACTCAAGACCCTAAATCTTTTAAGTAAGAGTAGAGTCCCCCATACAGGTAGAATTGATAGAATTTACTGAAAAATTCCTATCTTACAAGCCAAGTATAATAGGATCCCAAAACAATTTTTGATTGATAAGAAGTACAGGATACAATTGAAGGAAACTGACCAGCTGGAAGGATTGGGACCATAAGAGCTCAAAGTTTTCACAGATGGTTCCAAGACAAATGAGGGTGTGGGGTCTGGGGCTTTCTCTAAAAACCTTAATATCCACATATGTACACCGCTGGGTACCCATAACACAGTCTTCCAGGCTGAATGCATGGGTATCATCTAAGCGGCCTTAGCAATAGATGCTAGGAAGGTGAAAGACTTCTCACCATCCATCCACCACCATCTTCCATCAGAATACTGACAGATAGTATGGCGGTACTACAAGCTCTGAGTTGCTATGTGGCGAACTCGGGCCTGACAAATGAGACCCATCAACAATTGAATGAGGTATGTAAGCACAACAATGTGTTACTGGATCAAGGGACACAGTGAATCTAAAGGGAATGATGCAGCAGATGAATTGGCCAGAAGGGGATCGGCTCTGGCAACTATAGCTGGAACCTATAATACCAATCTTCTTTGGCTACATTCGTTCACTGGTACGTAGATACTTCAATAATTTACACACTCAGCTTTCGAAAAATTTTGTAGACTGTAGACAAGCTAGGGAGGGCCTGCCTGAAATAAACAGTCATCTAACCAAGGTTCTAATGAGACTGAACAAGCCACAGATCAGGATAGTAACAAGTTCTATCACAGGATATGGCTGTTTTAACAAACATTTGTTTACCATAGGTGTTACTGATTGCCCCCTGTGCAGAGCATGCATGGGAGAGGAAGAAACGGCGGCTCATGTGTTGCTGACATGTCCAGGAGTCGCTTATACAGGGCTAAACATTGGGGTCGCTCCCCAAAGTTACTTGCAACATTAAAGGACTGTTGAATTTCTTCAGGGAAATATCATGGCTTGAATAACCACATTATTCCTGCCCACATGCAAAATACGCGCTTAGACGTGGAGTTGCGGAAAACAGCCAATCGTAAACTAAACTAAAAAATCACACACAATAATAACTATAAATATGAATTTGAGCAACATGACTTACCAACGCTTTGTATGCACCCCATTGGTACACCAAGTATTTTCAATTCCATTAAAGTTTTGAAAGGTAAGAGGTCAAACTTTAGTTCATTAGGAACAATATTGCTAGTGCCCAGGTTCTCATAGCTGCCTTCTATACTTAAGGAATTCACTTGAGAACAAAAATCCAAGATATGACTAAAATCATACATCTGATCCTGTTTTTCTGTAGGTGGGCATTCAATCTTAAATCTCCGACTTATTGCATGTAGCTGTAAATAATGAACATTTTGAAATCAATTAAGTTATAAATTCTTTGAATGATACAACATTAACAATAACTTTTAAACTAGCTTAAAAAAGAATAGGATGATAAACAAATATCTTAGTGAAAGTTGTATTTCAAATAATTTGCTTTAAATAATATTAAATATGTATGAGTCTAAATTGATTTAGGTACTTATACAAGCATAAAATAGTAGCTCAAAGCTGCTGTGTTTCGTATGGAGAGAGAACCGGAGACCCTTTTTACTGGAAATGAGGCATTTCTTCTTAGTCCTCACAGGTGACAACACATATACATTTTGATTCGTATTCAATGATAGATGTAGATGTCTATGGGCAACAGCAACCACTTTCTATCCGGTGGACTGTGTACTCGTTTGTCACCCTATCCTATAAAAAAAAATTGTTACCTCACCCTAGATATAGTCTTATGCTATTATGAATGGATTATAATCATCAATAATAATAATAAATATCTTTATTTGACACATCTATTTTGTTACAACATCCCTGACTCCCAAACTAGGATACCCTATATTAATATTATGCATGTCTGTATTATAAAATTATCAAGTTTACATTTCTAATAAATTTAATTCGATTCATACCTCCATTGGACTGAATTTGTGGGATTTTTCGTTTTGAAGTAATTTATCACCATCTAAGAATAGTTTCTTTGCTAAATCTTGAAGCAGGAAAAATATATCATATAAGTGAAAGTCAAGAAAATGTGCAAAAATAGTAGGCATTGAAAGCCTCAAATAGTTAAAAACATTCTTAAGGTAATCACTGAGCGCTTCACGTCTTTGTTCAATAAATTTAGGTGTTTTGTTTCGTAAAACTTTCTTTGGTGGTAGCAGTTCCTTCGCAACTCCATGATCTGACACCAACTTGTCATGAAGTTCATCAAAGTCGCTGTAACGATGTAGCACGGTCCAGTGAACAGGCCCAACTTTAACAGTTATTTTATAATAAGTTACACTGTCCTTTGTGCATGCTTCATCTATACTCACTGTACTTTCGTTTCGGTATTTTATGAACGATGACATTTCGAAAACCACTGAAGCAAATGTGCTTTAACTTTAATTCATTTGATTCATCTCGTGTGACGCAACAAGCTTCTTCCGCTACCAACAAATCAACAAAATAAATTGTAAATCTCGCTTTACAGGAAAATATAATAGAAACTTTATATTGTTGACATTAATATAACTGACAAGTGACAAATGAACAAATGCCTGACAAGTGTCAAGAAAGGTAACGATCACTGTAGAAAATAGTGTCCCAGAAATATGGACAAAATAAGTGAGGCGCTGCGATCGCTAAGTAGTCTCAATAAAAGCGAGCTGTTGTGCGCTGGTTTGAAATGATCTATTCGAGTTTCGAGCCAAACACTCGTGCCCCCAGCAAGTTCACCGCATAGTGGAATACATCCTCAGCGGTTTTTATCCTCGCCGTCAAAAAACCATCGCGGTCTTCTTTGACATTGCCAAGGCATTCGGCAGAGTCTGGCACGAGGGCCTTATCTACAAACTGTACGACTTAGGCCTCCCGGACCACCTCGTTCGCCTTGTAGCCTCCTATCTGAAGAATCGTACCTTGCGCTTTACACACGAAGGCACGCTATCCTCTACTCGTCAAATAAAAGCCGATGTCCCTCAAGGCTCTGTGCTTGCTCCCCTCCTATACATACTATTCACCAACGACATCCCTATCCCGTCGAATGGTGTTAAACTAGCCCTCTTTGCAGATGACACAGCCCTTTACTCTAAAGGCAACTCACTACCACAGATTCGGAACAAGATCCAAAAGTCAGTAAGCGACTTAGGAGCTTGGTTCCAAAAATGGCGTATCGACGTAAACCCGGAGAAAAGCTCCGCCGTTTGCTTCGAATATAAACGACGTCGTCTCACCACCACTCCGCCAATCGGGATGTTAGGAACCCCTGTCCCATGGCAAACTAAAGCCAAATACCTAGGCGTCATCCTTGATGCAAGGCTCACTTTCGAGCCCCATATCAAGAAGGTTACTCGCACCGCACGTTTTTACATGGGTAGGCTCAACAGCATGTTGGGCAGACACAGTAAAATATCCCTCCGCAACAAGCGAACCCTATATAAGGTCTGCATACGACTTCTCATGACCTACGCGGCCCCCATTTTCGCACATGCTAAGCCCAAAGCTATAAATGAACTTCAAATAGTTCAAATTCTATTCTGTCGTAGGGCCACTAACTCGCCCTATTATGTCCGTAATGCCGACCTACATCGAGACTTAGAGCTCCCAACAATCCAGCAGTTCCTTAAATCACTCTCTGAGAGATTTTTCAAAGCCTAAGAGTCCCACCCAAATCATCTAATTCGTGAGACAGCTGCCTATGCAGCCCCTATCCACACTCGCTATAGTGTGCGTAGACCGAGAAACTCTCTCTCGGACCCCCCCCCCCAACAAGCTTTCGGCTGACCTGAACTGCCTCCTGGCGGCTCAGGCCGAGCCTACATAACACATCCATTAATTTGCCTTAGTAAGGCACTCTTCTAAGCGGCTTTTCACCGCTTGCGCCCTCCTTTCTGCCAAGGAGGGTCGCGTTCGTATACGGCTTAGAGATCTCTAGTCAGATCGTTAAGCCAATTCCTAAAAGGCGGTGTTTAGTGGGTAAAAGTCTCCACATAACCACGCAGCCGGCTGCGTGGTATGCTATGAGCATTCACCGCCTCCCTCCCCCGCTTTCCGGTGGGTTGCCCATATTTGCTTCGGGCGCAAAAAAAATGATCTACTATCAACGTTTAATATACGTATATATCTAGGAGCTTATTTCTTGTGTGCCGACCTGTTATTCAAAATTGGTTACAAAGTCATGAGATTTGCTATCCTTTTCTATTTTGCTATATTGCCATAAGGAATTTTCTTCTCACTTGCACACTATGTCCGTCTATTACTATCCTAAGTCTAAGATATGGATACTACCCGTTTCTATAGCCTTTCATGTTAGTGTTAGGGATGATCGGCCTTGATATTCTACAGCTCAGACGAGAATATACACAAATATTTCATTACTATTTATTACTTACCTTACAATAATTAAAAAAAGTTCATTTCTATGTGCCTGATCATTATATGCGCAGAGTTAGATAGCGGCAACGCCGGCTTTTCTGTTACCCTCCAAACATTTAGCTTACTTCGTGCCAATAATAGCCGCTAAAGCCATAAATTTAATAAATAGATTTTTACAAAGCAACCCGGTGCCTATATATTTTGATAACAAAGACAAAGTTATCACCTATTAAAATTCGCTTCTGACCATTATTTTAAAAGATAAAACAGGAGCAACCATCCGTCGAGGGTTAAGTTCAGTGGCGTAGCTACCTTGGGGCTAGGCGGGGCAGTGCCCCGGGGCCCCCAAGCTCAAGGGGCCCCTCGGCCTCCATGAACGACATTCAAAAATTATATTTTCAGTGGTAGAGCCACGCGGCAGCTTTGCTGTCGCACGTATGGGCCGGCTCAAACCGGGGTGGTACCACGACCTCACAGAATACCGGCGTGAAGTGGAAGCTCTGCTTCCGCGTTTCGTCTGGTGAGTGCAGGTGGCCGGAGGCCCAAATCCCCCCCCCCATCAACATGGTAGCGGAATTAAATGATAGACTACCCCAGGAGGGTACCAGCACCCCTGGAGAATCCCTCGCTGAGCATCCACGACCATGTTTCTCCACTTCTGAGCGTGGGTGCTCAGGCTGCCCCGCGTATTCTGGGGGGGGGGCAATATTCCGCTCAAGACTAAAACTGCTCGGGGCAAACGGAGCAACAAGACCAAGGCGACCCCTGCCACGCTGTCCGTGAATTTCTGTAATATCAGGGGACTTCACTCTAACCAAACGCCGTCCACTACCATCTCGAGACGGCGAGGCCGGCTCTGCTCTTTCTGACCGAGACGCAGGTGTCCTCTCCGGCTAATGTCTCGTATCTCTCCTGCCCGGTGTACAAACTGGAACACTCCTTTGTGCCTCGGGCTGGAGTTTGCGTTTACGTCAGAGAGGACATCTGTTCTCGACGCCTCGGCAGACTTGAAGGTTCGGACCTGTCCATCCTTTGGCTACGCGTAGACAGCGACGACCATCTGCGCGTCTACGGGTGCCTCTATAGGCCCCATAGCGGTAATGCCGAAACAGACCGACTCTTCGACCACGTCCAAATGGCTGCAGATTCGTTGCTACAGCAGATCCCCTCCGCAGAGATCGTGATCCTCGGCGACTTTAACGCCCATCACGCCGAATGGCTCGGTTCACGTTTAACCGATCATGCGGGGAGATCTGTTCATGATTTTGCCTTGGCGTATGGTCTGACACAACTGGTTACTTCGCCTACGCGGATTCCAGATGTGGAGGATCATGCACCTTCCCTGTTGGACCTTCTGCTGACCTCTCACCCGGACGGATATCAGATTTCCGTCGACGCCCCTTTAGGCTCCTCGGACCATTGTCTTGTCCGGAGTGTGGTGCCACTCACGCTGAAATCGCGGTTGCATTCTGCAGGCTGCCGCCGTGTTTGGCACTATAGGTCAGCCGATTGGGATGGGATGCGGTCTTTCTTTGCATCCTACCCTTGGGGGCGGGTTTGCTTCTCGCCGGATGATCCCAACGTTGTTGCGGATTCTGTCGCTGATGTGGTACTTCAGGGTATGAAACTTTTTATTCCTTCCTCTGTGGTGCCCATTGGAGGCAAATCTCAGCCATGGTTTGGTCGCTCCTGTAAAATAGCATCATGCTATAAGCAGGAGTGCTACCGAGCCTGGACTGACGCATCAGCGTCCAGGGATGTAAACACCAGCGCTCTAAAAAAGAAGTATAATTCCGCCTCTAGGTCCTTCAATAGAGTCATTGCCAAGGCAAAGTCAGAGCACATAGGCAGAATTGGCGAGAGACTAGTTCGTCTTCCTTCTGGAACCCGTGCATTCTGGTCTCTCGCCAAGGCTGTCCAGGGGAATTTTTGTCAGCCATCTCTTCCATCTCTGCACAGGGAGGACGACTCACTGGCCCACACCGCAAAGGAGAAAGTCGATCTTCTAGGCTCTTTCTTTGCGTCTAACTTGACTCTCGATGACGGGGTGAGTACGCCGCCGACCATCCCGCGGTGTGAGTGCTCCATGCCGGAAGTGCAGTTCACTCAGCGCTCGGTTCGCAAAGCACTCCTCTCCCTGGACATCCATAAGTCGAGTGGGCCCGATGGAATCCCCCCAATTGTGCTGAGGACGTGTGCTCCAGAGTTGGCACCGGTTTTAACGCGTCTTTTCCGGTACTCCTACTCCCTAGGCGTAGTCCCAAAATCATGGAAGACGGCTTTCGTCCACCCGATCCCTAAAAAAGGCGACCGCTCAGACCCGTCCAACTACCAGCCTATCGCCATCACCTCCTTGTTCTCCAAAACAATGGAGTCCATTGTAAACTGCCAGCTCATGAGGTACCTTGAGGTTCACCAGCTGATTAGTGACCGCCAATACGGTTTTCGCCGTGGTAGGTCAGCTGGTGATCTTCTGGTCTACCTAACTCACAGATGGGCGGAGGTAGTAGAGTCCAAGGGGGAGGCATTGGCCGTTAGTTTGGACATTGCGAAGGCCTTCGATCGGGTTTGGCACAAAGCGCTTCTTTCGAAGCTCCCTTCCTATGGGCTTCCCGAGAAATTGTGCGATTGGATCACCAGTTTTCTTGCAGATCGGAGCATCAAGGTCGTTGTAGACGGTGCAAGCTCCGATTGCAAGCTTATTAATGCTGGTGTTCCACAGGGCTGCGTGCTATCGCCAACGCTGTTTCTTCTGCATATCAATGATATGTTGCAAACCCGTAGCATTCATTGCTATGCAGATGACAGCACTGGTGATGCTCTTTACACCGGCCGAGCCAATATTTCTCGGCAAAACGTCACTGAGTGCCGGGACAAACTTGTGTCTGAAGTCGAGTCTCTGCTGGACAGAGTCTCGGATTGGGGGCGACTAAATCTAGTCCAGTTTAACCCCCAGAAGACACAAGTTTGCGCGTTAACCGCTAAAAAGAACCCCTTTGTCGTATCCCCTCAGTTTCAAGGCACTCCCCTTGTTGCCTCAGCCAGTATCGGAATCCTCGGCGTCGACATATCGAGTGACGTGCAGTTTCGTGGTCACTTGGAAGGGAAGGCCAAATTGGCCTCTAAAAAGCTTGGCGTGCTCAGCAGAGCGGGACAGTATTTCATGCCGACACACCGCCTGCAACTTTACAAGGCGCAGGTTCGGCCGCACATGGAATACTGTTTCCATCTCTGGGCTGGGGCTCCCCAGTACCAGCTTCTTCCACTTGACCACATCCAGCACAGAACGGCTCGAATTGTCGACGACCGAGTGCTTTCCGATCGGCTCGATTCACTGGCGCTGCGAAGAGGTGTTGCATCTCTTTGCGTATTTTATCGCATCTATCACGGGGAGTGCTCTGAGGAATTGTTCGGATTAATCCCAGCCGCCAAATTTCGTGAACGCACTACACGGCAAACGTCCCGATACCATCCACACCATCTGGATGCTTGGCGGTCCACCACTGTACGTTTCAAAAGGAGTTTTCTTCCGCGTACAACCTCTCTGTGGAATAATTTACCACCGGTGATTTTTCCGGACCGATACGACTTGGGGACCTTCAAGAAAAGAGCTTACTCCTTTCTAAAGTGCCGGCAACGCACCTGCAATTCCCCTGGTTTTGCGGTTGATCATGGGCGGCGGTAGTCACTTAACATCAGGTGAGCCACATGCTCGTTTGCCCCCTCTTCTATATAAAAAAAAAATATATAATATCCTAGCTGAACAAATTATTATTATTTTTAACTTTTTGTCCCATGACCAACAAACCTCGAACTTTCAAACCGAAATCACAAAATTTTCTTCCTCCTACAGAACATAAACATCATTGTTAGAATAAAATCGTCTACTTCGTCTTAGTTTCTAAGTACTTACACATTATGTTACTAACTGTAATCTACTTCGTCATTCTTACTTCGTCTGGTATGGACCAACATTCAAAATTATACCATGAGATCCTTTTTACCTGATGGATGAAAGTATCCTAAGTCCTACCCAGGATGAGTTCTATCCGTGTGCAAAATTTCATACAAATCCATACATCAGTTTTGGCGTGAAAGCGTAACAAAGGAACAAACTTTCACATTTATATACAAATTCAAGACATTTCTTTCAAAGTTTAATTACATTTAATTATAATATACTGAATGATTTTTTACCGTCTGGAAAAAATAGGGTGTAACAGGTGAACGGTGTAGAAGCCTATGTCACTGATATTTTTAAATTATTTTTTTTCATTAACATATAAAATGTATCAATTAGTAAATTTTACGAAGTTTCCAGACGGTAAAAAAGTCACGTCAAGTTCGATAACTTGTTGCCATAATCCCGTTGCTGTAGAAATATTGGGATTTTCGATTAAAAAAAATGCGACAAGTAGCTTTGACAGTCCACAGAGTACTTTTTATGACAGTCCTTTCTTGATGTTAAAACCTAGCACTACCCAAATAATTCTCAAGAGACCGAAGCAGGTGAAAATCTGAAGTTGCAAGGTCAGAACTATAGACTAATGATGACAGAATATAACTAATGGTGGATGCATTGACACTTCTCAAGCTCTCTAAATTTTTGCTGAATGGCCAAGGGTGTGTGGTCTGGAGTTATCATGATGAAATACCACGCTTTTACTGTTGATCAATTCCGGCCCGTTTTTTCTCAATTTCTTGCTTGAGTCTCATTAGTTGTTGGCAGATCTAAATCGGTGGTTTTGCCCGGCTGTAAATGTTGATAATAAACGATGCCCTTCCGATCCCACCATACAAAATGTTTTTTAATTTTTATTTTTATTATTAAATATACATTACTACTTACCTCCTACTATGATGGAGATTTTTGTAAATTTGTGTAAAAAAATATGAATAATTGCTTTGTATTTGTATAGAAGTTATTGTTTTTATGTAGAAGCACTGAGATGAAAGCATACATACATACATGAATTAATTTGTATGAGCCGTTGTCGATTACAGCGGGAACGGAGCGACTGTGGGCGCAAGGTGAATAGAGCGAGATGCTGACGTCATGGTTTTAAACGTTTTAATTTATCGAACACTTACACTACGGTAATGCAACATAACCTTAATTAAAGTGTTCATTATAATTATATAATATTTCTTCTAATGGCATAAACATAGAGTAACACGGGCCACCGGGCGAATCGAAGGGGAGTAGCCAAACGCCGGCGTTCTCCTCTGACTACGTATAAGTCTAAGCGGTCCTAAAACTAGTGTACAATAAAACTAGTTGCGTGGCTGAATCAACATCTTACAAAAATGGTGAATTGTTCAGTTTTTTGCTGCAAAAAAGATATGCCACGTCAAATTTACAAAAAGATGACGTTACCTTTCATTTAGAAGTAATTTTAATTATATTATTTCTGTTTACTTCTTTCACTTATAAATTACAATAATAACAGTCGTGTTTTTGGATTTGTTTACCAACACAGGCCACTTCTATCGCGGGCCTTGAGCGCGGGGACCGAATCCAGAAATTCCGTAACGAAAAAAAACCTCACGCTCCCCACTCCGACGGGCACGGAGGTGTGGCTTAAAGGCCGTGCATTGTCTAACGTCGTTTCTTTTCGGCAGTCTTCGACACGGTGTTTATGTGCGTGCAACTAGACGTATTGTACGACTTTACGAAGCTCGCACGAATCGAGACGAGCTGCTCCGAAATCGGACGAATACATAAGCAGCTGTTTATGAGAAAGTATTGTTAGCGACGACAAAGTGAATTCGAACATTTAATTTTAATTACTCCTTATCAGTGATTTAAAACTAAGTGATAGTATTTAATCTTAATTGTTTCCTATTTGTAAAATAAAGTTAAGTGTAAATACTGATTAGTGCTGAAAACAGGAAAGTAAATTAGACATTTCTATTCTTATCTTAAAGTAACTTATATGAATCTATTTAATATTATATAGGTCTGATTAGAACATTAGACGCAAGTATAAGCTTATTTTTCTAGTAAGATTTCTTTTATCATAACTCTAAGAGCTATTAACATATAGGTGATTAATATAATTTTTCTTCCTTTAAAGTAATTCAAAAGAAACATTAATATGTCAATTAATCACTATATAATGTCATTTCATTATGAGAAAGATTTAAATTTTATGAAAAAATATTGTATAGATTCTTAAGCATTAATCCTGAAAAAGTGTTGTACATTCCTACCTCTTGGCGGCGCTACTTGTATGTTCGGCAAAAAATACTATCCTACTCCGGAGCTAAACCGTGAAGCGACCGCGAAGCTATTTTTATTTTTTATAAGTGTAAAATAAAGGTTTATTGAATAATTTAGGTTTAGAATAATAGAAATAAGTTGTATCTATCGTTAGGAATAAATATAAATGTTGTAAGGTATGTTTTACCACGTTTATTAAGAAAATTGTAAATCTCTCTTAGAAAGGGTTATTCTGTGCTCTGATTGGTCAATAGATTCACTAATGCCGTGTGCGATTTTTTCTTAATTATGATTGGTTACAGCCGCTTATAAAAAAGGGGCGTTTTTCGTGGTAAAATATTCCAAATCCGGCAATGTAATAATAAGGAATCAAGAAATAAAATAAGAAGAAACTCTCAAGAAGTGTTATTTATTGCTCATCTAACTGCTACTGTATGCTCTCCAGTTAACATCCCGCCAGCAAACCCGCTCTATTTTATCGACGCTCCCTTATACGAGCAATTACATTGGTCCTTCGAGAAGCCGGATCGGGTTTAAGGAAAACTAGGAAGATGCCTTCAAATACAAGATCAAAATCAGTGCAGTCGAAGACTACGAGTGAAAGTAACGCCACTACGGGTACCAGTACGACGGATTGGAGCATGAATACGCCGAGTGATTCTACAAACACGACGGCTACTAACACGTCGACTTCAGATCGATCGACGCTTACAAGAGCATCGCCCAGCAGCGTACACAGACAACCCGTACTTCTTAACAAGAACATTGCCGGAAAAGAATCAACACCGGGGGACGTAACCCATACCACCCCCCCGACACGCACCGTCGAAATGTCAGTTCCTCACCAAGAAGAAAGTCATCCAACGCCGCAGATTCAAGAAAGAAGTGTCGCAATGAAGACTCTGCAGCAGCCTCAACCTAAGAAGACGACCCGCGATCCAGACACGCTTTCCGTTCGCTCGTCGCATAGGAAGAGAGCAGAAGCGCAAGCAAAGATGACAATGGCATTAAGGGAACTAGAATTGGCAGAAGCGCGGTCAAAAGTTGCTCAAGCGGAATTAGAACTTCTCACCGCGGAATCAGAAGAGGAAGATGGTGCCGGAGAAGAGCTGTTCGAACGAACTCGAGAAGTCGAACGCTGGTTCATCCAGACCGGAGACATGCCTAATAAGAACCACAAACCAATAGAGGCAGAAGAAAAGAAAAGTGACATCCAGGAACTAGCTTCAGTCATACTAAAGCTATCAGAAAAATCACGTGACACCGTTTCACCGAAGCACCTCGAACTCCCTCACTTCAACGGGGCCTGCGAAGAATGGTTAGCCTTCAAAAGATCATACGAGGATACGGCTGCTTCTTTCAGTAGCAATCAAAACCTAGCGCGCCTTAGAATAGCGATCCAAGGAAAAGCTAGAGAAGCCGTCCAAAGCCTGCTGTTCACCGCCGAAGACCCACGCGAAGTGATTAAGGGACTGGAAGCAAGATTCGGAAGACCTGGAGCACTAGCATTAGCAGAACTAGAGAAAATGAAGAACCTCCCAAGAGTTGGCGAAAACCCGAGCGACATATGCATATTTGCAAGCAAAGTAAAGAACGCAGTCGAGACAATCAAAGCCCTGAAGAAACCACAGTATCTCAGTTCACCTGAAACGCTGAGAGTTATAGTAGACAAGATGCCGACGTCAATGAAGTTCCGTTGGTTCGCCTACCACAGAAGCAGAAGAGATGAGGAAATTCAGGAGCTATTACTTATCGAAGCGTTCCTAGAAACAGAAGCCGACATGTGCGGAGACTTCGCCCCGCCCGAAGCATCCTCAGAACAAAGAAGAGAAATAAGAAAACCCGTTCATTTGGTTCAAGAAGCGTCAAAAGAGAAATATAAGAAGTCGTGTCCGTTCTGTGGAAAAGAACACTTCGTATTAGAATGTAAAAGGTTCAAAGAAGCTAACCTGAATGAAAAATGGGATATGACCAAGAAGGCAAAGATATGCTTCAAGTGCCTTCGATTCAGACACTCAAGAATCAACTGTAAAGCACCAGTCTGCAAGCTGTGCAAAAGATGGCATCATACCATCTTACATTCTGACAAACCACCGGCATCGATAGAAAAAGAAGCAAAAGACACCAATAGCACCTCAGAAGAAAAGGTCGCCTCAATTCATAACGCCAAAGGAGAAGAAAAGGCCTACCTAAAGATGATCCCCGTGAACCTCTATGGCCCAAAAGGACAAGTTCGCGTATTGGCACTACTAGACGAAGAGTCAACGTGTAACGTTGCTTCTGAATGCACCGTTACACTTATAATTGATTAATCTTAAATCTTAAATAAATAATAGTAATATAATATTCTAATGTAAAAATAAAAAGTAACGAATTATTACATATTGTTAATTTAAAATAGTTATTCTACGGAACCATAGACTAGTTAATTTAATCCGCGCAGCGTGAACCATTTTTCTCAACGATCTCTAAAACAAAAGACTCGGTAGGTTTCGGACACGACGGCGAGTCCCCGTTCGGGCCATTCCTCTTGCATTTCTACCTGAGACCGCTTCAAGTTCGCAACGCGCGTGCCCCACGTTGGGCGCCACTGTACCGTTAGGGGTACAGAATAGGTGGGTTCTTAAAAAACCAAGATTTACGGTATTGTAATTATTTATTTATCTTACTTCCGCACACGTACAAGTAATTCTATTAAGGGGATCACTGGCCTGACGTAGGGGCGAAGTCCAAGCGCTGTTCCCCCAAGGCCGTAGACAGCCAGTTAGCAGAAGGGCCGGTGAAGCCCAAGCCGATAGTGATGATGGCCGTTGGTAGGAGGGTAGCCCAACACTCCGTTAGCTCGCGGCTCGGCAACAGTAGCCCTTAGGTAGCAGGTAGATGCTTAGGTAGTAGGTAGATGCTAGGTGGTAGTAGATCCTGGAATTCCAGACGGAGGCCAGCATTAGGGAAACTTCCTATTGCACTATATGCGCCCTAGTCAATTCCAGCACCCCTTGTAGGAAGTTAAAATTCTTAAAGCTAAGCACTAAGCAGCCTCAGCAAAAGAGGTATTAATTAAGCAGAACAGTTACAATGTTTCAATAAATAAGAACTCACCCCAGCGGGATCAACTGCACCTCGAATAATTTAAATTGTAGGTAAGCAGGTTCAAAAGTCGTTAGTAGAAGGGTCACGCGCGTTGCGAACTTGAAGCGATCTCAGGTAGAAATGCAAGAGGAATGGCCCGAACGGGGACTCGCCGTCGTGTCCGAAACCTACCGAGTCTTTTGTTTTAGAGATCGTTGAGAAAAATGGTTCACGCTGCGCGGATTAAATTAACTAGTCTATGGTTCCGTAGAATAACTATTTTAAATTAACAATATGTAATAATTCGTTACTTTTTATTTTTACATTAGAATATTATATTACTATTATTTATTTAAGATTTAAGATTAATCAATTATAAGTGTAACGGTGCATTCAGAAGCAACGTTACAGTACCCCGCCAACTGAAGAAGGATTTTGCGTCTTTAATAGTAAAATCCGTCTATCTGTTTCTAGTCCACTAGGTACCGAGGAAAATATTTATTTGGTATAATTTACGAGTTTTAGGTCTTTTATGTGCCAATATCCTATAGATTTACCGGTCATATCAGATAATTCGTACACAAGTGGCGATTTCTTAGTAATAATTTTGCATTTAGTGAATTTTGGAGCTAATTTTTTATTAAAGTATTTATCTTTATCACTTTGATAAAATGTCCTTTTCCATACTATGTCCCCTACATTATATTCAGCAGGCCGACGACGTAAACTATAAGTATGACAATTTTTGGAATGTGCTTGTAGTAGAAGGGCTTGCACTTTGTCGAAGATACTAGACAGGCAACCTAAATTCTCAGCATAAGAGTCTCGAGGGTGATAAATAATGTCATCGCACTCAGCATCGGCGTAGTGAGAACCACAAGAAACTAATTCTCTGCCATATACGAGAAAAGAGGGAGTGTAACCAGTTACTTCATTAACTGCGCTATTTATTGCGAACTGAATTTGAGGAATTAGTTTATCCCACACTCTATGATCATTTTCAATATATGTGGATATCGCAGTAATTATTGTTTTATTATAACGTTCTACTGTGTTTACGTGTGGTGAGTATTTGGGCGTATAATGTAGGTTAGGTACTTTATATTTAGAAAGGGTGTTCTTTAGAGTAGCGCTAACGAATTGTTTACCGTTGTCTAGTATTACGGTGGAGGGAATTCCATGTACTAAAAATACACTTTCTTCCAGAATCCTACTTACTACTTCAGCTGTGGCTCGTTTTATGGGAAATAAGAGGCAATATTTGCTAAAGCAACATGTAACCACGAATATGTAGCAATTTTGCTTTCTCGTCGGTGGAAGAGGTCCTACAAGGTCCACGCTAATTGTTTGAAAGGGTCTAGAACATACCTTAGGGTGTCCCATAATACCTAACGGAACGTGATTTTGATGCTTATGTGCTATGCAAGTATCACATGCTGAAACAAACTTCACGACATCGGCGTGCATACCCGGCCAGTAATATCGGAGAGACAGGCGTTTGTAGGTCTTGAAGACTCCTAAGTGTCCAGCAGTAGGTTCTGAATGGTTTTCTTTAATGGTTGAATTACGTTGTTCAGCAGGTAATACTTCTTTCCATTCAAACTCTTTTTGTAAGAGGCACTTACTCTTCATAAGCCTATACAGTTTGTCATTTTTAATAAAATAATTAGGGAAGGATGAAGGTGAAGTCTGGCAACCTGTGTAGATTTTTTGATACCACTGATCCGTAGTTTGTGTAGCATTAGGATCATAATCCATGGCAGATACTGGACATGAGCGTGAAAGAGCGTCAGAAATAACATTGTCAGCACCGCGACGATGTTTTATGTCAAAATTAAATGCTGATAATCGTACTCTCCATCGGGCTAGACGGCCGGTAGGATTGTTTAAATTAAGAAACCATTTTAAGGCGGAATGGTCAGTGTATACTGTAAATTTAAGGCCATTGTCTAAATAGCAACGCCAGTGCTCTACTGCTACTAGAACAGCCAAAGCTTCTCGCTCAGTAATACTATAATTACGCTCCTGTGCAGATAGCGATTTGCTCATATAGGCTATAGGAAGTTCCACACCATCAATTGTTTGAGTGAGCAGGGCTCCTATACCATAATCACTCGCATCTGTGTGAACCTCAAAGAGCTTGTCGTAATTCGGACAGGATAAGATTGGGGCGGATATTAGGCATTCCTTTAATTTTTTGAAGGAATCATCAGCCTCTTTAGACCAAGAAAATGGGGCAGCTTTTTTTCCAGTAGAAGTTAATTTGTTAAGTGGACCAGCGATTGAGCTAAAATTGGGAATAAATCTTCGGTACCATGAAGAAGTTCCAAGAAATCTTTTGACTTCCCTTTTATTAGTAGGGGTAGGAAAGTTCAATATTGCCTCAACCTTGCCGGGATCCACGTGTAAGCCTTTAGAGTTAACAACATAGCCCAAATATTTAAGTTCGTTACGAAAAAAAATTGACTTCTCTAAATTAATTGTTAGGTTAGCGTATTTTAATTTATCATAGACTTTCGTAAGAAGCGAAATGTGATCTTCAAAGTTAGATGATATTAAAATTATATCGTCAAGAAAAACAAACACAGAATTTTCGAACTCGGGACTATTATTAAACAACTGGTCAACCAGCCTTTGTTGCGTAGCGGGAGCATTGGTTAATCCAAAAGGCATGGTGACAAATCTATACGTGCCGCGAGTAGGTATATAGAACGCAGTTTTGTCACGGTCTTTTTCGGAAATAGGTATTTGCCAGAATGCTTTAGACAAATCGATACTGCTCAAATATTTAGCATTTTTAAGGTTATCTAATATCTCGGAAACATACGGCAGCTTGTACGCATCCTTACGAGTAACAGAATTAAGTTTACGGCTGTCCAGGCAGAATCTTAATTTACCATCTTTCTTGGGCGTTAGTAGTATAGGGGACGACCACGGGCTCTCGCAGGATTCCACTACATCGAGTTTAAGCATTTCGTCTAGTTGTTCGATAATGACGCGTAATTTATCTGGTGCCAATCTATAGTACCGCTGGCGGATAGGCAGTGAATCTCCGGTATCAATTTGATGTTCTATCAGATGAGTGCGTCCAAGTCCTACTCTCTCATAAGATATTAATTCAAATTTTTTGATAATATTATTTGCCGCATTCTTTTGGACTTCATTAAGATCATCATAAGAACGTAAGGCTGTAGAATTATTATTAAAAGAAGATATTTGCTGTTCGTTAGTATGAGATAGTGAAATAGCCCTAGAGAACTTTGGGAATAGCTTGAATTTCTTCCAAAAATCTACACCCAAAATGAGTGGTGATGTAACCGACGGAATAATATAGGCTTTTAGGTAATTAAGTTGGTTTTCAAATTTAACGGGAAGATTAATATACCCGACCGCAGATAATTTATGACCACTAGCTGAAATAAATGATTGAATGGTGTCGCATTTGATAATGGATAAGTTAGATGAAGAAGGTAGGTCAAGATGAGAGTTGATACCTAGTATTGTAACAGCTGAGCCGGAATCGAGCAACCCACACATAGGCTTGTCTCCTACTGTGATGGTAACATAAGGGCGTACATCAGAGTTAGGTTTTTTATCAAAGATTGTTGCAATAGAATAACTCGAGAAGTAAATTTTTATTGTAGTTAACCAATTTTTCCAGTCTTCCATATCGAAGTTAGAAGTGGTTTTCGATCTATCATTTACCGCTGACATGCAACAATCTTGGCTATCTAGTTTTTTTGTTTCTGTTCAGAGTTACATTTGGGACAGTTAGGGTAAATAAAATTTTTTAAGCCACATTTAAAGCAGACCGGGTAACGTTCCTGTTTACATTGTCTCAACGAATGGTCATTAGTACGGCAACGTGGACAGAAAACCGGTGTTCGAGTTGAAGTACTGGGGTTAGATTCAATAGCTGATATTGGTACATTGGTACCAGATTTATAATTATGATAGAAATTATTATTTGACTGGGTATTAAATTTTTTATTATAATAATTATTTTTGTAAAAGCTAGGTTCTGATTTTGTATAGGCTAAATCAGGGGCAAGGGTTTTACTTGACGGTTTCGGAGGTTCATGAAATTGAGACGATAGGCACTGAATTTTTTCATAATTAAGGCATAGTTTACGAAGTGTGGCTATAGAATCAACACCGGTAACATATGATGCGAGAACAGTCGCATAGCACGGTCGTATGTTGTGTAATAGAATATCTAATTTATGTTTTTCTGAAAGTGGTGCAGATAGACGTGAAAAGAGTTGAGACATAATTGATAAATAGATAATAATGTTTTCGGATTCACCCTGTGTCCTGTTACTGTAACTGTAAGTCAAAAGGTGTGAAATCCTCGCTTAGTAGATTAAGTAATACCTCCCAAGTACTTACTGTATCGCGAACGCTACGATACCAATGAAGCGCATTATCAATAAATAATTCCGATGCACACATTAATAATTTGCTTGAAGGTAAATTTCTAACAGTTTGAAACTCTTTTTATCTTTTGTATGAATGCACGAACGCAAGTGGTACCGTCATATTTTAATTTATACAGCTCGCTAGTACTCGAATGTTCGCACTGCACCGATACAAGGGGTGAGTCACGTAGTGAAGATAAGTTTGCAGAACTAGTTTGCTCGGATTCGGTATTATTAGCAGAGTCTAACTTTTGCATAGAAAATAATTTTGTCGATAAGACGTCGAATTCTTTGTTTGAGGAATTAATCTTTTTTACGAATGAAGGATTAGATTTATCTATTCGTCTTAAACGATGATAAATATGATTATGTAAGGCTTTGGTTCGCTCAAAAAGATTATAATCATATTTTTCGGTTAAGGAGTTAATTCGGGTAGCCAGCTCAGTTATAGAACTTTGAACGCCCTCATAATCCACCGTTATATCGAGGCCCGATTCAAAAAGATCTTCATTAGGTATTAACGAAATAAGTTTTGGTATCTGTTTACGTAAGCCTAATACATTAGGAGCCGGTTCATCGCCTCTAATAAGTACTTCGTACGTTAACTCCTGTTTATTAAGCAGAAAATATTTAATAGGGTGAGTTCCCATTGTGTATTTACAACAGAATGCTAAAAACAAGACAAAAGGAGACGTAAGATACTACAAGCATAAAGTTACCGCATCTAAATCTAAAAATCAATCAATCAATCTAAAAACTATATAACTCCAATTCTGTTCTTTACAAAAAAAACTACAACGTAAAATCTAACTACGATTCGGTGTAAACTATTACTAATTTTAATGTAGGTACTTACACAATTAAAAAGCAAAATCAACAGTTGTTTAGATGCGAACTGTTACGTATATAATTGCGACTTTTAATAGTTTAAATGGTTATCAGGTACTTACAATATCTACATTTGTTATATTAAATATATTAACAAAAGAATAGGTAAGTAATAGTAATATTCTTCGTAACAATTGACACTATAATAAAATGGTAGCAAAATAAATGACACTATATAAACGTTTATTAAATTATAAAAAAACGTACCAGTTCGCTGTTGTGACACCTCCTCGTTCACAATAACATAAGTTGAGAGCTGCGAAGCGAGAAAAAAATGAATGTTTGGAAGTAAGATTAACCACGTTGAGCGCCACTGTACCGTTAGGGGTACAGAATAGGTGGGTTCTTAAAAAACCAAGATTTACGGTATTGTAATTATTTATTTATCTTACTTCCGCACACGTACAAGTAATTCTATTAAGGGGATCACTGGCCTGACGTAGGGGCGAAGTCCAAGCGCTGTTCCCCCAAGGCCGTAGACAGCCAGTTAGCAGAAGGGCCGGTGAAGCCCAAGCCGATAGTGATGATGGCCGTTGGTAGGAGGGTAGCCCAACACTCCGTTAGCTCGCGGCTCGGCAACAGTAGCCCTTAGGTAGCAGGTAGATGCTTAGGTAGTAGGTAGATGCTAGGTGGTAGTAGATCCCCAGCGGGATCAACTGCACCTCGAATAATTTAAATTGTAGGTAAGCAGGTTCAAAAGTCGTTAGTAGAAGGGTCACGCGCGTTGCGAACTTGAAGCGGTCTCAGGTAGAAAATGCAAGAGGAATGGCCCGAACGGGGACTCGCCGTCGTGTCCGAAACCTACCGAGTCTTTTGTTTTAGAGATCGTTCAGCAAAATGGTTCACGCTGCGCGGATTAAATTAACTAGTCTATGGTTCCGCAGAATAACTATTTTAAATTAACAATATGTAATAATTCGTTACTTTTTATTTTTACATTAGAATATTATATTACTATTATTTATTTAAGATTTAAGATTAATCAATTATAAGTGTAACGGTGCATTCAGAAGCAATGTTACAAACGGTCACACTCTTAGACGCATCAATCGCTGAGAAAATCGGAGTCGAAGGAAAGAAAGAAAAACTCACGATCGAAACCGTCGGCGGAAAGGTGTTAAGAAAAGATAGTTCACAGAAGATCGAGTTCAAAATAAAAGGGGTTCATAGGAAAGAAAAGAGAACTATCGTAGCAAGGACCATCGACGACCTGAAGCTGTCTGAACAATGCATAAACAAGGACACCGTGAGAAACTGTAAGCACCTGAAGGCAATTGAAAATCAACTCCTCTACGTCACCGAGAGGCCCAAGCTACTGATAGGCTAAGACAATTGGGGACTGATAGTGACAAGAAAACTGAAGAAGGGCAAACCATCAGATCCTGTAGCTTCCCTCACGAACTTAGGGTGGGTGTTACACGGATGTGAATCAGGAACAACTGCCACAGTACACTTCACTCATTATGGCAAAGCGACCACTGGCGAGGAAGACATAGAAGACCTCGTCCGAGAACACTTCCAACTAGAGTCTCTAGGGATCCAAAATCGTTCACCATCTAACGACAGCGACAGAAGAGCATTAGAAACCCTCGAGAAAACTACCAAAAAACTGCCAAGCGGTCAATATGAAACGGGTCTCCTGTGGAAAAAAGAAGATGAACGCCTGCCCAACAACTACAATCAAGCTGTTCGACGCCTGGTCAGCATCGAGAAAAAATTGGATCGTGATCAAGAAGCAAGAAAGCACTACGAGGAGCAGATCCTGAGTCTAATCGAAAAAGGATACGCAGAGAAGGCTCCAGAAACCTCTAACAAAGGAAGGACATTCTACCTACCCCACTTCGCTGTTGTACACCCAGTCAAGAAGAAGCTAAGAATAGTGTTCGACGCAGCTGCCAAGTACGAAGGAAAGAGCCTCAACGACGCCTTGCTCTCGGGCCCAGACTTGCTACAATCACTATTCGGAGTACTGCTGCGTTTCAGAGAGGGACCAGTAGCCGTCATGGCAGATATACAAGACATGTTTCTCCGAGTAAAAGTCAGAGAAGACGACCGAGACAGTCTCAGGTTCCTGTGGCGCGGAAACCGAAGAACCGGCAAGCCTGAAGAGTATAGAATGTCTTCAATCATCTTCGGAGCAGCGTCATCACCTGCAACAGCAATATACGTAATGAACAAGAACGCAGAGGAATTTAAGAACACTCATCCTGAAGCAGTGAAAGCAATTAAGAGAAATCACTACATGGACGACTATCTGCAGAGCTTCGCATCTACAACCGAAGCAAAGAAGATATCCAAAGAAGTGAAAGACATTCACGCAAGAGCAAACTTTCATCTGAAGGGATGGGCCAGCAACAACTCGGGGGTAATATCAGAGGTAGAAGACACAAA
Organism: Parnassius apollo; assembly: GCA_907164705.1. NCBI lineage: Eukaryota > Metazoa > Arthropoda > Insecta > Lepidoptera > Papilionidae > Parnassius > Parnassius apollo. The sequence goes on along the minus strand of CAJQZP010001062.1, from coordinate 1,760,557 downwards.
CAAAGAAAACTCCTTACAACTGACCAAGGAAGAGAAGACTCTGGGACTAAGATGGCTGGTGAAAGAAGATGCATTAGCCTTCAACGTCGGGCTACGCAACACGCCGGAAGACCTGCAAGACGGCAGAAGGACTCCAACAAAAAGAGAAGTCACAAGCGCAGTAATGTCCACATTCGATCCAATGGGTTTTGCTACACCAGTTCTAATACAAGGAAAGAAACTAATCCAAGACATTTGGCGAAAGAAAATAGACTGGGATGAACCTATCAACGAACATCAAAAAGAAGCCTGGATGAAATACCTGGAAGAAGTTTCAACATTAACAAGGCTGAAGATCCCGAGATGCGTCTCACCCAAAGGCAGAAAAGGTCAGCTACACACGTTCTCCGATGCGAGTGAAGAAGCCTATGCAGCAGTAGTCTACTGGAGAATAGTAGAGCCCGGAGGAAAGGTCCATGTCTCCATGATCGCCGGCAAAGCAAGGGTAACGCCGACGAAACCTGTGTCAATTCCGGGGCTAGAGCTACAAGCGGCCTTGCTCGGAAGCAGACTAGCCGCCACAATCGAAGAGGAATCAGAGCTCGACATATCGAAGAAGGTTTACTGGACCGACTCCAGCACAGTACTGCAGTGGATAAAGTCAGAACCAAGGAAGTTCAAAACTTTTGTGGCCAACCGACTCGCCGAGATCGAAGAAAGGTCCAAGCCAGAAGACTGGAGATGGGTGCCAACCAAGGAGAATCCAGCGGACGACGCCACGAGGGGAACCCCAATCGAATTCGACCACAACGCCAGATGGTTCAAAGGCCCGTCATTTCTCCGTTAACCAGAAGAAGAATGGCCATTCCATGACTTCAAGCCAGAAATTGTTATGCCAGAAGAAAAAAGCAAGCAAAAGGTGTTGGCAACAATGGCAGCAGAAGACACCCTACTAAACCTAGAAAGATTCTCGAGCTGGGAGCGACTGCTGCGCACTACAGCCAGAGTGATCGCCTTTACACACCTACTAAAGAAGAGCCGTAAAGCGACCACCACCGCCGCACGCCAGAAGGATGAGTCCTGGAAACCACAAAAAATCCAGAAGAAAGAAACACAAACCTCGATCCCGTCGACCAGCAGAAGTGAAAATAAACGCCTATACTCACCCATAGAAGCAGAACACCTAAAAAAGGCCGAAGAGATATTAATAAAAATAAGCCAGAACGATAGTTTTGCATCAGACATAAGAAAACTGAAGTCAGAAAAGCCATTAGAAAATTCGAGTCGACTCAAGAAAATCGACGTTTACATTGGAGACGACGGAATAATTAAATTAAGGAGCAGAACAATGAAATTCCACGATCAAAACGGAAGAATAATGAATCCTATCATTTTAGACGGAAAACAAAAAATAACTCGTCTAATAATACAACACTATCACAGGAAATTCCTTCACGGAAACACCGCTACAGTAATGAACGAAATTCGTCAAAGGTTCTGGATCTTGGGTTTAAGAGCAACTCTAAAAGCGGTCGCACACAGCTGTCAATGGTGCAAGACAAAGAAGAGTTCACCAGAGATACCACCAACGGGAGATCTGCCGAGTGAAAGATTGCAGCATCATCAATTTCCGTTCTCCTGCACAGCTGTAGACTACTTCGGGCCGATGCAAGTCACCATCGGAAGAAGGAACGAGAAGCGCTGGGGAGCCTTATTTACCTGTCTCACAACTAGAGCAGTACATTTAGAGCTGGTACCTTCCTCAGCACCAGCTCAATGATCATGGCACTCCGACGAATGGCAGCCAGAAGAGGAACTCCGAAAACAATATATAGCGACAACGGAACTAATTTCGTCGGAGCGAAAAGGGAATTAGAAGAGGCCGCACAGGAAAAGGGCATCCAGTGGAAGTTCATCCCCCCGGGAGCTCCAAACATGGGAGGCGCCTGGGAGAGGCTCGTACGAACAGTCAAAACGGCGCTAGCAGTAGTCCTCAACGAGAAGAGCCCGCCCGAGGAAGTACTCCATACGCTAATGACTGAGGTTGAACACATCGTCAACTCGAGACCTCTCACCCCGATCAGCATGGACCCAGGAGACGAGGAAAGCCTAACACCGAACCACTTTCTGCTGGGAAGATCATGCGGAGCTATGGCGCCGGGAGAGTTCAGCGACACGGAGCTCATCGGAAGGGCAAGCTGGAGAACCACCCAGAGACTCGCAGACCACTTCTGGAAAAGGTGGATTAAAGAATACTTACCTCTCCTGATGCCAAGGAAACTCGAAGGGAAAGAAACCAGAGACCCAAGGGAAGGAGACATCGTGCTAATAGTGGACGCCACATTACCGCGAAACTCATGGCCTCGCGGTGAAATCGTCAAAACCTATCCCGGACCAGACGGAAGAACCAGGGTGCTGGACGTGCGGACATCAGGTGGAATACTTCGCCGTCCAACTCGACGTGTCATCGTGCTGGTGCCAGCGGAGTCGTCGCCTCCAGAGGGTGCAGTGCTACGCACCGTGGGGGAGAATGTTAGCGACGACAAAGTGAATTCGAACATTTAATTTTAATTACTCCTTATCAGTGATTTAAAACTAAGTGATAGTATTTAATCTTAATTGTTTCCTATTTGTAAAATAAAGTTAAGTGTAAATACTGATTAGTGCTGAAAACAGGAAAGTAAATTAGACATTTCTATTCTTATCTTAAAGTAACTTATATGAATCTATTTAATATTATATAGGTCTGATTAGAACATTAGACGCAAGTATAAGCTTATTTTTCTAGTAAGATTTCTTTTATCATAACTCTAAGAGCTATTAACATATAGGTGATTAATATAATTTTTCTTCCTTTAAAGTAATTCAAAAGAAACATTAATATGTCAATTAATCACTATATAATGTCATTTCATTATGAGAAAGATTTAAATTTTATGAAAAAATATTGTATAGATTCTTAAGCATTAATCCTGAAAAAGTGTTGTACATTCCTACCTCTTGGCGGCGCTACTTGTATGTTCGGCAAAAAATACTATCCTACTCCGGAGCTAAACCGTGAAGCGACCGCGAAGCTATTTTTATTTTTTATAAGTGTAAAATAAAGGTTTATTGAATAATTTAGGTTTAGAATAATAGAAATAAGTTGTATCTATCGTTAGGAATAAATATAAATGTTGTAAGGTATGTTTTACCACGTTTATTAAGAAAATTGTAAATCTCTCTTAGAAAGGGTTATTCTGTGCTCTGATTGGTCAATAGATTCACTAATGCCGTGTGCGATTTTTTCTTAATTATGATTGGTTACAGCCGCTTATAAAAAAGGGGCGTTTTTCGTGGTAAAATATTCCAAATCCGGCAATGTAATAATAAGGAATCAAGAAATAAAATAAGAAGAAACTCTCAAGAAGTGTTATTTATTGCTCATCTAACTGCTACTGTATGCTCTCCAGTTAACATCCCGCCAGCAAACCCGCTCTATTTTATCGACGCTCCCTTATACGAGCAATTACAAGTATATAGGTGTATAGGTATTTATGTACAACAGTGAATAGCTGTACTTGTAAAATTTGTGTATAAAGTGTTTTGAATATGAATGAACAAAGTGCATTTATTATTAATGAAGAAAGTCACGAAAAAATAGTGAAAGAAAATGAGTGAGTACTCTATATACATACATTTTATTATTATCACAAATGCAGTATTAATTTTGAATTGAAAATATAATACTGCTATAAAGATAACCTAAATTTTTGATAAGTATTAAAATGAGCGATATTAAAAGTAGCCCTCTTTTATACACACAAACACACACACGCGTATAGTTTAAATTCTCAATTTAGATTCTCAATATGTATATATATATATATATATATATATATATATATATATATATATATATATATATATAAATTCATTCTTCATTATGTATATAACAGAAGCCATCGAACCAAGCACGTGTACTATTCAGTACCTTTGTTTTGGTGTATAGATAATGCACATGAATGCCGTGCAGAGAAAGTATATATGATATTATCTATATAAATGTACATCGCGCGAAATTTGATAATCACTTCTTAATATCGTTATTTTTTTTAAATGAGTAATTTTGTTTTGGTGTGTCATTACACTATTTATACCTAATTATTTATATCTATTATTTATACCTATATTTTCGTTTTATAGAGAAGAAAAGCGTAAAGAGCTAAAAAGAAAAAAAAGAAAAATATTTTAAACAATATTAACTTTTTATTTATTTAATAAAAGAAAAAAAATTGTTTTCTTATCGGTCACCACGTTCAAAAAGTGTAACTTGAAGAAAAAGAAATACTGCATAAATAAAATAAATAAAAAATAATTATAATTGCATAAGTTGATACAAAATGCTATGCAATAGCTTTACCGCGGCAGTCCCCGAGTGCCACACGTCTTTTTTTATAGGAGAAGGTGACAAACGAGCTCACAGTCCACCCTTAGACCATTCAACCCGATGGACGAGTAATGCGCCTAATCTTACGAACAAAAAATTCTGTCACTTTTGGTGCGGGGGAAGAACAGACATAGATAGTACTGCACACCTGCTAAATAAAATTTTGTGCCACTATGGCACACACTAATCTAAATCTCCAACGCTATTACATTTAACGCACACATGTAGGTTAAATACATCAACAATCAACATAGAAAAAGTTATGAGTGTAAGACGGACAAATTAATTGCAATGCTACCATATCGATATTTTATATCGCTAGTTTCCCTAAGAAAGAGAAAAACTCACAAGCATTAGCAAAATGTACTCGAACAATTAAAATCATCTTTTTAGTTGGTCAGCGTAATAAGTTTTTTTAGGGTTCCATAGTAACACAACAAGGAACGCTTATAGTTTCGCCAAGTTCAACAGTCTGTCGGTTTGTCCGCGGATAAATACAGAGACTTCTAAAGAGGCATCCTTAAACATGAAAACCCGAAATAAATAGGCTCTAAGTACCAAAATCAAAAAGTGGAGGAACTTATGTTTTAAATAACAAGCCCTCATCACAAAAAAATGGTTTTAAAATCAACATTTATATTATTACAATAAAATGCTCTTGTGAAACAAAAATAAAGTGTCTCAACTTATAAAATAGTAGAATAAATTTAAAAGAATAAAATTATAAATAAAATTAAAAAAAAAATATTTATTATGGGCTGATTTTAGTAACAACATCTTTTATTTTAAAACGGTATTCAAAGAAAAAAGTTACAAGTTTGCAAGAAGTACTAGATTCGCTGGCAGAGACATCTTTGGTAATTAAATAAAACAAACAGTCATAGAAAAGATAGGAATTGAAGCAAGCGAACTTTTAAAGAGACTTAAAAGTAACATTGGAAAACTGCTCTGAACTAAATATTTTAAAACTTACAACTTACAGCTAATATTGAACTTAAAAACAATAATTCTAGTCGGTAAAAGATATACATCGATTAAGACAAATACAGTAAATTAAAAAAATTAAACAGAAGAGCACTCAAAAAACAAATTTTTTTGCTTAAACATTTTTGATTCGAGAAACACTAGTATTAAACAAATCCTATTGGAAATGTTGTTAAAAGTTCTACATGCACGTAGGTATCATAAAATAATTTTGCCTTTATTTATTCCGGGTATACGGCACATGGAGTAAGCGAGGCTTTCTTAATTGGGGAACTCTTGTTGTAAATCCTAACTTACTTAGTAGCTCCGGACAGTCAATATTACCATTTGCCAATTTAAAAAGATAAATCATATCTGCTATGCGGCTACGTTCGTACTGAGGCAAAATATGAAATTTTTTACACCGCGAAATGTAATTATCAGTGTAAAATTGCGTCTTAAATTGCAGAAAACGTAGAAAACTCTTTTGTACTTGCTCAATCCTATCTGTATAAATGAAAATAATATTCCCTAAAGCTAAGATGTTTCGCCCTTATACTTAATTAATACTCACCAAAGCCTTATCGCTATGTAAGTAAAAGTTTTTCCTATGCCTAATTGCATTCAAACAGATTCAAGATATTTGTTACTCCTTCACGCCAAGACTAACCGGATTTGGATACTCTGAATTAACATAACCTATATCTGTCCCGGAAAATTTAAAAAGTAAACAGGAACTTTTTAATTTTCCCTTATCCACGTGGTCACAAGTCGTGGGTATCATTTAGATAACAAGTAAAATAAGTAAATATATTTTAAATATAATAAAAGGAAGTTTTTATATCTATAGACGTATCTATAGTTAAATTTTTTTTGTTGAATTTATTTTAATCTAAGGACAAAAATGGTTCATTCACAATTTTAATATAATAATAGGTAAAATCTCCTTTAGTTGAGTGTTTGATGATAAATTTTAATGCTTCTTCAATAAATAATAATGAAAAATTATCGAGAGCGATCCGCACATCACATTCACATCACACATTAATATGACATCATTTCCAATTAAACACTAAGTAGTCTCGTTACATTTTTATTGTTTATATGTGCTAATATAAACTAGTCTCACAAGAAGTGCCGTTGTGCTTGCGTGTTCATTTTCAAACCTAATTTGTAACATCTAAGGGTTGACTTTAAAAAAAATAAACATATAACTAATCTCGTGGGGAGTGTGCTTGTAACATTTCGATTATCACTACGATGCTTACGAAATAATAATTACTCGATTAACTTATCGGTAGAGTTCTCGATTATTATTTATGATACTATTTTAAATGATTATAATGGAAAGAAAGCATATATTACAATAAAAATACTTACATATGGAATACAACTCCATCTTTTTGTAAATTTGAAGTATTGGACTTCTTTTGCACACGTTAACCGCACAAATCGGCATTTTTTTTTAAAGAGAACCTACAACAACGGAATCGATTCCGTAAACAGTTTTTATAAACGCACAAAATTTTTAAATCCAATACTTGCGCAGAGGGGAATAATCATGCAAGGCGAGTCCATTGGGTTGAATGGTCTAAGAGTCCACCTGATGGTAAGTGGATACTGTGGCCCATAGACATCTACATATATCTTCGATTACGTATCACAATGCAGATGTGTTGTCACCCGTGAGGACTAAGATGGAATGCCTCGTTTCCAGTAAAAGGGTCTCCGGTTCACCAGTTCACCATACGAAAAACAGCAGCATTAAGCTACTACTTTACGCTGGTATTCTGAGAGCGTGGTCCTTCCCCGGGCGAGCCGACCCATTCGTGCTACAATTATACTACAAATATAACTGAAGCATGGCTCTACCACGTGTAAAAATAATATATGTGTGTGTGAAAGGGGAACGGCAGATTTAGTACCGCATACTTTTTTCGTTGTTTTGTTATAGAATTAATACCAGATATTAAGGCAACTAAGCCATTAATTTTCATGTAAGTTTTATATTTTTAGAACTTGGGATTAGTTAATAATATCAATAAAAAGATTTTAATAAATAAACGTAATATAAGCATAAACTAAACGCAATGAGGGCTATCGCGTATGAATTCGCCCCTAGAGGCGAGAGTGGGTCTCCGACATGTCAAATATCACTGTTAATAGTAGGTGGGCTACGCGTGTTCATTTCTTTTAGAATAACATTGTGAATATATTGCAATTCCTGAGATTAATTATGGCCAATATGAGTTACGGGTCAATGAATGTCAGTGCTTTAAAAGCGGAGCTAAGAAAAAGAGGTGCAAATTAAGTGGGTTGAAAGAAAACAACGCAACTGAATTTTGATTCTAAATCGAGGATAAATGTAGATGTCCATGGGCCACAGCATCCACTAACCATCAGGTGGACTATCTGTTCGACTGTCACCCTTGTTCTATAAAAAAATAACTGTTAGTAAAGCACTGCAGAGTAGCGAAAAGCAATATAGAATATTTACTTTCTCACAAAAACAATTTTTATTTGCCTATATGTAACATAGGTACACTAGGACAGGTTTTGGCCGTCGACGGATTGTTGGACAATTTGTCGCTCCTGTTTTGTTGCTTGAATAATGATTTGAAGTAGATTTTTATTCGTAAAAGTGATGTGATTTTGTTAATTGTCTGCACGTGTGAACTATTAGAGAAAACGACGAAACAAGTGGTTTGATGTTGATATAATCTCCCAAAAACTGTGACGCAAAAAGTGACGCATCAGCATATTGTGATGAAAAAAATATACAAAAACGAAGATTAGGAAAGAAATGATAGGCTCAGAAGGTCTAGAACCCAAAGCCGTAAAACCAGTTATATAAAAAAATTGTAACACTAGTTCACAATATTATATATTAGTCTATGGTCTATGTAGATAATCTTAAAAATTAAAACTGGTAATAACTTTTATCTCCCAAGTTCTAAAAATCTGAGAATTTAAAAAAGGGTTTGTCTATCTTACTATCTAACAATTAAAACCAAAAAATATCTCAAAACACGAAATTTTATTAGCGGTACGAAACTCCCATACAAGCCTGCCATTCTCCTTTAGAGTTTATTGTTTTATGTACGAGTTTCGTAGTGACAGACGATTGTTTATGAGTACGCAGATTTCGCCCCCACAAAAAACGATAGGCTCTGTATCGGGAAAAAACGCAATGGCTACTTCCCGCCGATCTGCTGGTGGCCGTGTTGTTCTATGGGCATATGTTATGAAAAGTGTAATCCTTCTAATCTCTACTATAACTGAATGATCTGCCACTATAATCAGTGCTGCCCATAGAATACTATAATACACAATAGAATGGCTGTCAACCTTACTTTGTAGGAGGATTGGCGTCTAAAATATATAAATAGTAATAAAAATATAAATAGTTTCAACTTACTGGTTGTAGAATGTCTCCTTTATTTAAATTCCATTTCCCGCTGTTCTTTCGACACGTAATTTTTTTTTTTTTTTTATTGCACAATTTGCCATTCGTGCTTTTTTGCGCTGGCTCTACACTATATTTTAAATAATTTGCATTCAGTGACGCGACGCTTGACACGAAAATTTGAAACAATTGATTGTGTTGACATTTATACGTGTGAATTGACGTGTCAGTGACATGTTAGTGGCTACACGGGCTCTGCCCACTCCCCCGTTCTACTATGTATGTACTATAGTATTCTATGGTGCTGCCAATGTTTATTTTTGTAGTGGCGGTGTAAAAATTTCCTTAACCCCCTTTGTCCCGTTGGTATCTAGAGATAGAGAAGAATGAACCGAAAGATGGGTGGCAGCATTTTACTATTAGAAACTAGAAATAACACTGCGGTTCCCAACCCGTCTGTCAAACGTGGCAACTATGGCAAATATCTTTCTATGTGGCAGTCTTTGGGGATGGGATCGAGTGGAAGCAAAGCTCCAGTCTTTACCAGAGATCTGTCTGCCAGAAAGATCTAAGTATTTCATATTGTATTCATCTATACGTTTGAATACTGATTCTGATAACGTACTAACGGGAACCACAGGGTTTTTGTTACATGTTGTATAATTCATGAAACAGGGAAAGGGTTAAATTGCTATAAAAGGAAAAAGAAAAATAGAGTTACAAATATTAAAACATCAATTGCAACATACCAAGCATACTTAGTCTATGTATTTTGACATATAGACTTTTATAATGGGGTAATTGTACTGATCGGCAAAGAGCATTCGTTGTTTAAAAAAATATGATCGTACAATAAATGGGATATCGCTAGAGAAATAGTAAACCACTATTTAAAGAAGCAAGTTATTTAAATCCCCGAACCCGACGTGACCCAGACAAACCTTTTTTAGATGTGATTCCTATCAATTTTTCTTATATTTCAAGAGTATCGTTGAATATAACAAAAATTGTCTAAATATGTGAATAAAAATATATTATAAAATACCATATAATACTATTTGACATATTTTTATGATTCTACGAAAAATAAAGGCTTTTTACTTTTTATAGTAATCAATATTATCATATGAATAGTTTAAAATTATTGTTTGCATGCTGTGTGCTCGTGTAGGCGACACAAGAATTCACTGGATAAATTGTAAAATCTTTTCATATCGTGATTTTTGCAAATAAGGTTATAGGATTTATGACTAAACCTAAATAGTTCTGAAAGAAATAAATAAATCATTTAAAAAATTTACATGTTTTATTCATTAAGTAGATAAAAAACACAAAATATAGAGAAATATAAAACCATTTCTAAAATACACAGTTTTAATATTTTGTGCAGAATCACTTTAACAGTTAGTTTCATAGACGTTGCGGGTGTATTTTTGCTCACAGATTAGTTTTCAAATGCTAATGTTACATATTAATTCGTTACATTATACACAACCCTATTTACGAGTGCACTGTTTGCTGTGCTTGCTCGTTAAAATGTCACTACATAGTACATTTAATTGGTTTTTTAAATTATACAATTAAAAAAAAATAGATACTTTTATATTAATAATAGGTATTTATAAATAATAATTTTATAATTATTAAAAAATATTTAAAATAATAACATGTTATACAATATTTTTTGAATAATGTTGATTTATATTCCGTGAAAAATCATTGATGTTAACGTATTTTCGTTAACATTATTTGTTAAATGATAAAAAATTAAATTAAAATAAATTCAGATTACTTTTAGTGCAAAAATAACAACTGCTCAAACATGTGTTACATTTATGGCGTTACACATCGCAAGTTTTGGTATTCCTTGGACGGAAAAGTACGTTTTGCTTCTGCAAGGAGACGGTAAACAATACGAAAACATTAATTTAGTAAAATAAAAACATGATTTGTACAATAACAGTTATTTCTATAAAATTTCGCTCATATTGCACTGGGGTTTTATACATAATCATACATTAGAAATAACACGAATAAAATAATAATAAATGAAATTGACTTGTGTAAGCACAATTTACAATTGATACTATATAGAAATAACTGCCGTGGTTTTTGCATTACAAATAATTAATCGTTATACGAAAATAACAAATTAATGAAATCAAAACATAAATTCCAAATAAAATGTCATAAAAATAGAAGGAAACTTTCCAAAAATATACTTAATTTACATTATACATAACACAAAACATGTCGATTTTTATAAAAAAAACTTAAAATTGTAAAATTTGTATTAAACTTAGAACAACTATCACTAGTTTAAAAAACGCAGCTATCTCTAAATATCAGTAAGGCATATTTTTATATATGTATTTACAATAAATAATAATTCAATTAGATGTTTGAACATTTTAAAATCACAGTTCAAAATTACATTAATGGCATTCTTGATTACATTACAAAAGTTGCAAGTAAAATTTTATAATTAGGCATATAGGTACATATAATTAAGTATGTGATGTTTAATAATCAATATAGGAAAAAATATTCTTTAAAACTTATATTTGTTCGTTAAAAAAAACTAATATTTTCTGTATACTAAGATCTCCGACGCCAACAGTTTTTAAGAAATTACTGCAGAAAAAGTTAGAATTTTCTGTACTTAATAGAGAAACCAGATGTTATACTATTTAAAACGAAAGTAAAAAAGTGGAAAGTAAAGAATTTTTGGTTATTTTTAATACTTAGGTAAATATTGTCATTTCCAAAAGATAAAAATCTGGATTCCATAAAAGTTTTTATGAGATTATTCTTTATCCGCCAAATGAATACGCTCTATTGCATTGAAGATTTGCAAATTATTTAACTACTTGATCCCATAAAACGATTATAATGTGTTAGCTTAAAGTATAACATCCGTTTTTTTTTTAAATCGAGACTCAAGACATTACTTCTGTAATAATATGATATCTACAGAAATGCTTTGTGACGCTGTCGTTTTTCACTTTAATTTATAAACTGCATTGGGCGGAGTCGACAAATGTCTACTTATTTACTTAGGGGCGAATTAATGTAAATCACACTCTTGTATCGCTTGAGCGTTCTGATATCACCGTTTTATTTATTTTTATGCCCGTAGAGGCATTGGCCCCCAGTCATAACGCCACTGTCCGTATATACGAGTTGTCTTCGTAATACTCAGACGAGAGTCTTAGAGCGTGTTCCTCGCACAAGGCAGCTAACTCTTTGATCCATTCGTCCAATATTATGGCGTTTAGAATTGATCGCAGAGTAATAGATTGGTTCCAATACTCTTCCTGTGTGAAGACAAGCTGTTTTTGTATTGGTGTGTTATGTTGAGATTTTTGTACGTTTTGGGGGCTCTGGGTGGGTGAAGCTGAAATAAAAAAGTTGGTCAATTGCACGCTATACTTGAACAATTAGTGTACTGTTCTTTCCTGTATAGCTGAAGTTGGTCTCGTATAATCTTAAATTTTCTAGTGAAGTTCTTTGAAGATTGAATAATAAAAACTTTAATCTTAGAATTATTTTTAGTTTTGCAAACAATGCTATATAAAACATTACTAATATTCCCTTTAATCACTCGTGGTAAGATTAAAATGTTTGTGTTAGGAGAGGTCAACTTTTTGTTGGACCCGTTCACTCGGTGACAACCTACTCGTATTTCTGCCGACAAGCAAAAGGGCGGCTTAGCGGCAGAAATAAGTAAGAGGGTGGTAGGTATCACGGCGTACGTACGCAGTAGTTCAGAAAGTAATTCCTACCACTTAGTAAATACGGCCAACAGTGAAAGACCATGTCTCAGTTACTTAAGTTATTACTGGCACAACACACTCGTTATACATTCTTGTTTTAAGGTTTTAAGGAATATGTGACAAGATATATCGATTTATACGTGGTAGAGCCATGCTGCAGTTATATTAGTAGTATAGTTGTAGCACGAATGGGTCAGCTCGACCGGGGAAGGACCACGCTCTCACAGAATACCAACGTAAAATAGCAGCGTAATGCTTTTCTGTGTTTTGTATGGTGAGTGTAGAAAATCGGAGACCCTTTTTACTGGAAACGAGTAATTCCATCTTAGTCCTCACGGGTGACAACGCATCTGCATTTTGATTCGTAATGGAGTATAGATGTAGATGTCTATGGACAACAGCAACCACTTAGCATCAGATGGACTGCGAGCTTGTTTGTCACCCCATCCTATAAAAATAACCGACGGTACAGAAACCTTATGGAGTGGAAGCTTGATGGTGCAACATGCAGGAAATCGATGGATACAGTGGATTATGATTTATTTGACGAAGGCTCATGTTGTGCAGTGGACTTTTGAAGGGTTGCAATGATGATGATGATGATGATGATGATGCTATTTAGTGACGATTTCTTATCTACTTACAAGATTGTCGTCTTCCGAACATATTGGAGAAACTAGAGGACAAACTTCGCCGCTTCGCCTCCACACGTCGGAAAGGAGCGTCGTCTTGCCGTGAAGTTCCATTGTCTAGGCTTCGCGCTTGACCTAAGTAGTTAGTTCAAACTATCATCAAATTCAACATTAACTTATTACGTCGTATAATTTGAATTTACTACTATTTCAGTAGAGACTCGAAACTTGATGCGTATTTAATTTTAAATTACGTAAATTAAATGATTACTACTTGAAAATAATAATAATAATGTCCTCCAGACCGAATTTCGGCCATCGGCGCAGGACAGGACTATAGTGCCCGAGTGTATGCGCAAGCACACGTGCACTCTCTATTCTCTCACTCTCATAATCCGATGGGACGGTAAACCGACACGACCGGAGAGAGATCAGGCGCAGGACCAACGGCTTCACGTGCTTTCCGAGGCACGGGGGTGAGACACCGCCAACTTCCTGACTCCGGGCAGCTACTGAGAATTTCTTGACAGAAAAACTCAATAATTGATTTTTTGGCCCGACCTGGGATTCGAACCCAGGACCTCATGATCAGCAGTCGCACTAATACAACCACTAGACCAACGAGGCAGTCGACTTGAAAATATGCAAATAAGAACAGAGTCCCTGACCGCTCAGGAGCTACGTTCGCCGTACATTTCACAGTACGCAAGCAGCCCGGGTTCAACTGCCGTCGGTACTAAAGAAATTGTTAATTGCGATTTTAAGTGCTGATTTACCATGTGCTCAGTGGTGAATGAAAACAGCTTAAGGAAATCTGCATTCCTGAGAAGTTAAAAATATTTTCATGTAAAGTACGTCAATTCACACTGAAGCAGTGCGGTAGACTCGAAAGCTCCATAATGCTATCAGTAATTATAGGAGTCCTGATCTGAGCAATGGGACGTATGTAGACTGTTAAATGAAATGATGTTAAATGTTGATTAATATAAAACTTACTATCGTCGTTCGTCTGCGCCCGCGACTTCACTAGCGACATCTCTCGCTGCACGAGGAAAACTCGTGCCTTATCCACCAGCTCGTGCGTGTTCTCCAGTCCGGACGTCAACTCGTCAACTTCTTCTTTCAGTTTATGAAGGATCTATAAACAAGAGTTATCGTTTCATTTGGCAGTGTGTTGTGTTGAATCTACGTTACACACAATAAATGATACTAGCAACTCTATATTCGTAGTTTAGCGAGATGAAATTTATTTAGGTTTAGTAATTTTTGTACACGAAGTATACAGGAAGTATACGAGAGTACAGGAAGAAGGTAGGTAGGTGTGTAAACTGTGCCTTCAAAATAAAGAAAGTGAGGTTACCATTTCGACGTTCTATCTCGACTTTCATATGAATCATAACGACGCGACAGCACGTAACAGCAAGTGACAGAACGACCGCGTCGTTACACATTGGATCGAAAATGCGTTTCGAAGACTTAGAGCTTTTAAGTTTTAAGTGTCGTTTCTTAAGCTTAAATTGGTTTTTGTTAGTATTACTTATAGTCGAAAATGTCACACGAAGTACGAAGACTTAAACAAAATATTGGTTGCCTGTAAAGTCGGTATACGGGCGAAAGTTTTACGTGACAACGACTCTCTCACTCTCTCTCTCTCGCTCTGTCTCTCTCGCTCTTAGGCGGGCTAACTGTGCTCGAGTGGAAGGGACGCGTGCCTTTCACTTTTTATGTCTGTCTCTCTCGCTCTTAGGCGGGCTAACCATGCCCGAGTGGAAGGGACGCGTGCCTCTCACTCGCTCTCATTGTGAGCGCATAACGTGAGCGGAGCGTAACGCAGTTTCTTGAAGTGTCACCCGGCAAACCAATTTATAAGACGTTGTCACGTCAAAACTAAGGACCTATAGTTTTTACGAAAAAAATAAATAAAAATGATGTATTGAGCAGATACAACAAATCAGTGGAATCGCAGAATTGCCCGTTATATCCTTACAGGGGTTATAGTACTAATTATTTATCATTTTTGACATACTTCGTATAACTTTAAACCGTGATTATGTTTTTATTTGTCAGTAGAATGTTTATTTTGTACGAATTTCTTTAAATTTACATAAGACCAAATACTATTTCGAAATACTTTTTCGGATAAGTAATGACCAAGTTTTTATTTATTGTATTCAACGCCAACATCATACTGTAGTGATATTTGTTTAATTAAGGATTATATTTTTTTAAATTTATTAACTGAACTAGTTTGTTTATATGATACGTGAAAAATATTTGTCAAACAGGGCAACCAGGTAAAGATAGCAGTCTTTTTACAAAGATATGTTAATATTAGTTCTAAAGTATAAAAAAATAATAGAAAATGCTAAAAACTAAACTGAGTTTGTATAATAGTTACTAACGCCACTGACCTGATACAACGAAGGCACATTAGGCTGTAGCATGAACCCAGGGCATACGAGCAGCGAAGCGAGAAGAGGAGTCGGCAGCGCAACTAGTTTGGACAGTATGCCGGTCACGCGGCAGTTTACAACTATTTCCGACTCTAACAAAGCTGCCGCTTTTCTCAGGAGACTGCATAACATCGGTCCTGGAATTTAAACACTGGATTGATTTTGCTGTTTACAACAAAATATTTAAATACTTTGACAGCTCCGGGGCGCAGTGGCTTAGCTATTAAGGTTAGAGAACAGGAGAACGATCGCCGTAGAAAATAGTGTCTCAGAAATATGGACACCATAAGTGAAGCGCTGCGAACGCTAAGTTCGATCAATAAGTCATTTTCAGTCCATTTTTCCGATCAGATGCTAAACCACTTGCACATCCATGCACAATAAAATATTTCTCCATTTTTTAATGTTTCTTTTTGTCAAAAATTACAAAATTACGGAGCATGAAAATTTTCTCATTAAAAATGAAATGAAAATTTGTACATTATTCAACTAACTTCATCTACTTGTATTCTTAAACTGCTAACTTCGCAGTCACTACTCACCGACGTCAGCGCCGCTATAAATTCTACAATTTTCAAGGACAGGCGGGCTATGCTTTAGTACGTAGTGATCGTTCTCCTGTTCTCTAACCTTCATGGGCAATAGCAATGAGTTGCTGCGCTAAGGGCCGCGGATTCGAATCCCGCACGGAACAAGTATTTGTATAGCCTACAAATAATTGTTCCGGGTCTATATGTTTCTCCTCGTGCAATTTATGTTTGTAAACTGCCTCCACGATACAGGAGAAAATCCTAATGTGGGGGTAACGTTAAAAAAAAAGGAAATGTAACGACTCGCCCAGGCTTCGACTAGGTAGGATCTATTAATGAGGCGTTTTTTAGATTTAAGATTAAATTTCGTTTTTTTTTAAATGTTTAAGATTTTTGGATAAAATATAGTATAAGGTAATACCGCTCATAAAGATTATCCCGGAACTTTATGGTTTGGACTTGATCGTTATGGTTCTTTATGTCTATGCAAATAAACCTCTGAGGTTATTTAGCATAGTGCTTAGGTCCCCCAGCGATTCTGCCATAAGGACTATATAGTCGGCAAATCAAAGGTGAGTGATTTACTCGCCAATAATTTTAATACCGTAGCCTTTCCTGTCCAGTAGCTAAACCTGCGTAGCGTTACCCTGTTTACCTCTTTGCAATTGGATAGGTTTCGTATTCTGGTTATGTACCCGGATAGCCGTCGTAGCTCTACTGTACAAACACTTCAGCACTTCGATATACCGAGAGTCAACTGGGCACCGCTGATGGGGCTGTAGCACCGCCAAAATTTCGACGGAATCAAAGGCTTTCTCATAGTCAATATACGCAAGGCAAAATGGCATATTGCACTTTTCGGTCTTCTGTACAATTTGCCGAAGGATATGTATGTGGTCTATGGTACTAAAGCTTTTTCGGAAACCGGCTTGTTTGGGGGCTGGAAGTCCGTAGTTCCACCACGGAAGACGGAATTAAAGAGCTTCTGAAGGATTGCAGTTTTCTAGGCACTGAAAAGTTTTGTAAGTTGAGCTGAAAGGTTTCAGGACACTGGATGAGGGCACGAGGGGAACGGAGCGTTGATTTCATTAGGCAAGACCTCTCCAACTTAGCGTTTAGGGTTCAGCGTGCCTCCTATCCTTTGATGATCGCTGCCATTTTCACCATCGCGATCACTGAGACATCACTGAACAGTTGCCGTCTAGTCGTCATAATGAAGTAAATCTCATTTTTTGTCGAACCGTCGGGGCTCTACCAGGTCCACTTCCTGTGGGGCCGCTTTTAGAAGAAAGAGTTCATCATAAAGAGTTCCTTTTTCTCCATGAAGTCGGCCAGCTGCTGGCCCCTTCTTAGTCTTAAGATGAACATGGACAAATTAAAGATTATGTGTAATGTCCATGTCACACCTACGCCGGTAGTTGTTGGGAGCACTGAGCTCGTAGTTGTTGACGAGTATGTTTACCTAGGACATATAGTCCAGCTAGGTAAGTCCAACTTCGACCGAAAGATCGATCGGCGGATTCTACTCGGCTGGGCAGCGTTCGTGAGATTATGACACATCTCGTCAGGTATTATACCTCAAAACCTGAAAACTAGATTGTACAACCAGTGCGTGTTGCCAGTGATGACTTATTTATCTGAGACGATGTCCTTCACTGCCGGCCGTATAAGGACATTCAAGGTCGCTCAACGAGCTATGGAGATGGCTATAAATAAACTTAGAAATTAGGATATTCGCAGTAGAACCAGTCACCGACATAGCCTAACGGATTAGTAAGCTGAAGTGGCTATGGGCCGGCTATATAGCTCGAAAACCGACAACCATTGGGGAAAAAAGGTTCTCGAGTAGCAGCCTCGTACCGGTAGGCGAAGTGTAGGGCCACCTTCCACTAGATGGAGTGACAACCTGGTAAGACATGCAGGAAGTCGATGGATGCAGGTACCTCAGGACCATGCTTCGTGACATTCCTTGGGGGAGGCCTATGTTCAGCAGTGAACTTGTGAATGATGATGATGATGATGATAAACCTCCTGAGCTTAGTGGAAGCCAGTTATTTTCATATTACAGACAGACACTGAAAAGTCGTCACAACGTCTAGCAAGGAGTCATCCTACAGTTCGCTTACCGGTACAAGGCTGCCACTTGACAACCTTTCGTCGTCATTGGTTGTCGGTCCTTCGAGCAGTATGGCAATATTATATATTATACTACAATATCCAATACAAATTGACTGCCTCGTCGGTCTAGTGGTTTTAGTAGTGTGACTGCTGATCATGAGGTCCTGGGTTCGAAGTGAAATAATTATTGAGTTTTTCCGTCAAGAAATTCTCAGTAGTTGCCGGAGTCAGGAAGTTGGCGGTGCCTCACCCCCGTGCTCCTCACCCCCGATAGCAAGTAGTCATTGGTCCTGCGCCTGATCTCTCTCCGGTCGTGTCGGTTTACCGTCCCATCGGATTATGAGAGTGAGGGAATAGAGACTGCACATGAGCTTGTGCATACACTTGGGCACTATAACCTTGTCCTCCGATGGCTAGTCTCCGTTGAGAGTGGCCGCCGTGATCGAAATTCGGTCTGGAGGATTACATCCAATACAAAAGATTAAGTGGAAACAAGAAAGGACAAAATCTTACCAATAATACTTTCAGCACTGGCTCGCCAACACCTAATAGACGCTGTTTCTCCCTCGTAAAGTCCCTCACTACCACTTTTCTCTTTTGTAAAACTCTTCCTAAACGAGTCTTCGGCGTAAGACACTCCCTCTTCATTTTCTTCCACTCTAAACCTAAAACTATCGTATCCACTACTTTCTCCAATTGACGTCAGACTGTCATGGTCCTTTCCTTCAGAATTTTGTTGATCATTACCATTTTGTTGATCGCTAACATTCTGTTTATCGTTAACATTTTGTTGTTCGTTAACATTCTTAGGACTCTCCGTCTCTTCTAGCAGAGATGTTAAACTATGCGGCTCTTTGTCTGGTGTGCCACTGGTTTTCAAAGTGTCATAGCCGCTTGTACAAACAGAAATAAGACTGTCCTGCTCTTTCCCAAAGGCTTGGTTGTCAATGTCTTTCAGATCTTTTGTTGAATTATTGTTGGTCTCACGCTTTTGTGGTATGACACTGTCGTATTTTGCGCTCCAGTTTGTGCAGGCGATCGTACGTGAGACTATTTCGAAGCGCGCATTGCAAAGATACGCGTGGTAGTTACCGAAGAGTGTTTCATTTGGATTCTGGAATAAAACATGTTCAACTTAGTGTTGGTTGTGAGTCTCTGACATAATAATTATGCAAAGTTTTTTAGTAAAACTACTTTATTATGAAAGTATTATTAGTTTGATTTAATCGCGTGAATCATAGGCATAATTTAAACTACAATAGCAATGATTTAAAATGTGTACATATCATAAATTTGTTGGACAGTACAGGGAAATAATTGAATTTAAAATAATTGAAACAAAATAATTGAAGAAATTGAATGTATTTATTTTAAAATCATACTAGCTAAAATATGGGCATGCTTTTTCGTTTACGTAATGATTTCTTATATTTACCCGAAGACTATACACTGAATAAAACTACTTTACGGATTTTATCGCATTTAATGGGCTAAATTTTAATACAGTTACAGAGAGCATGAGGGATCTGTGACAATAAACGCCTGGCCGCAGAGCTGCAACGCGTCAAGCAGGTTCTGCACAAGCTTCGGGTCCCGTGTCTACGTCATAGTGACCGAGGAAAGCCGGCCACAGTCGAGCGAGTACCTGCTTTGCTGCTGTACTACCGCATGTCAGAGGTGTCACAGACAAGATTGGTTACATCTTGAAGCGAGCTTTTATTATACTCACAGAATACCAACGTAAAACAGCAGCTTAACCTTGCTGTGTTTCGTATGGTGAGTGTAGAGAATCGGGAGACACTTTTTACTGGAGACGAGATATTCCATCTTAGTCCTCACATACATTTTGATTCGTAATCGAGGAAAGATGTAGATGTCTATGGGCCATGGTAACAACATACCATCAGGTGGACTGTGTGAAAAAATTGGTTGACCCTGCATCCCTGGAACTTCCCGCAAATTTCAAATGCAAAGCGCTTCAAATTTCCCCAAATTATGACGTTCTACAAATAACGTAAGAAACTTGCTTGTATTGCGAAATTTAGAAGTTATGTAAAAAACTTTTTTTTAAATTCTTTCTCCTTCGATATCTCAGAACGAATGTACCGATTTTTATTTTCCAAATGGCATTCGATCAATCGGTAAAGCCGTTTAAAAGTTATTCCAAAAAAAAAAAACAGTTATTCAAAATTTTTATTTTTGAAATTTCTCAAAATCTACTTGTCCGAATCAGTTCATATTATCACCAAATCTATTTCACCACACACACACACACACACACGCGCAGAAAAAACACACACACACACACACGCGCACACGCACACGCACACACACGCACGCACACACGGACGCGCGCTCACGCACGCACACACACACACACACACACACACACACACACACACACATCCGTACGGACGTCCATCTTTCTACAAGCCTCCGAAGAAGATTTGTCAATTCTTACCATCCGTCAAGTGTAATATACCTCTACAAGATGCAGGAGCGTACGTAAAAGAACATATAGCTGACGTGAAACATCTACGCTCCAGGAAGTCTGCAGTTTGTGATCATATCCTAGACGGCCCCCGCCATTACATCTGATTTGGTAGACCACAAATCCTCGCGAAAGACCATCGATGAGACTATTGAAATTAAAAAAACATTCCAATTTCAATAGAGAAGGAGGGTGGGTACTACAACCTACTTGGTATCGTGTAATTAAAAAAATTACAACTAAAGCCAAGCATACCACTGCAAGACTTCAAGTTCATTCTGCGTAGACCGGACAAAATGTAGTAATTAAAAAGCTGAAGGTACTCCGGGTTAACTCTGACATTGGGACGTGAATCACCTCAGTCCCCCGTGACCATGGGTGCTGAAAAGCTCCCGAATCGTCGGAAATTAAAATTTAGCAATTTAAACGCGATAAAATCCGTAAAAGTAGTTTTATTCAACATGCTTTTTTGTTGTTTTTTAACTGGCGATTTAATTTTTTTTTAAACAAATCACAACAAACAAACAAATTTTTTTAATTTAAAGATATGTAACTCACCCCGTAATCAAAATTAACTTCATGGACTAGATTGTTCATGGCTATATCTCCACGCATTCCATTGATCCGTCCGCTCTCGTCATCTCGTCTAAAGTCCAGCACCCTCCTGCCACTTAACGCCATCTCGTTTACCCACGCTCTGGTTTTCTCCAGGGGTCGTGTACAGCATTTTGGAGTTAGCCTCAAGAAGGCGACTGCCGCATCCCGGTACAGTTCCGGATCTGCCACTCTGTGCTTATACGCCGCTACCAGGTGGTGACCGTTCAGAAGATACTTATAAACTAGTTCCAACATCACGTCCTCGCAGTTAAGGTCAATGAGGGTCTCCACGAGTGATAAAGTGACGAGAGACAGCTGGAATAGAAAACATAAGAAGTAATATTAATTATTAAGTAATATTTGCAAGTCATTGTCATGATACGCCTTGATTTAACACATAATTTTTACATTAAGGCAAATGACAAAATGTTAACACTATACGAAACACAGCAGCAATGCTATACAATAAAGCAAGTGTTTTTTGCAAACATGGTCAACCGATCCATACGTAGCTACCATTTTTACTGGTAATGAGACTTTAAATCTTAGTCCTCACATGATGACAACGCATCAATGGTCATAGCTCACAACCTTCACAAACCATCTCAGGTGAACGGTGTCACATCACGATTGCAAACTTCACAAGTAGAAAAAAAAAGAGACAAAAAATTAAAAAAAACCCGCGTGAAAGAACACATAGCTGATGTAAAGAATCGACGCTCTGGGAAGTCTGTAGTCTGTGAAGACGTACAAGGATCGCTCCTATCACTTATATCAGATTTGATCGACCACAAATCCTTGCTAAAGAACACCGATTCCTTCCAAGGATGATTCGCAAGGCTACCGAAATTAAAAAAAAAACAATCTATTTTTACATACTGATCACTCTACCTACGTTTATTCTATGATAAAAAAATAAACGCGCATGTGTCTACTCTTTACTACGCATGCGCGAAAACAAGAGCAGCGCACATTTTTTGTTTGAAATGGCTGTCCAGTACGCAAGTATATTACTTCAATGTGGAACATATTAATTTAGATCATTTATATTCTGATGATAAGCAAAAATATTTCAAATAAATTGACTTTTCGGTCACTAAATGTCGGATTTTTCTTATAGACTAATGGTGACAAGTAGTCTCTCAGATTTTCCTTAGATTTTCAGTGGATGCTGTGGCTTATAGACATTTACATTTATCCTCGATTAAAAACTGTCTACGGTTCTATACATTCAACATACGAACCATAGCAGCATCAATCTATTTTAAGCTGGTATTCTTTGAAAGCGCAGTCCTGCTCCGGTCGAGCCGACCCATTCGCGTTACTACCATAATATAGCTATAGTCTATATAATATAGCATAAGTATAAGCAAGGAGAAGGGAGCGCTGAAATCCTTTTAAGGTCGGATATCCTCGCCTTAAGGAGTATATTCAATTATTTTTTATATTTATTACCTGCGAGCTGGCATCGAGCCTGGCGAGTAGCGCGTCGACAAGGCGCACGGCGTCGTACTCGTGCGTGAAGAGGAAGTGCAGCGCGGCGCGCAGCAGGCCACGCGGCGTCGCGCTGCGCAGCGCTAGCTCGGCGTACGCGCCGCCCGCCAGCCGCTCGCGCCCGCCACTCTGCAACCCCGCTCTCCGCTACGGTCGCGCTCGCGTTAGTACGTGACGGGCTTGGTGCAAGGGCGCGGGAAGTGACACAGCGAAATGGACTTTGCAACGTTGGATTAAGGAACACTTTTGTTTGGACGCGCTCAGAGTGAAATAGACTATTAATTGATACGGAACGTAATTTTAGCGAAATGGAATTTGTATTGTTGACATTATATAAGTGTTTTTTTAGCAAAAAAAAAAAAAGAAATTAATGTGAAATATAACTATTACAACAAAACATATTTTTATTAATTAATAGGAAACAGAGTAAATTTAATACGACACTAGACAAAGTAATTTTAATTTATTTATTCATGTGATTCGCTAATTATAAAGTTATATAATGAAAATAAAAGAACTTCAATTTAACTAATTCATTAAAAATGTATCAAAATGTTGAATAATAATAAAATTATTTCGAAATATGCAAAAACTGTCACTTCAATATAAAATAATGAAAGTCAAATGGACCATACCAATGTGCTTAACCATTCCCGTGCGTGTAGTTAAAGCCCAACCGTAACGTAAGCAAACACGCTGACACTCAACATTCCTCTAATTAATAAAACCCCTTTGTACTCTTGCTTTTTAAACCTTTGAAAATATGGACGCAACATACTCCCGATTTTTGGCTTATATAAAAGTACAAAAGAATTTTTATTGAAATTGCTAAAAGTATATAGTATAATAAGAAGAAAATACATAAACATACACATATAAAATGTACATCTTTATAGAGTTATTTTGCAATAACCGGCCAAATTTGCAGAAAAAGTTCAGATAAGTAATATAGGCAAATGGTGAAGAACAATTAACTAAAAAAATCTCAAACATTCTGTTTAATTTTTTAAATTCAAAATGCATGAGTAATACACTTGAGTAATACATTTGTTAGTCTTGATCGACAAGCAAAAACGTTGTTGCCCATTAATCACACTCAATTTGGAATAATTTCAAATAAAAGTAGAAGCCTTATTTACTCGTATTTTCAAAAACTGCAATAACGATTTATCATTATTTATATATTTGAACTTAAGTTTAAAATTTGGCTACTCTTTGAAAAATAACTCCGTATATATTATTAAATGTTTAATGGCGGAAAATTCCACCAGAACGGTAGGTCTAATTTAAGATTGCACACGCGAACCTCCTTGCATTTATGTTGGTTTTTATCGCTTTTACCATGTCAAATATAGTAAGAATGCTAAAATCTAATAAAACACAATAAAAAGACTGTGCAGATTCATATTTCAAGATACTTCCTAATACGGTAAATGTGACAAAATCTATCAAAAGTACAAAGAAAACCAACGCAGTTTTAAATTAGACAATCTCTACGAGAATATCGGATTAGATCGGAGATTTATGCTAAATTTAAAGAGATCTGTTTATGTTGATTATTAAGGTGAGCAAATCGTTCAATAGTGGACTATTATAATAGACACTGCGCAGTTCTGGCCACAAAAGATATAGCATATAATATTCAGAACTGGGGTTGATATATAAATTACTTATTTATGAAGCAACTTTTTCTGTAAGAAATAAAGTATTTAAATAAAATACATAATATGTAAATATTGATTTATAAATATGTGATATAATGTAATATTATTAGAACAAACAAGCATTTTATATGGAATGTTATAAAATAATTATAGTAAACTGTAAAGATGATTTAACTTTTTATAGTGTGCGAGATAATACGCACACAAGCACACACACACAAATTTTTAAATGTAAAATCCGCATGATTTATATCATTCATTCATTCAAATTAATAAGCGATGACTCCCACATGACCTGTAAATACAGAAATATCATGAGAGAAAACGCAGCTAGTTTGGCAGAAAAAAGCGCTAGCAAGCACTTGTAAGCAAAATGGCGATCGTAAGCGGTAAGCGCTGTCAAATCGTAAGTAGCCATTTTCCTCTAGGACACGATGTTAGCTTTAACCGGGGAACCTAACGTAATTTAAATATATGTTTGTAAAGTATTCATATTAAAAACTTACCAATCATGAATATTTAATAACATGTATAATATGTTTATTCATGTCATTATATTACTTAAAACTAATATTGCACAAAACAACTTATAAACTCTACTACAAAAAAAACAAATTAAATAAGCAAAATGGCGGATTGTGTCAGCGCTACTGAAGTTAGCGAACTTGTCCTGGCCGAAAACTGTTTAGTTTCGCCCTTTTGCTTACAAGCGCTTGCTAGCGCTTTTTTCTGCCAAACGCAGCCATTGTCACAGCGGTGGTTAATGAAAATGGCAGCACACCACATACATACAGACATAAGTTCATTACTTGTTTAAAGATTAATTTTTATTTTTAAATTTAAACGGTTTTTATTGTATTTCAATTACAAGACTATAGATTAGATGACAATAAAATGTTAAAGTTTTGAAATAAGAATACAAATTGTAAATTTATTAATAATTTTTTTTAAAGTTTTATAATATCATAAGTTTTTATTTTTATTTTACATTTAAAAGAAATTAGGGATAAGCTATGAAAACATGTCTGTATTATAGAAGAGCGTCATAGTAAGTAATAATAAAGGAAAAATCACTCGTCCCTTTACCCCACTCTCTGTGATGGAGTTACCTGTAACAATGCCGGTCCCAATACGGGCACCAAGAATCCCTGGTGGAGAAGATCGAGGAGTTCTTTTTTGATGGACGGGTGGGCTACCTGAATAATAACAATAAATATAATGAGCATTGTAAAAGAAACACATATCACGTTATTTTGTTGGGTTTCGTAACAGTCGACTATGGGATATGCCAGGAAGATTTCTTAGTCTTCGATAGATAGCGGCATAATCATATATGTAAGAGTTTGTAAAACTTTATCTTAGGTAGATAAAGATTTTCTCCTGGTCAATCTCCACTATAATAGTTTTGTTTTGTTTGAAATTAAATAGCATGGCATTAAGTAACCACACTTTAAGAAAGCAGATGTGTTTTAAATATTAATACGAAAAAATTTCTTAAATGCCTTTTGTTAAGAATAAAGTATATTGGAAATTTTTTTTTTGTAAAATATTATTAAACCAATATGAAGGTTTATACATAAAAAAAAACATTAGAAATCTTACAATTCAATATTTTTTAAATACTGTTATTTACTTAGATATTTATGAGTTTGATATATACGCTTAAACTAAATAGAACACTTTTATTTTATTAAAAAGTACTTTTTAAACTTTTACCTCCGCCACGGCGTTGCAAAACTCAAGGGAATCTATGAAGAGTGTTAGTTTGTGCATCTGCTTGAGGTCGTCGGGGGTGAGACGGTCGATTTTGTCGTCAAGCGTTCGCGGAAGCGAGGAGTACAGCCCACTTAGACCTAGATAACGGAATCGTTACATGAATATACAAATTACTCACATCACAGGTAGTAATTAAACTTCGTCACTAAACGAACGATTTCCATTTTTTTTAAATCTTAACTAATGCGACAAGAATAGAGGTAGACTAGTAAAACAAGCGGATAATTATCACATCGAGAACATAAACAATTTGAGTTTTTTTTTTTGGCGAAATATTGTCTGTAGCCGTGTAGTAAAATCAGGATCTGTGATATCAACAAATTATAGTCGACTGTATTATTATTGTAGCACGAATGTCGGCACGACAGGGGAAGGACCACGCTCTCACAGAATACCAGCGTGATATATCTGATTAATACTTTAGACCTTTTTAACTGGAATCGAAGCATACCATCTTAGTCTATATTGGTGATAACGCATTTTAATTTTGTTTGTTAATAATAATAATTTTCGTCAGACCGAATTTCGGTCACGACGGTCAGCCTCTACGGGGAGTAGCGATCAGCGCAGGACAGGACTATAATGCGCAAGTGTATAAACTGTGCACTCTCTATTCCCTCACTCTTAGTCGATAAACCGATACGGTCGGAGAGAAATCATGCTTTTGTTTCTTAATCCAGGTAGATTCAGACATCTATGGAGCTCAGTATCCACTTACCGTCAGGTGGACTGTGTGCTCGTTCACCACCCTTGCTTTATAAAAAAAACGCGCATGCACAAGCGAGCTCGTATAAACGTACACGCATATACAAGCGTCCTCGGATAAGAGTACAACACGCAGAATAATTATTTACGCGCGTACACTGCGGTTATCTTAACCAGTGGAGTAAAAAGGCTAGTTTTAATTTTATATGAGAGGGGGTAAACGATCACGCGACTCACTCGACTGATGGTGACTACCGTCAGTCATTAACTGCAACACCAGGGTAATTGCAGGTGCGTTGTTCACCTTTTAAAAAAGACTAGACTCTTTTCTCGAAGGTCCCTTGAGATTCCACAAGGAAGTCATGCGAGGAAGAAAACTTCTTATAAAAATAGTAGTGTGTAATGTTTTA
This sequence comes from Parnassius apollo, assembly GCA_907164705.1. Taxonomy (NCBI): domain Eukaryota; kingdom Metazoa; phylum Arthropoda; class Insecta; order Lepidoptera; family Papilionidae; genus Parnassius; species Parnassius apollo. The sequence goes on along the minus strand of CAJQZP010001062.1, from coordinate 1,733,134 downwards.
CTACCTGTAGCGAGCACGGGACAAGTGTTGCCGGCTAACATGCATTTCGCGAGCGGTTCACAGCGGGCGGACATCTTGGCGCACAGCAGCAGAGCGTCGCGAGCCGCCGAACCTGTCGCACCTTCACGATGCACCGACGTCAGGAGAAGCCGCCCGATTATGAACCTGCAATAAGACACCGTGCTACCGTGTAGTGGCAGTTTAAGAATGTCTACTTACACAAGGTCGTCCAGTAAGTGTTGTAAGAGGCGACATACTGATACCGAAACATATAAAGTAAGTAAAGTTGCTTCATATAGCATCTTCTTTATAAAGTTAAGTAAAGTTACAGCCTTTATACGTCCCACTGCTGGGCACAGGCCTCCCCTCATTTCTGAGAAGGTTTTAGGGAAAAGAAGTGTCCGCTGCGCTGCCCCAATGCGTGTTGGCGATCTTCACATGTCTTCGAAATATTTTTTTTATTATTCCTCAGACATGCAGATTTCCTCGCGATGTTTTAATTCACCGCCGAGCACGTGGTAAATTAGCACTTAAAATTGCAATTAATTTCATTCATGCCGGCGGGGATCGAACCCGGGTTAGTCGCGTTCTGTTATATTTACAGCGAGTGTTAACCATCTGAGCTACCACGGCTTGTAGCTTGTTTTGTGGCGTGTGGCTTCTTTATAATAACTCAAAATTATTAAAAAAATGCGGTTGCCAACCCATCTGTCAAGCATGACAACTATGGCAAAATCTTGGGGGATTTTGAATAAGACACTATGCGGAAAGTCTACGTTCAGCTGAAATTTTGCTGTCTGTAACGAATGCATCTAAGATCACACACTTTTAATTTTATACCACAATAACTTTATTCTACACTTGTTACAAAATCTCACAAATAATAATCACAAAGAAAAGGTCTATAGTCCGTTCGCGTTAAGAAAATAGTGAGTCATCGTTGTTCGCCGGCCTGGCCACGCCCCCCAGCCAGTCAGGCCTTCGAACAAAACGGTTGTGTATTTTGCGTGTTACTCGTTCAACATTAAAGGAGAATGACCAAAAGTGGTACCAAAAAGTCTCGCGCCTCAAGACTAAATTTTAATAGTAATTAGTTTCTTAATTTTTTATGACATTACGCGTCCGGGGATTTTATTTTTGAACAGGGAATTTTTTTTTTGAGTTTAAAAGTATGCATATTGATATTGTATTATTTTTTATGTTTATTTAACTAGTTTTACGGCTCCGGAGTCTAGCCCTTCTGAGCATATCATATCTTTCGGAATCTTCATTTTTATATATTTTTTTCTTCACAATATGCTGATGCGTCACGTTGCGAAGTTCTTAGGAGATTTTAACGACAGCTCACCCGCTTTATGCTCCATTTAAAACAATATCCATACGGTTTTAAAAAATATATAAAATTGAAGATTCCGAAAGGCTAGAACCCAGAACCGTAAAACCACTTAAATAAAAAATTTTATAAATGACGTTTAAAGTTAAAGTTCTAAAGTGCATCTGACCTTTGTGCTGACCACGCCATATCTTTGTTCTAACAAATACAACTGTCTGTGTTTGAGAGTTGAGATTAGTTAGTTATTGAATTGTGTGTTGAGAAGTAGAACTTGTTAGTATTTTGTGAACTTTTTTTCTGTATATTGTGCAAATATGTCGAGTCGTGGAGTCGACCGATTAACACCGTCAGTCACCCGGCATAACAAACGATGTATCAATTGTTCATTTTTGATACCCAGAAACCTACCTATACATTCATTGCAACAAGCATCTACTTCAATGATTAATTTGTTACAGTCGTGGATAACTCCTACTCAGGTAAGCAGATCTTATTTTACTCTTTGAATATATACCTAAGAATGTCAGATCTCTACCATCGTACCGTCTTACAAAACATTTTTATAGAATGAAAGAAATATTTATTTTAGACAGCACAGGCAATAACAAATGATTAACAAAAAACGAACCTGTTTGAGGCCAAAAAAGGCTCTTGATTGCATATTTAAATGTTACTTCTGTGAAGATGTTACAGAAGACAAATAATGTCAAAAAGGTTAAAAACACACTTTAATTCATGGTTTTTATTGCAGTTGTCTTCAGAATGTGTGCTTTGTACAGAGTGTTTGACACTGCTTCAAGATCAAGCAAACACAATTAGTGAAGGATTGCCTGCTTTTGGTCATAGAAGTATATGTTTTACGTGTGGCAATTCTATTCTACGTGCAACTAGAACATATCCTGTAAGACAAGATCGACAAGAGAGAAACATTTTAGTTAGACATGTTCCGCTGCATCTGGTAAATATTTTTATTTATGTTGCAATATAAAAAAAGATCAACTTCTTATTAATGTTCTTATTTTCTCCAGTCTTCTACAGTTTTTAGTTATAATACTGTAATTAGATGTGTTTATATAATAATATTGAGTCCCAATAAGTGAAGGTTTCATAAATAAATAATGTTGTGGGTATTAGATAATATTATCTATTTTAACACAATTATTGCCTGATCATTATCATACGTGGAGAGCCATCCTGCAACTAAATTAGTAGTATATTAACGATATTAGTAGTATATTTGTAGCATGAATGGGTCGGCTCGACTGGGTAAGGACCATGCTCTCACAGAATACCATCGTGAAATAGCAGCTTATGCTGTGCTTCGTATAGTGGGTGTAAAGAACCAGAGATCCTTTTTACTGGGAACAAGGCATTCCATCATAGTTCTCAGGGGTGACAATGCATCTGCATTTTGATTTGTAATCGAGAATAGATGTAGATGTCTATGGGCCACAGCAAATACCAATTACCATCAGGTGGACTTTATGCTCGTTTGTCACCCAATCTTATAAAAAAAAATATCCCTAACAATTACATCACATTACAATACACACTTATCAAGTTTATATCCCATTGTGAAATGTTACATATTACGTTTAATTGTGTTATTTTTAGATCTCAAGATTGGAAAGAGTATGTGCTGCTTGCTGGAGATCAGCTACAAGGGAATTGCAACGTCGTGATCAGCAAGACTCCAATCGCCCTGGTCTGTCAGAAGCTATTTTGCCTGATGTTGGATCAAGTAGCGATCTCAATATTCCTGAGCCGCCCCCTCTTCCACAACAAAACCTACACACTACTCATATTAGATCAAATCCAACAATTAAGTCTTCAGTGTATAAGCGTGCGGCTAGCACATCCAATCACTGTATATTTGTTAATTGTTTTGAAACAGAAAGTTTACTAGTACCCTCATCTATAAAAGATCTGTTATTACTTAATAATAAATTCTATGTGCCAGCACGAATCTGTCGTCACCACTTGGATCATGGCCGTTGGAGTGAATTAACTTCTCAGCTAAAAGATTTTACTGGTAGTCAATTCGACTCAATTATGAGAATAATGCAGCGAGCTGCCTATTACCATATAGATTTCTCAAATATTTTAATTATGCCTACATATTTGTGTCACTTTTGGTTAGGCATGAACTCCGATCAGTTTTATGATTTGTTAAACTGTATCCCAAGTCTAGCAGGACAAGTACCAAATGCCACGGTTGCTTTAAGCATTTACTTAGTAAAGCTTAGAACTGGTGATAGTAATGAAAGGTTGGCAACTCTCTTTAATAAATCTCGTGTCACCTTAGAACGCTTAATGAATAAGGCCAGAACATGTTTAATTAATGAGTTTGTTCCACTGTATTTAGGATTTAATCATATGAATGTTGAAGATGTTGCTTCTAGAAATAGAATAATACCAGAAGGATTATTTGGTAATCCTGATTTGCCACCTAATTCTAAACCAGCAATAGTCATGTGTGATGCTACTTATGTATTTATCCAAAGTAGTTCTAATTACTTATTTCAAAAACAAACATACAGTTTGCAAAAACTGGATAATTTGGTCAAACCATTTATGATAGTGTGTTGTGATGGTCATATTGTGGATTGTCTCGGACCATACAAGGCGACAACTAATGATGCTACAATTACTAGTTTAAACTTACGTAATGAGGAAGCTTCTTTAAGATCATTTTTCTGAAGAGGTGACGTTTTCATACTTGATAGAGGATTTAGGGATGTAATTAATGAACTCCAGGGATATGGCTTTGTAACACATATGCCAGAGTCTCTACTTGAGAATGAACATCAATTAACAACCCAGCAGGCAAATCAGTCTCGTTTTGTTACTATGTGCCGCTGGGTTGTAGAAGTGGTTAATGGTAGGTTGAAAAGGGATTTTAGACTCTTTCGTCATGTTTTTAACAATAGAGCGGTTTTGCACCTAAAGGATGATTTTAGAATCTCATGTGCCCTAATTAATAAGTTTCATGTTATTATAGAAGACCCACCAGAAGCCATGGAATATGTAAGAATTGCTAAGGATAGGCTTTCATTAGAGAACCATTTGGCAACTTATGTTGAACAGGCAAATCTCAATAGAAGGAGTGTGAATTTTCAGTTGATTGACAGCAATAATCCACATTTAGATGGATTTCCACAATTGACAATAACTGATTTAAAACGGTTAGCTCTTGGGACTTACCAACTCAAACAGGCTAGATCTTATTATGGGGAACACATCCGTCGGACTGGTATTTATTAAGTTGAGGTGAATAATACTATCGATGATGATGTACCTTTGATTTTGGGGCTTAATAATTACCTCTTAAGAGGTAGGATTAAATTTAGACATGTCAACAGTCGTACTTATCACACATATTTATTGATTAACAGAGATGATGCTGTGGCCAACACTTTAGAAACCATAGTAGGTTATTGCTGTAGCTGCCTTGTCGGTAAGCGAACAGTAGGCTGCTGTGCTCATATAATGACGATAGTGTGGTATTTGAGCTGGGGACGGTATAATGACGTAACTGCGCCGGGAACGGCTTTAGATGATTTTTTTCAGGAGTATGATGAATGATTAAAGTAAATATATTTTAAATAAATATTTTTGACTTTAAATCGCTATTAAAAAACCCAAATGGACTTGTTTGTTTTATTTTTTCTATCACTTACCTAATCGATTCACAACAACATGAGCTTGAGCAATAGTGTCTGTCATGAATAGTATCATATCTTAGATTAAAGGGTTAAAGACGCTCTAGACTCAATGAGCTTTTTTCGGTCTGGATGGTCACACTTATGATAATGTATTATTGATATTGGTGTGGTAGTGTAATCGCAGTGGCGTCCAATTATATACATATTACCTTTAGATACGTTACCCACTCACAGTATTGGCAATATGTATAAAGGTCGGGCAAATATCCGAGTTTCAGTCACAATTAACACAAAGTAATCCATAATAAATGTAATTCTTACAAATATTAATGGATTATTAATATTATTGGTTTTTAGAGTAATAATGTTTGTCCATGTTTAAAGTGTCAATTTAAAATAGGTCGTTGGTAGCATCGAAAAAGGGACCTAATGGTTTTTAGGTTATTTTCGATTTTATAAAATAACTCCAAAACCCGGGTTATTTTTTTCAAAAAGGACTTTTGTAGGAGTTAATAGGATTAGTGTAGTCAATAAAAAACAAAGTTTGATTTTGATGCAACTTGGTACGAGATTCCATACATCTATGGTCATTCTCCTTTGAAAATGAATACCTCAGCTATTCGAAAGAATAAAAGTGGATAAATAATCCATAGCGGAGAGAGACGCGTAATTTACAATGTTTATAAGTACTTTAAACTGAAAGATTCCTTAATTGGTTCATTAATATAATGCCTAAGCTAGAACCAGGAAGTGTGGTTGTCATGGATAACGCTCCCTATCACTCGGTAAGAGTCGAAAAAAATACCAACAAACAGCTGGAACAGGCAGCAAATAATAGATTGGCTGCAAAGCAAAGGCAAATCCATGGACATGACTTATTTAAAAAAAGAATCATTAATGAAAGTTGCCGAAATCGCCCCACAATATAATATAAATATTTCATAGATGAGACTGCCAAAAGTAATGACATTACAATTCTTCGCCTACTGCCTTTCCATTGCATACTTAATCCAATTGAAGTGGTTTGGGCCCAAATAAAAAATTATGTTGGTGCCAATAACCACGTTCAGAATGAGTGACATAAAAAAATTATTAGATGACGCAATAGCATTAATAGACGCTAATCGTTGGAAGAAGTGCTGCGACCACGTGATACGCGAAGAAAATACCATGTGGAATTTGGATGACGTCATGGAACTTGCAGAACAAAATTCTTTCATAATCAATGTAACTGGAGAATATAGCGATACTGATTAGTGATTTAAGTAATTTTAAGAAAATTTGTTTCCATTAAAATTAATTAAATGTTTGAAAAAAAAAAGAGAATTTTTACTCCACTGTGAATACACCTTTACTCTGTAGTTGCACTGATGACTCACTATTTTCTTAACGTGAACGGACTATAAGATAGAAATAATACTCGCAAAGTTTTACCAGGAAAATAGAACTACACCGACGAGCGCATGAACTGAAGTAAGTCTATTCCCGCGTTCATACAATAAGGAAAACGTAATAACGACTTAGGTGTGCTCTGATTGGTCGACGATTTGATTGGTCAATACTTCACTAAACAATAACTTTTTATTGAATTCATTAGGTTACTTAAGTAATTTCAATTATCAGGATTAATAATCAAATCGACAATTATTTATTCTACGATTTAAAACAATGAGTTAAAAGTTGATAATCGAATAAATAGTAGTTTTAATAAGAATTAGTTGTCAATAAAGAGATTTGTAAACCAAAAGAGTTTTAAAGAACTAGCTAGTTACATGTTATGTTTCTGATAAATTCCTGTTATTAAATTGTAATATTAATAATTTTGCCGTGTAGTGGCGGTTAAGAATATCCACTACCCCATATCTTCCCGTGGGTGTCGTAAGAGGCGACAGAGGGAGACAGGCAGGAGATGGGCAGCAGCGTCTTCCTGATGACAACTGTGACGTAATAAAAAACTGCGGTTGCCAACCCGCTCGCCAAGCGTGGCAACTATGGCAAATACCCCCCAATGAATAAATACACAAACAGACGGCCCCCAGTCCCCGGCGGCCCCGCTATTCCTGGCTACGGTGGCGACCATGGTAACGGCGGGGCAGGGGGTGCTAAGAATCTCCGGTGGAGGTTCGGTTGCCACCTACGACGACTCGACCTGGCAACATATAACGCACGCACCCTGAGGACTGACGAGAAGATACTGGAGCTGGAAGAAGAGGTAGACAAGTTGCGCTGGCATATTATTGGATTATCCGAGGTCCGAAGAGAGGGGGAGGACACGGCACTCCTCGAGTCCGGCAACTTGTTCTATCACCGGGAGGGCGACCATCTGTCCCAAGGAGGTGTCGGATTTATCGTCCACAAATCTCTCGTCAACAACGTTGTAAAGATTGGAAGTGTGTCGACGAGGGTCGCGTACCTGATACTCAGAATCACCAAACGGTATTCGCTGAAGGTCATTCAGGTTTACGCACCAACCTCGGCACATCCCGATGAGGAGGTGGAGGAAATGTATGAGGATATTTCCAGAGCCATACATTCCTCCAAAACCTACTACACGGTGTTGATGGGAGACTTCAACGCAAAACTGGGCACAAGAGAAAGCGGTGAGCTGAAGGTAGGGAAATTTGGAGTAGGGCAACGGAACCGAAGGGGCCAGCAGCTGGCCGACTTTATGGAGAAAGAGGGACTCTTTATGATGAACTCTTTCTTCCAGAAGCGGCCCCACAGGAAGTGGACCTGGTCGAGCCCCGACGGTTTGACAAAAAATGAGATTGACTTCATTATGACGACCAGACGCCAACTGTTCTGTGATGTCTCAGTGATCGCAAGGGTGAAAACTGGCAGCGATCACCGAATGGTTAGAGGCACACTGAACCTAAACGTTAAGTTGGAGAGGTCTCGTCTAATGAAGTCAACGCTCCGTCCCCCTCGTGCTCTAATCCAGAATCCCGAAACCTTTCAGCTCGAGTTACGTAACCGCTTCCAGTGCCTAGAAGATTGCAATGCAGTGGACGATATGAACGACAAGCTCGTGGAAACTGTCCATGCGGTCGGAGCTAAGTTCTGTAAGACCCGCCGCAGAAGAACACAAAAACTCTCCGATCACACTCTTAATCTCATGGCTGTTAGACGGGAGATGAGGCTGCAATCGTCAACAGATTTGACAGCATACAGGCAACTGAACAGACAGATCTCCAAATGCATACGGCGAGACTTACGCAACTTTAATACTTCTCGTATTAAAGAAGCGATCGAGCGGAACCAGGGCTCCAAAGTCTTTGCCAGAGATCTGTCTGCCAGAAAGAGCCAACTGTCAAGGCTGAAGACTGAGTGTGGCAACATCGTTTCCGGGACACCTGAGATTTTGAGTGAGATTGAGAGGTTCTATGGGCAGCTGTACACATCATCGTTGGAGCCACACGCAAGTGTGAGTAACGATCCAAGAGCAAGTCTTATCCGACACTATTCCGATGATATCCCGGACGTCAGTCTAAGCGAGATTAGAATGGCTCTCCAGCACCTTAAAAACGGCAGGGCCCCAGGCGAGGATGGAATTACAGCGGAGCTTCTGAAAGCGGGTGGAACACCGGTACTTGAAGTCCTTCAGAAGCTCTTCAATTCCGTCCTCCATGGTGGCACTACTCCAGAGGCGTGGAGCAGAAGTGCGGTGGTCTTGTTCTTTAAGAAAGGCGACAACGCTCTCTTAAAGAACTACAGACCGATTTCCCTTCTGAGCCGCGTCTACGTGCTGTTTTCGAGAGTCATTACGAATCGTCTCGCACGCAGACTTGACGACTTCCAGCCTCCCGAACAAGCCGGTTTCCGAAAAGGCTTCAGTACCATAGACCACATACATACCCTGCGGCAGATTGTACAGAAGACTGAAGAGTACAATCTGCCACTTTGCCTGGCGTATGTGGACTATGAGAAAGCCTTTGATTCCGTCGAAATTTGGGCGGTGCTACAGTCCCTTCAGCGGTGCCAAGTTGACTGTCGGTATATCGAAGTGCTGAAGTGTTTGTACAGTAGGGCTACGATGGCTATCCGAGTACAGAACCAGAGCTCGAAACCTATCCAACTGCAGAGAGGTGTAAGACAGGGTGACGTTATATCCCCGAAACTCTTCACCGCTGCATTGGAAGACGTTTTCAAGCTACTGGACTGGAAAGGATACGGTATTGACATCAATGGCGAGTACATCACTCACCTTCGATTTGCCGACGATATAGTCCTTATGGCAGAATCGCTGGAGGACTTAAGCACTATGCTCAATGACCTCAATAGTGCCTCCCAACGGATAGGTCTTAAGATGAACATGGACAAAACAAAGATCATGTTCAATGTCCATGTCACACCTATGCCGGTAGTTGTTGGGAGCACTATGCTCGAAGTTGTTGACGAATACGTTTACCTGGGACAAATAGTCCGACTAGGTAAGTCCAACTTCGACCGAGAGGTCAATCGACGGATTCAACTCGGCTGGGCAGCGTTCGGGAAATTACGGCATATCTTTTCGTCAGGTATACCTCAATCTCTAAAAACTAGATTGTACAACCAGTGCGTGTTGCCAGTGATGACTTACGGATCTGAGACGTGGTCCTTCACTGCTGGCCGTATGAGGACGCTTAAGGTCGCTCAGCGAGCTATGGAGAGGGCTATGCTCGGAGTTTCTCTGCGTGATAGACTCAGAAATGAGGATATCCGCAGTAAAACCAGAGTGACCGACATAGCCCAACGGATTAGTAAGCTGAAGTGGCAATGGGCCGGCCATATAGCTCGAAGAACCGATAACCGATGGGGAAGAAAGGTTCTCGAGTGGCAGCCTCGTACCGGTAGGCGTAGTGTAGGGCGACCCCCCACTAGATGGAGTGACGACCTGGTAAGACATGCAGGAAGTCGATGGATGCAGGTGGCTCAGGACCGTGCTTTGTGGCATTACTTGGGGGAGGCCTATGTTCAGCAGTGGACTTGTGAAGGGCTGTAATGATGATGATGATGATAATAATTATACACTGTTGATTATTATAATTTATAACAATTAAAAGACAATGCCAAGTTTAGGCTTCGTCAACAGAAGATGTCCTTGCGGCGACATATATATTTGAGTAAATGAGTAAGTTTGTTTATATATTTATATATATGTTATGTATATGTGTATATTATATGTTTTACTTTATTTCTATTATATTTTAGCAATTTATATAATTTCATGTATTACATATTTATATGTTATTTTACTGCATGTATTGTCTATAAATTGCATATATCGATGCTATATTATGTATATTTATATTGCACCACCTACCAAGTTTTCATTGTTCTAATCCTTTACACCTTTGGTTGCCTGGAAGAGATCGCTATGTAGCGATAAGGCCGCCAAATTGTACTTACATATTATAATCTGCTTTTTGTTTTGGTATCTGTATATTTGTTTGTGGTATGTATATATAAAAGTATATTCATTCATAAAAATGTAGCTTTTTGGAAACCAGTAACCTAATTTATATCACGAAATAGATACATAGCAATTGTTAATTATCATTTTTCTGTATTTAAACTTTTGACGCTTGTTTTTGAAATAAAGGTCGTCCCACACGTACCACAACCACACCACATCGCAGCGACAAAATGTCGATGTGGTTGCGTTGTGGTCGGTATCACTCACGCAGTCGATAATGACGGCAAAATGTGGTACATGTGATTTGTACTATTCATTTCCAATACAAAAGGCGCCCGCCCACGTGGTTGTGGTACGTGTGAGACGCTCCTAAGGGTCAATTCACACGTACCACAACCACACCACGCCGCAGCGACAAAATGTGGTCAAGCTGTGGTTACGTGTGAATAGTGTCGCAGCGGCTTTTTGCAGTTGCGTTGTGGTACCGACAAAATGTCGATGTGGTTGCATTGTCGCTGTCGTTGCGATGTGGTAACCACGTGGTCATGTGCAGTTATACCAGGGGTACACTTCCATACTTTAGGTTGGGGTTCAATAATTTGCAAAGACACTAGTGCCATCTTGTACTATATCTGCATAAACTTTCGAACAAGGTGCGCTAGATGGCGACTACACCAATTCTGGTTAATCTCGAACTGGCAAATAGCAACTTTATATGACATAATGGCTACCGACGTCTGAGCAAGTTGTTGTTTTATTATAGTTTATAAGTGATTTTCGGTTGTTGTTACAATAAGTTTGGTTGAGTTGGGATTAGCCCTCTGTTTCTTGTTGTCTGTTTAGATTTTCATGCTGGAACCACATTGTATTTTTGTTAGTGTTGTGCGAAAGAGACGCTTTCATTTATCATTCCGGTAACCCAGTGGACATATTTAATTTGGTTTGGTGTTGTATTTTGCGGAATAAACGCTTTTACATCGTGTATGTTAAATATAGGATATAACAAAAATAAATGTTAATGTTACTGACATTTATAATACGTCTTTAATTGAACCCAAATCCCTTAAAATATAAATATAACCGCCTATAGTATAGATAGCTGTATATACATAACTACATACAGCTATCTATAGTCAACATTATATTGAGATTAGTTCAAGGGATATGATCCCAGACGGCGACACTATTCATATTGGGTGACAAAAAATCCTAGGAGATGGCTCTCTATTTCTGTATATATTACGCTACTCTATGAGTTATACTCCGGCTTTCGTAGAGGAAACACGGCTTGACTGAACGTAGTCATGGAGGAAAGATTGTTGTTGCTATCCTTGTTATGGTTTTTATTAATAAGAAGAAGACGACGACATCAGCGTATTCGTCGAAATAGAATTTATTGGGTACATCCTTTATTGGAAAACAAAAGTCAAAGCAATTTCGTACTGATTATCCTAAACTTCGAAGGTACAAGAAGAAATTTCATAAAAAATTTAGAATGAACAAAAATACATTTGAATACTTGTTAAACGAACTGAATAGTGAGTTGCAAAAAAAAAACACACGGCCATGAGAAAAAGCATACAATCTGTTGAACGTCTGGCGTTGGTTAATTATTTTTATGTACTTAGAAAATATAATTAGTTCCATCTACTGGGACAGACTCACCGGGCAGATGAAACTAATTTATAAAATATAAAATACAGGTGCAAATTAAGAGGCCGTACCTACCTGGTTTTTTTCGCGGCACTAGCGCCACTTTCATTAAAAAAATTATATCTTTTTATTTAAGGCATAGATAAAAAAATCTGTCTCAGCCAATTTTTAAATTTAGCAAAATAAATTTAGCTAAAAAAATGGCTGAGACAGATTTTTTATCTATGCCTTAAATAAAAATATATTATTTTAATGAAAGTGCCGCTAGTTTTGCGAGCAAAACCAGGTACGGCCTCTTAATTCATTAACAATAAAAAGTAAGATTATGATTGTGGGCACGTTTCATATAGTTTTCTATTATTACAACAGTATGCAAGTACAGTCAGCGCCATATCGACCTACCCTTATCTGTCAAATTTCTGCAACTGAATTTCAACCTAATTTCAAACGCATAGAGATCAACATCAGTTTTGGTTTTTATCACAGATTTTCGTAGGTCGTTGTGTCGCTGTACGTTACGCACACGCCACGCATCCGGTCTGCTCAGGCCTTTATTATTGCCAATGAGTTAATTTGCAAACTGTGGTAGGGAGGATAGGAAGGCGAAAACAAAGAGCGTACTTATGTATTGCTATTTATTTAGTCATTCAAAAATCAACAGAGTAGGTAATTAGTCAGTTAATCTCCGAAAATATCCGTTATAATCGGATCATTACAGTTTGAAGCCTGAGAAGAGACGCTGAGTGGAGATTCTGGTACTGAAATATCTCTTGGGGTGGATGCAGTACGCAAATTACGAAGCTGTGGAGAGCCTGTTTCCATATCCGGCCGATACCTAGACGTTGATGGTCGCTCGTACGGTTGGTGCACTGGTGTCGTATACCAGGGGTATACGACACCAGTCCACATTTACTGTATTTATCATTACGTGTAGTTGTAGGTGTGTGATATTTTTGAATTACATTCAATATTTCTATCTGAGCATTCAGTTTCCAATCATCGCGAATGGTCTTAAATCTATCGTATAAAGATAGCAAAAAATGCATATCACTGTCACAGGACTTGTCAGGTTCCTGTGTACGAGTATGTGCAGTTACTTGATCGCTCAAATGACTTGTTATTTTTTATTAACTTATATTCTGCATCATCTTTTTTCTTTGGATATTTTTTGGTCTCTTCCAAACTTCAGAGTCACTCGTTTCAGTAGTATTATCGTCTTCATTTTGGATTTGTTCGATGTCATCGTCTTTGTTTTGTACTGGTAGAGACGATGTTGTATTTCGATTTTCAGACAATGTCTTTAAAAATAATAATTGACTATTGTAGTAGTATCTCTTTGAACTACCTGCTGAACCGCTTCTCTGTGAATTTTGTTTTTTAAGATCTCTGTTGAAAGAGTCTCTTAAGCTTTTCCATTTTCTTTGTAAGTTGGTAGTTAAATTTGAAAATAACATATAAAATAATAATAATAATAATATTTTACAATATCGAAATTACAGTGATCAGATCATATAATGAATTCAGTATTGAAGATAATTTCTGTATATTTAAATATCCATGTTAATAGTTTCAAGTTATTCCTAAATTTATGACAGCCAAGCATCTTTATATGGTTTGATAAATGATCAGTTTTTCTTATACCGGTGGCATAAGCGCTTTTTGAAAGCGTAATATAATTATTTAATGTACTAGCTTCTACCCGCGTGGACTACACGTTATGTAATATATAAATAAGTAGTATTTAATATTTTAATTTTTTTAAATTTTACCATATTAAAATTAACTGGATTTATTTTATATTCATCATCATCATTACAGCCCTTCACAAGTCCACTGCTGAACATAGGCCTCCCCCAAGTAATGCCACAAAGCACGGTCCTGAGCCACCTGCATCCATCGCCTTCCTGCATGTCTTACCAGGTCATCACTCCATCTAGTGGGGGGGTCACCATACACTACGCCTACCGGTACGAGGCTGCCACTCCAGAACCTTTCTTCCCCATCGGTTATCGGTTCTTCGAGCTATATGGCCGGCCCATTGCCACTTCAGCTTACTAATCCGTTGGGCTATGTCGGTCACTCTGGTTTTACTGCGGATATCCTTATTTCTGAGTCTATCACGCAGAGAAACTCCGAGCATAGCCCTCTCCATAGCTCGCTGAGCGACCTTCAGCGTTCTCATACGGGCAGCAGTGAAGGACCACGTCTCTGATCCGTAAGTTATCACTGGCAACACGCACTAGCGTTTTACACTTTAGTTTTCAGAGATTGAGGTATACCTGACGAGAAGATGTGTCGTAATTTCCCGAACGCTGCCCAGCCGAGTTGAATCCGTTGATTGACCTCTCAGTCGAAATTGGACTTACCTAGTCGGACTATTTGTCCCAGGTAAACGTACTCGTCAACAACTTCGAGCATAGTGCTCCCCACAACTACCGGCATAGGTGTGACATGGACATTGAACATAATCTTTGTTTTGTCCATGTTCATCTTAAGACCTATCCGTTGGGAGACACCATTGAGGTCATTGAGCATAGTGCTAAGGTCCTCCAGCGATTCTGCCATAAGGACTAAATCGTCGGCAAATCGAAGGTGAGTGATGTACTCGCCATTGATGTTAATACCGTATTTCCAGTCCAGTAGCTTGAAAACGTCTTCCAACGCAGCGGTGAAGAGTTTCGGGGATATAACGTCACCCTGTCTTACACCTCTCTGCAGTTGGATAGGTTGCGAACTCTGGTTCTGTACTCGGATAGCCATCGTAGCCCTACTGTACAAACACTTCAGCAACTCGATATACCGACAGTCAACTTGGCACCGCTGAAGGGACTGTAGCACCGCCCAAATTTCGACGGAATCAAAGGCTTTCTCATAGTCCACATACGCCAGGCAAAGTGGCAGATTGTACTCTTCGGTCTTCTGTACAATATGCCGCAGGGTATGTATGTGGTCTATGGTACAGAAGCCTTTTCGGAAACCGGCTTTTTCGGGAGTCCGGAAGTCGTCGATTCTGCGTGCGAGACGATTCGTAATGACTCTCGAAAACAGCATGTAGACGCGGCTCAGAAGGAAAATCGGTCTGTAGTTCTTCAAGAGAGCGTTGTGGCCTTTCTTAAAGAACAAGACCACCGCACTTCTGCTCCACGCCTCCGGAGTAGAGCCACCATGGAGGACGGAATTGAAGAGCTTCTGAAGGACTTCAAGTACCGGTGTTCCACCCGCTTTCAGAAGCTCCGCTGTAATTCCATCCTCGCCTGGGGCCCTGCCGTTTTTAAGGTGCTGGAGAGCCATTCTAATCTCGTTCAGACTGACGTCCTAGATATCATCGGAATAGTGTCGGGTAAAACTTGCTCTTGTATCGTTACTCACACTTGCGTGTGGCTCCAACGATGATGTGTACAGCTGCCCATAGAACCTCTCAATCTCACTCAAAATCTCAGGTGTCCCGGAAACGATGCTGCCACACTAAGTCTTCAGCTTTGACAGTTGGCTCTTTCTGGTAGACAGATCTCTGGCAAAGACTTTGGAGCCCTGGTTCCGCTCGATCGCTTCTTTAATACGAGCAGTATTAAAGTTGCGTAAGTCTTGCCGCATGCATTTGGAGATCTGTCTGTTCAGTTGCCTGTATGCTGTCAAATCTGTTGACGATTGCAGCCTCATCTTCCGTCTAACAGCCATGAGATTAAGAGTGTGATCGGAGAGTTTTTGTGTTTTTCTGCGGCAGGTCTTGCAGAACTTAGATCCGACCGCATGGACAGTTTCCACGAGCTTGTCATTTATATCGTCCACTGCATTGCAATCTTCTAGGCACTGAAAGCGGTTACGTAACTCGAGCTGAAAAGATTAGAGCACGAGGGGGGACGGAGCGTTGACTTCATTAGACGAGACCTATCCAACTTAACGTTTAGGTTCAGTGTGCCTCTAACCATTCGGTGATCGCTGCCGGTTTTCACCCTTGCGATTACTGAGACATCACTGAACAGTTGGCGTCTGGTCGTCATAATGAAGTCAATCTCATTTTTTGTCGAACCGTCGGGGCTCGACCAGGTCCACTTCCTGTGGGGCCGCTTCTGGAAGAAAGAGTTCATCATAAAAAGTCCCTCTTTCTCCATAAAGTCAGCCAGCTGCCGGCCCCTACGGTTCCGTTGCCCTACTCCAAATTTCCCTAACTTCAGCTCACCGCCTTCTCTTGTGCCTAGTTTTGCGTTGAAGTCTCCCATCAACACCGTGTAGTGGGTTTTGGAGGAATGCACGACTCTAGAAATATCCACATACATTTCCTCCACCTCCTCATCGGGATGTGCCGAGGTTGGTGCGTAGACCTGTATTACCTTCAGCGAATACCGTTTGGTGATTCTGAGTATCAGGTACGCGACTCTCGTCGACACACTCCCAATCTTTACAACGTTGTTGACGAGAGACTTGTGGACGACACCCCGTATAATTCCATTTCATTATTATTTGTTTTGAATATGATTTTTTGTTACAGATATTTGGCAACGGGGTGTTCGTTTGAAGATCTCGCCGGTTTTTTTAAATGTGGTACTTCAACTGCTAGCAAAATTGTCCACGACGTGTGCGCCGCCTGATTTGGGATAAATTACAGCCTATTCATTTACCAACATGTAATAAAACAATGTGGCTTGATGTTGCGAACAAATTTAAAAAGAAAGCAAATTTTCCAAACTGCTTAGGGGCTGTAGACGGGAAACATATTAGGATTATTCATCCACCACGCAGTGGTTCATTATTCTTTAATTATAAATATTTATTTTCTATTGTTTTAATGGTCGTATGTGACGCCGATTATTTATTCGTGTATGTTGATATAGGAGCCTACGGTAAACATCCGATTCAACTATTTGGAGGGACTGCAGTTTATATGATGCAATGGAAAGAAATGATTTAGATCTACCTGGACGGCAAGCAATTACCCCTGTAGGTAGGCCCTGGCCTATGGTATTCATTGGCGATGAAGCCTTTGGATTACACAAACATTTGCTGCGACCATACAGCAATTCAAATTCATATTAAAAACTTACCAATCATGAATTTTTAATAACATGTATATGTCTATTCATGTCATTATATTACTTAAAACTAATATTGCACAAAACAACTTATAATTTTTACTTCAAAACAAACAAATTAAATAAGCAAAATGGCGGATTGTGTCAGCGCTACTGAAGTAGCAATCGTGTCCTGGCCGAAAACTATTTTAGCGCTTGTAAGCGCTTGCTAGCGCTTTTTTCTGCCAAACGCACCCACTTTATCGATAACTTACATTCCTTTGATCAAAGTCATGACGGGATTCGAGCAGATTCTATTAGAAATGAATTTGCCGACTATTTTGTGAGCCCTGAAGGTGAATTATCGGGGCAGTACAATAAAGCGTGAATGGTGCTGTTAGGTATACTCGGTTTAATAAATAGTAATTAATAAACTTACCACACTGGTTTTTTTCTTTTTTTTCCTTATTATCAAAATTTTCATAAAACTACATGCAAAGGTTTTCCCATGCTTTGTTTTTTAATATGCGATTGGAATACTCCTCTGTCCTTTGATCCCAAATGCATGGCAAATTGCGAATCTCCTCAATAAACATATCCGTGTCAAAAGTCTCGGAGTCGGACATTTTAATTTTTCGCACAACCACGCGGCAACTCAGTACAACGCAGAATGAAAGGGGGGAGCGCAGGCGCCAGCTAGGCGCGCGCTGTTGATGACGTCATGTCGTGGCGATGTGGCCGCGGTGCCGTCCTCGGTGGTGGCGTTGCCGTTGCGATGTGGTTGCGATGTGGTCGTATTACACAGGTGGTCGATAACAACGGCAAAATGTGGTACGTGTAAATTGTAATATTCATTTTCAATACAAAATATACGCCCGACCACATGGCGTCGTTGTGGTGTGGTTGTAGCTGTGGTGTGGTTGTGGTACGTGTGAATTGACCCTAATAGCACCGAAACGCCGATCGACAGTTACATTTTCATACTGAGAATTCTTTACTATTTACGAAAATAAAATTGGCATACTTACTCAGCCTGCGATCCGTTTTGCGTGTGCGTCATAAGAAAGAAGAGGTCAATGAATTTCATATTTTGCATTAGGACTACGCACAGTTGATTGAGCACAGCGACCAACTGACCTGAAACATACGCACCTTAAAATATCTAACACGATCTAAGAACGAATACAAATTGGAACCTTGTTCACATTAGAGCAAATAAGGTTTACAATTTGTCGTTAGCCTTTAGTTATTATTGTAAGTTAAATCGTATTGTGGTATCAACATGAGATAATTAATTTTTTTAAATTCAATTATACATAAAACATATTGCAGGGTACATAGATACTATACAGCACCATTAAAATGCAAAACGGTTTGTATTGGGCAGACGTCTGTACGCATAAATATATTATTTTTAATGACTACTATCATAAAATTGAGAAAATTAAGTATGATAACAACTAAGTAGGCCTACACATATTTTACTTTACAAACACATTTTTATAATATTCAACATTTAATTAGCCATTCTAAATTGTATTAGCTACATGACGACTAGGAATTAGGACTAGGACGAATTAGGTAGTTTGTGTGCGCTTTTCATATACAGACTGATTACAGTTAATTATTTTTTTAACCCTTTCAATCTCGAAGGGATCGTAATTGGTAACAATAATAGAATAAAGAAGATATAATGGTCTTCGAAAGATGATGGAATAACCATCTGCAAAAGTAAGTAAAGAATAGACTGAAAACGCGACTGTTTCAAAGGTGCGAGACGTTTGGTACTGGAATCGTCAAACTGCTGGAAACAGATTACAGAAAACTTCCATGTTTACCGGTGGACTGTTGCAGGCAAAACAATAAAATGCCCGCAATATGTAGAAACCGTGTAGTGAATTTGTAAGAATAACCCCTACCCCGTATCGTCCCGTGGGTGTAACAGGCATGTGGGGGTAACAGGAGACTGAGAAACAAACATCTGTCACGGGGCGTGCTCTGAGGAATTGTTCGGATTAATCCCAGCCGCCAATCTTCATGAAAGCACTACGTGGCAAGCTTCCCGATACCATCCGCACCATCTGGATGCTTGGCGGTCTACCACTGTACGTTTCACAAGGAGTTTTCTTCCGCGTACGACCTCTCTGTGGAATAGTTTACCCCCGGCGAATTTTTCCGGACCGATACGAAATGGGGACCTTCAAGAAAAGAGCTTACTCCTTTCTAAAGGTCCAGCAACGCACCTGCAATTCCTCTGGCGTTGTGGATATTCATGGGCGGCGGTAGTCA
The DNA here is from genome assembly GCA_907164705.1 of Parnassius apollo. Lineage (NCBI taxonomy): Eukaryota > Metazoa > Arthropoda > Insecta > Lepidoptera > Papilionidae > Parnassius > Parnassius apollo. The sequence goes on along the minus strand of CAJQZP010001062.1, from coordinate 1,713,790 downwards.
CTTAACATTAGGTGCACCGTATGCTCATTTACCCCCTCTTCCTTACATAAAAAAAACGGTAGATGGGCAGAAGCTTCTTTCTAATAACTACCGAAAAAACCTATGAGATAATCTATGGGGATGGGGTAGGTCTATGTTCAGCAGTGAACTTCGATATTTGTCACATACACAACAATCTCACGTCTACTTAACGTACATGATTTAATTTCCCCTTTCCGTCATCAGACCACCGAATTTGGTTCTAATGCATGGGCATTAGAACCAAATTCGTGTTTTGTAATGCGTACAGCGAAGGAATGGTATAGTTTACGCCGGCTGTCTTTCCATCTGATTAAAAGCTAGGCTTCAAGGCAAAAGTGAACAGGCTTTTGTTAAGGTAAGGCAGTGTGATTTACCGTCTAATGATTCATCACCACTCACCACCAGGCAGCGTTGTAAGTCAAGCAAAGTTTATAATAACAAAAAAGGAAGTAGAAACAAACAAGAGCGTGCTTACTAACCGATTTGATTTTTTTAAAAGGTATAAAGAAGGAAAAAGGATATAGCATCTAGTTAATTGATTTTTTAAGTTAATATCTTGAATACGAACTTCATTGGCGCTGTTGTTGATAAATGTTCGTAACAGTCTACCAAACGACCGGAGAATGATTACTGCGATGACCATTTACTAGCATGTACATAGCTTTATTATCAGTTTCGCGTCATATTGTAAATAAACAAAATAATAATTTACCAAGGATAGTCTTAAGTAATTTTTTGTCGGTAAAATCAATTCTCATTTTAATCATTTTTTATACACTACAGTCAATTACCAAACATTTAAAAAACAATATGTGAACTATCCTCTAGGTGTGAACTAGCTCCTATTATGTTTCTAGCAGAAAAATTGGAAGTTTGTTTAAGTAATTTTACTTACTTTCTAAGTTGCGCGGAAGTAAATCGTTTCTGAAACCACTGAGAAGTTTGAGCAACGGTCGGAGGAAGGGTTCAGCAGCTATCACCTGAAAAAAATTTGGTTATGTTAGGTTAGTAAAGAAAAACTTTGTGCTAGTGTGAAAAAATGTTTTCTTCAATGGAATGTCGACCGGGGAGGAGACACAGAAATACTCAATATCTCATAGAATACCAGCGTAAAATAGCAGCTTAAAACTGCTGTGTTTGGTATGGTGAGTGTAGAGAACCGGAGACCTGTTTTACTGGATACGAGGCATTCAATCTTACTTTTCAGGGGTGACAACGCATCTGCATTTTGTTTCTTAATCGAGGATTTAGATGTCTATGGGTCGCAGCATTCACTATGATGTGAACTGTGTGCCCGTTTGTTACCCTTATTCTATAAAAAAAAGACACGAGTCGATTGGTAGTGTAATCTAAAATCAGAATCTACCTAAGTAGGGAACTGATTCCAAGATATTTGTGATGTTTCTTTTTAATTAGCGTAACACATAAATAACCAATCTATTTAAATGTGATGCGTACTTAGCAGGAACGGGAGATATAATAATGATATAGAACGACGAGTGAACTGAGGAAATAGAGTAAATGGGGCTTTACACTCTACTTATATTGTGGAAAGTCAGTATGTGTCAAAATCAGAATCTACCTAAGTAGGGAACTGATTCCAAGATATTTGTGATGTTTCTTTTTAATTAGCGTAACACATAAATAACCAATCTATTTAAATGGGATGCGTATTTAGCAGGGATGGGAGATATGATAATGATATAGAACGACGAGTGAACTGAGGAAATAGAGTAAATGGGGCTTTACACTCTACTTATATTGTGGAAAGTCAGTATGTGTCAAAATCAGAATCTACCTAAGTAGGGAACTGATTCGAAGATATTTGTGATGTTTCTTTTTAATTAGCGTAACACATAAATAACCAATCTATTTAAATGGGATGCGTATTTAGTAGGGATGGGAGATATGATAATGATATAGAACGACGAGTGAACTGAGGAAATAGAGTAAATGGGGCTTTACACTCTACTTATATTGTGGAAAGTCAGTATGTGTCAAAATCAGAATCTACCTAAGTAGGGAAGTGATTCGAAGATATTTGTGATGTTTCTTTTTAATTAGCGTAACGCATAAATAACCAATCTATTTAAATGGGATGCGTATTTTGCAGGGATGGGAGATATGATAATGATATAGAACGACGAGTGAACTGAGGAAATAGAGTAAATGGGGCTTTACACTCTACTTATATTGTGGAAAGTCAGTATGTGTCAAAATCAGAATCTACCTAAGTAGGGAACTGATTCGAAGATATTTGTGATGTTTCTTTTTAATTAGCGTAACACATAAATAACCAATCTATTTAAATGGGATGCGTATTTAGTAGGGATGGGAGATATGATAATGATATAGAACGACGAGTGAACAACTGAGGAAATAGAGTAAATGGGGCTTTACACTCTACTTATATTGTGGAAAGTCAGTATGTGTCAAAATCAGAATCTACCTAAGTAGGGAACTGATTCGAAGATATTTGTGATGTTTCTTTTTAATTAGCGTAACACATAAATAACCAATCTATTTAAATGGGATGCGTATTTAGTAGGGATGGGAGATATGATAATGATATAGAACGACGAGTGAACAACTGAGGAAATAGAGTAAATGGGGCTTTACACTCTACTTATATTGTGGAAAGTCAGTATGTGTCAAAAAAGGCACGTATGGCAATTCACAATACTGTGTTAGTCCCCACTTTAACGTGAGTTTACTCGTCGTTCTATATCATATATCCCATGCCTGCTAAATACGCATCCCATTTAAATAGATTGGTTATTTGTGTTACGCTAATTAAAAAGAAACATCACAAATATCTTCGAATCAGTTCACTAGTTAGGTAGATTCTGATTTTATATTGACGATTACAATACCAATCGACTCGTGTCCTTTTTATAGAATAAGGATGACAAACGAGCACACAGTCCACCTGATGGTAAGTGGATGCTGTGGCCCATAGACATCTACATTTAACCTCGATTAATAATCAAAATGCAAATGCGTTGTCACCCCTGAGAACTAAGATGTAATGCCTCGATTTCAGTAGAACGAGTCTCCGGTTCTCTACACAACACAGCAGCATTAAGCTGCTATTTCCGCCGGTATTCTGTGAGAGCGTGGGCATTCCCCGGTCACCCATTTGTGCTATAACCATAATATAGCTGCAGCGTGGCTCTACCACGTAAATAATACGTATATAACGTAGGTACTATTTACGGAAAGATTATTTTAATGTTACAATAATGATATATTTACCTGAGGACCATAGTGGCTGATAAGATTTCCAAACAGTTTCAGTTCTTCTAGACGCACAGCGTTTTCATATCTGTAATAAAACATAAACATAAAATAGAACAAACTGTTTGTCTAGACTGCATTTAATACTAAATTAAATATAGTTGAATAAAAGCATTGGACCATTTCGTTTGACTTCAGTTTTATGAAGAAAAAAAAATCTGATGTCATAAACGAAATTCGTTGGCTTCGTTTTGACGTTTAACACTTGGCTTTGTTGCTGTGTAAAGTAGAAATTTACGATAACATGGCCCAGCCCTTGAAATAACTGTTTTTTTTTTGGTATTTGTATGTATTAGTGAATAGTTTTCTTCAGTAGTTAGTACTCAAAATGCTTCATACACAACCAGATTTGTTGCTCAACTAATCATAATATGCTTTATTTCCGAACGGAGCGGACCTGTCTATCATAGCACGCGTAGCGCCATATTAGTAATAATATCAATCTAGGTATGCATTGGACTTTGATCGACTGCCACTTCAGCATGGACACTTGCCCGCCAAGTTGAGTAATACTTCCACAAATACATTTAAAATGTTTGTTACGTTATAGGACCACGCTGCAGCTATAATACGGTTGTAGCACGAATAGGTCGGCTCGATCGGGTAACTGGATATCCTTTTTACTGGATACGAGGCAATTTATCTTAGTAGGTTTGGTCACGTAGAAAGAATGAATGATGAAAGAGTGACAAAGCAAATTTATATGGCAGATGTGAACGGCCGAGTCGGGAAGGGACGCCCTAGAAAAAATTTTGTCGACCAAATTGGCGATATTTTGAAAATGGGCCACGTTAGAAGTACCCTTAACCGACGAGCATGTATGCGTAGATATATGGATGTAAAGGAGGCGAAAGAGGTATGTCAGGATCGTGCCAAATGGAAGTCCGTAATCTCTGCCTACCCCTCTGGGTGACAGGCGTGAGTGTTTATGTTTTATGTTATGTTTTATCTTAGTCCTAAGTGGTGACGACACATCTGCAATTGATTCCTTATCGAGGATAAATGTAAATATCCATAGTATCTATTTACCATCAGGTGGACTGTGCGCTTATTTGTACCCTTAGTTTAGTTTACGACGGGCTGTTTTCCGCAACTCCACGTCTAAGCGCGTATTTTGCATTTGTCATACTTATTCTATATGTACAATAAAAATGTATTGATTTTTAATTGTTAAATTATAAAAACTTCGTTTTGTATATTTTTCTTGGAAAATTATACTTTCAAATCCCAAATAATCGTAAAAATAATAAAAAGAACAACACATCGTCAAGGATACACTGCAATTAAAATTATTTGCGTTTTGCTTTTCAACTTATCTATATAAAAATAAATTTAACGGTTCACGTTATGGTTGCTATTCATGTAATGTTCGTTTCGTCATATTAGCTACTAAAACCGAAGGTGCTGCATGAGCGAGCATTTTCATTGGGGCCTTTGTGGCATTCCTTGGTGGAGGCCTTTGTTCAGCAGTGGACTTGTAAAGTACTGCTATTATATAACACAAACATTTACGCCTGTTACCCAGAGGGGGAAGCAGAGACTACGAACTTCGATTCTCACACCTCTCTCGCCTCGTTTACATCTATTTTTTTTTATAGGACTAACGAGCACACAGTCCGCCTGATTGTAAGTGGCTGCTGTGGCCCATAGACATCTACATCTATCCTAGATTACGAATCAAAATGCAGATGCGTTGTCACCCGTGAGGACTAATATGGAATGCCTCGTTTCCAGTAAAAATGGTTCTCCGGTTCTCTACACTTACCATACGAAACATAACAGCATTAAGCTACTATTTTACTCGTGCTACAACTATAGTACTAATATAACTGCAGCATGGCTCTACCACGTATATATGTACCGTATCTTAAATTTTAATGCACAACATTTTAAGATAACATTATTTTAAAATATACACAACCCCACATCGTCCCGCGGGTATCGTAAGAGACAACGAACAAAAACTGAATCAGAAGAGTGTGGCAAATATGGTAAAATAAACTTTTATAGGTTGTAATTGAATGAATAAATATATTTATTTAGTTAAAAATATTACTGTTATATAAATTTTGTAAAAAAGGTTTTCGAGTGGCAGCCTCGTACTGGTGGTCGTAGTGTAGGGCGACCCCCCAACTAGATGGAGTGACGACCTGGTAAGATACGCAGGAAGTCGATAGATGCAGGTGGCTCAGCACCGTGCTTTGTGGAGTTCCTTGGGGGAGGCCTATGTTCAGCAGTAGACTTGTGAAGGGCTGTAATGATGATGATGATGATAGACAGATTTTGTAACACCATCTTTTAACAATTTCAGTTTAACAATTCAATTAATGTTTAAAGCAGTCTTGAAAACTTTAATTCAAACTCGAACTTATTGAATCAGTTTTAGAGGTTACTGTATCATATATCACATATGATACAGTATTTTTTTTTGTTTCTAATATGTGTAGGGTTAATTGTAATCGTTTAATCAATTCACTGTGACGTTTTATTCCGTAGAGTGGTGCTTTTAAGACTAGGTTGGACAAAATATCGTATTTTTAGACAAGATTTTGACGCGCGGGAATTGATACGAAAATATTCGCATAAGAGAGAAACTTTTACGTTTGAGTTCTCGATTTGGTTTTTTAAGCCATGCGGACTTCATAAATCGACACCAAAAGCCACTAAAACCACTTTTTAATGTGAAAATAGCAATTAATAGATTTAAAAAATAAGTTCAACAATCATCTATCTTTATAACAATGTGCTTTTTATATCATTTATCCCTCACATTTTCAAATTTCTCGAAAAATGAAAGCCATGTTATTTTTACTAAGTTTCTTTATTTTCTGATAGTAAGTAACAACATTAAAAATATATTAACTTTTTGTTTACCGAATGTCGCACGCTTACTTCGTGCTGAGGAAATTATGTATTATGAAAAAGGGCCTTAAGTGGTCGCATATCCAATCGTTCACGTCACGAAACGTTAATATTAATTAATAGTCACGAGTCACTACAGAATGTACCGTTTATTGGATTGTGTTCCCAAATACCGTAACGTGTCGTAAGTGGTAAGTTCGAACTCCTGGCAGGACCAATCTTGGTACAAATTATACATTTCGGTTTAAAAGTCTGGACGTATTACGATTGTTTCCGTGTCTGACACCTTGTAAGCGTCTGTGTTTTCGAAGATACTTGTATCGGAGAGATCGATCGATCGATATCTAGGATAACTTTACCATCAAAATATTTTCATAAAAGAGCTTAAGGTTTAATTAATAACGGTCTTATTATTTTCCTAAATCAGCCTGTAACAGTTTAGTGACAAAGGCCCCTCCTAGTATATGAAGGATTTGCCATATGCCAAGATGTCTAGTACTTTTGAAGCGAGATTATACACAATCACCCCTTGAGGTACACGTGGACTTTCACTTACGATCGGAAAATACACATTGACCTTAACAATACGCATAAATAAAAACGTATAAAAAGCAATAATATATTGAGTATTAAGCATAAAATATCTGAGCAATAGAGGGATATAATTTTCATTTGTAAATAATACTAGTACTTTATTTACTAATTTAATTATTTTGTAGTGGCAGTGTAAGAATATCTACTATGGTTCATAAAAGATAGCTTGATCTCTGCGACAGCTGTCAGTAAAATCGTGCCTATAAAGTCCTGAATTTCTTAGTAGTACAGACAGTACCTGTCAATGTCATACTTTATGGGCATGCCAAGCTAATTAGTGCATGCCCATAAAGTATGACATTGACAGGTACTGTCTGTACTACTAAGAAATTCAGGAATTCATAGGCGTGATTTTTACTGACAGCTGTCGCAGAGATCAAGCTATCTTTTATGAACTGTAATTGGGGTATGGTATCATTGTGTGGGCGTCGCAAGAGGCGATAAACGAAAACAAACTGCGATTGCCAACCATTCTGTCAAACGCGACAGCTAAGGTAAATCCACCCTGTGAAACTACTATGGGACAGGCCTGTGTTCACCTGTGGACTTTTGATAGGCTGTAACGGTAACAAGCAGTTTACTAAGGTCTCAAATCTTGATATTTTTTTTCAGGTTATACTAGATTTATTTGACTATCAACACCGATAAGTTATTTGACTATACAAAAAACTATGACGTTATTTCCCGGTATTCTCACAATTCTACATAAAGGAATCATTTTTACATCGTTTGAAAGTATTGACACTGCTAAGAGGATTGTGAAGCTGTAAATTTTCATACAAAAAGCGATAACGTTTTCCCACCAGTAAACATAGTCTAATTTTCATAATTTTTGGAAATGTTGTAGATATAACAAAATACTAGGGTAATTTTAAAGAAATATTACGTACGATGTAAGTTATTAGCATCTAAATATCTATATTTCTGACTTTAAAACTTCCTCGAGCGTTTTTTTTATTTATTAATTAAACTAAACTGATTTACTATAAAAGAAAAACGTACAGACCTACACTAAGATGTACTGCATCTAATGGTACTTAAATTATCTCATTTCGTAAAGGTTTAGGGGGGTAAAAATGTTATCGCCCGAAACAATATTTCTATAAAGAAATGTAGGCAATTGCTTCCAAGACTTGTAACTCTCTATCGCACGATACGGGTCGGGAGGCAGGGGCATATGCATACTGCTGTAGTTGTGGTTTGTTGTTATTAGATGTCGGAGATTTTATCGATATACATATATGTATAGATTTGACGATTACATGGCGCAGTAGCTCAGCAATGAGTTATAGCGCTGAGGGCAGCGGGTTCGAATCCCGCACGGCACAAGTATTTGTATATAATAATAATAATATAATAATAATGCTTTATTTCCTTAAAATTACATACATAAACAATATAGTAGATGGGTCCTCCTAGTAAGTTTAAAAGAAAACCTGTGTCAGGAGTCCCCGCTCTTCCTTATCTATAACAGACATAAATAGGAAAGCATTTCAATACATTGTTATAAATTACACGATTTATATTGTTCTAAATTAACGGTGATTTAAATAAGGTTAATAATGTATTACTTGAACGTATTTAAATGAAAACGTAAATGGTATGGGTGATTAATGGTGTGTGTGTGTGTGTGTATCTGTGTCGGTGTGTGTGTGTGTGTGTGTGTGTGTGTGTGTGTGTGTGTCTGTGTGAACGATGTATGTGTGTGGTATGTGTGTGTTGATTAAATGATTTACATTTTACGAGGTATGGTGTAAAAGTGCCTCAAGGTCTTCGTAATTTTGTGTTTTTAACCAAGTAGTTACAGATTTTTTGAAATCATGGTGAGTTGTTGTATGAAAGTCCAACAAACCGTTAATGTTGTTGTAAAGGTACACAGAATTTGCAGTATATTGGCGTTTGGCAAACACTGTTTTCGTGCGAATAGGTTTGGTTACATATTTTTTTCTTCTTCTATTATCTACAATGGAGTCAAACTGTATAGTTTTACGAATTTTTAGAACAGTCACTAAAATGTATAACTGTCTCACGGTTAGCACGTCGCAAAATTTATATAATGCTGTAGTGGGGTACCAGCGTGGTTTGAAATACATGACTTTAAGAAGGCAGCGTTGACCACGTTCAACCTCCAAGAATTTGCTTTTAGTAGCCCCACCCCATACAGAAATGCAATATCCTAAGACAGATTGTACCAAAGTAATGTATATCTGTTTTATTAATTTGTGTGATGTAATATGTCTCAGGGTTTTGAAAATCCAAATAAGTTTACGCACTCTTTCGGTCAAATATTCAATATGTGGATGCCAGGATAGTCGATGATCCAATATTAATCCTAAGTATTTAGTTGATGTAACCTTCTGTAGCGTTTTGCAATTGCAATTTGAGTAATCTAGTTTATTGCATTCATGTAGTTTTAATGTAAAATCGTTTTTTGGTTGATTTCTTTTATTTATTGAGAAGCACATATAATTTGTTTTATTAATATTCAAAGTTAGAAGGTTCATTTTTAGCCAGTCAGAAATTTTACAAAGACCACTTTGGGCCGTCTCGTATACCTTGTTCCACGAAGTTCCAGAAAAAACTATCGCAGTATCGTCGGCGTAAGAGTAAATTTTACCACCTTCAATGTTGAGATTGGTGAGGTCGTTTATATAGATTAGAAATAGAGTTGGGGCAAGTACACTCCCCTGGGGCACACCGAAGGTTATGTCCATGTCTTTACTCACGTGAGTACCAATTTTCACTCTTTGGGTGCGCTCTCGTAGGTAACTACTTAGCAATTTAAGCTGTACGCCTCGGACACCGACGCACTCTAGTTTATGTAAAAGGGTGGGAAGGGAGACGGTATCGAATGTATGACCTACAAGTAATTATTCCGGATCTGGATGGTTGTCCTTGTGCAATTTATGTATGTAAAAACTGCCTCCACGATACAGGAGAAAGTCCTAGTGTGGGTAGTAACGTAAAAAAATTATAATTAAAAAGATATTATCATAGCCTAGGGAGAAGAAAGTAATACCGAAAACCTACACAAATAATACTTCTTATGAAAAAATAATACCTGTGAATAACTTGAACAGGTATTTAGTCTTTATTTTAGAGTCTTTATTGAACAAGGACTGTAACTTAAAAAGATTTCGAGATTACGTTTAATTAGGTAGGTGAATAAATAAAAAAGTAACAACTTGTGAAAATTATTTTTTTATTACTACATATTACTTTATTACACTCTTTCTCGAGCTGTCATATTTCTAGGTACTCAAGGGTCAATCAGTTTTGGTAATAAACACTGAAAATAAAATGAGTTACGTTTTGGCTGCATTTTTTCTGTCCTAAAGTGGTCATCGTACTTAATTTTTTCATACGCCAAAACATGTGGCGTCCATACTACGAAAAAACAAAATTGCCTACCAGTGATGTGGAATTTTCCCTGGATCTGATAATAGTAATTAGCCTTATTCTGATAATAATTGTCTGATATTGAATTTTTTTGTCGTGTCATCAATTTGAGAAGAGCGGAGAATATTGTCTTTTCTAAAACAGAATCTGTACAAAAAAAAAAATTGTGGGGTCTGTTTATAATGTCAAAGTAACAGCTTTTTACTTAATTCATATGAAAATATATACGGTACCTATAACAGAAAATAATTTTTAAAGCTTTGCCTCTGTCTCTCTGTTTGTTCCGGCTTATCTCCTGGCCCGCTGGACCGGTTATAACGGGACTTTCACTGACAGCTGATGTTATAAGGAGTAACTTAGGCTACTTTTATTTTAGAAAATGAATTAGGCTTCCTTGCAATAAAATTAAAGCCTATAAAATCCAAACGTAATAAATTGCTATGCAGATGACAGCACTGGTGATGCTCTTTACACCGGCCGTGCCAATATTTCTCGGGTAAACGTCTCCGAGCACAGGGACAAACTGGTGTCTGAAGTCGAGTCTTTGCTGAACAGAGTCTCGGATTGGGGGCAACTAAATCTAGTCCAGTTTAACCCCCAGAAGACGCGATACACCCCAAGTTTGCGCGTTAACCGCTAAAAACAACCCCTTTGTCGTATCTCCTCAGTTTCAAGGCACTCCCCTTGTTGCCTCAGCCAGTATCGGAATCCTCGGCGTCGACATATCGAGTGACGTGCAGTTTCGTGGTCACTTGGAAGAGAAGGTCAAATTGGCCTCTAAAAAGCTAGGTGTGCTCAGCAGAGCGGGACAGTATTTCATGCCGGCATACCGCCTGCAACTTTACAAGGCGCAGGTTCGGCCACACATGGAATACTGTTCCCACCTTTGGGCTGGGGCTCCCCAGTACCAGCTCCTTCCACTTGACCGCATCCAGCGCAGAGCGGCTCGAATCGTCGACAACCGAGTGCTTTCCGATCAGCTCGATTCACTGGCGCTGCGAAGAGATGTTGCATCTCTTTGCATTTTCTTTTGCATATACCATGGGGAGTGCTCTGAGGAATTGTTCGGATTAATCCCAGCCGCCAAATTTCGTGAACGCACTACGCGACAAACGTCCCGATACCATCCACACCATCTGGATGCTTGGCGGTCCACCACTGGACGTTTCAAAAGGAGTTTTCGCGTACGACCGTCGAATTACGGCGATTTTTCCGGACCGATACGACCTAGGGACCTTAAAGAAAAGAGCTTACTCCTTTCTAAAGGGCCGGCAACGCACCTGCAATTCCCCTGGTGTTGCGGTTGATCATGGGCGGCGGTAGTCACTTAACATCAGGTGAGCCGCGCTCGTTTGCCCCCTCTTCTATAAAAAAAATACCACGCGAGCGAAGTCACGTGGAACAGCTAATATACAATTGAAATAAAATAAGCCACTTCCCCACATAGATCTAATAATAAAGTACTTACAGAATTAAGTCTGTTATTGTGACATCGCTGGCTATCACACTAAATCGATAAACAATCAATTATTATTAACAGAGGTTAGTTTTCCCATTTTTTCATAGCAGAGCTGTTTTATTGCATTCTTTGTCCTAATAATAAAGCATTAAATTATGTGTTTATTGGTGACGCATGGGCGCACATTCCGCAAATTCGATGATAACGTTTATTTGTTTTGATCTCATTTACCTTATCAAATGGGAGCCAATTAATATAAATCCCGCACATTCCTTAACAGTAATAAAATACTACGTTATTGCAAAACATTTCTTTTTTATTTATTAAATACAAACCATTGCTTGACTACTAGTTATTTATTTCTTTTTCTATATGTTTTCTTGTCACATTTTAATACAGATCGATGGACAATACAGTATCATCACCATTACATGACAAAACGAGTTCTCAGCAACACAAAGGCCTCCCCAATAAAATGCGATAAAAATGGTCCTAACTTCTAACCTAATTGCAGTCTGAAACTTAGTGAATAATCTACAATAAACGTATTTATTTTAAAATAAATGGTTGTCGATTCTTCGATTGTAGTATGTATATATCTGCGTAGCCAGAAAGAAGCACGGGGGACAAAAATTAACATACTTATCAAAATTTCCCGTGGACTAATACACACCGAACTTTTGCCACTTCGGCTTTTTTTAATAATTTATGAAGAAGCTGCTACTTCCATTAAAAAAAATATTAAAACGCATCACATAAATATCAAACATAAAAAGATAAACAATAAAAATTTTAAATTAAAAAAAAAAGAAAGAAAATAAGAACAAAAACATTTTTATCTTCACGCGAATGATTCACACAGGAAACGGAAACAAGCGTACGAAGACCTACTTTATTTAATAGTAAAAACATTGTAATGTATACGTCTACACACGATACTTTGTAACGTAGTTGGCAAAACAACACTGGAACATGGAATATGATATTATCTGAGTTACCTTTTGCAATTCACATCACAACTCCTTGGTTTCGGTTACTCATGTTGAATTCATAAAATAATGTTGAGCGACCAAAGGATAGATAGATAGGAAGTTCATGGTATAGTTACATTTTTTTATAGGATAGGGTGACACACGAGCACACAGTCCACCAGATGGTAAGTGGTTGCTGTGGCCCATAGACATCTACATCTATCCTCGATTACGAATCAAAATGCAGATGGGTCACCCGTGAGGACTAAGATGGAATGCCTCGTTTCCAGTACAAAGGGTCTCCGGTTCTTTACACTCACCGTACGAAACACAGCAGCATTAAGCTACTATTTTACGCTGGTATTCTGTGATTTAAGAAACCTAAGACAAATATAATTTCGAAGCGCCAAATTACACAAAGGAGTAAATATCTCATACCTAGGGTTGAAAATTACTTTGGACGGCGTACAAGGCAATGAATAACTCCAACCTTGTCTAATGAGGTGGCTGATATATATGACGACAACGTAACGAAGTCGCAGCTTAAATCCATCTTGAGGAAACACTGTCTGTTGTTGCGTCCATAGTGGTGAATGTTTCTTTAATTATTTATGTGTTAATTTAAGTATTTATAAGCATCAGTATTGTTCTTAAGGAGTGTGAAATGATAAACTGTTGCGTTGCCGACAAACTGGCTTACAGTTTGGCAAAATTTAAATTGTAAATAATGTACCTACACTCCTGCTATGAAAACTTGGCTTGATACATTTCGTTCTGAAAATACATTTATGTTATGACCTCCAGGCCGATTTTCGGTAACGGCGTCCGGTCACAATGGAAATGAAGCAGCTGCACAGGGCAGGATTAGAGTGGCTGAGTGTGTGCGCAAGCACCAAGTGCATTCTATTTCCTCACTCTAATACTCTAATTGGACAGCAATCCGTACACGATCGGAGAGAGATCAGGCACAGGACCAACGGCTTTCCGACGCGCGAGGGTGAAACACGGCCAACTTCCCGACTTCGGGCTGTTACTAAGAATTTCTCGACAGAAAAACTTAACACTTGATTTTTAGCCCGACCCGGGATTCGAACACGAGATCTCATGATCAGAATCCGCGTTTACGACCACTAGACGGACGAGTCAGTAATGTATTAAGTTATTAAAGAGTTTTTTTTTAGATAAAACAATCGGTTTGCTTATTTTTTTATAGGATAGGGTGACAAACGAGCACACAGTCCACCTGATGGTAAGTGGTTGCTGTGGCCCATAGACATCTACATCTATCCTTGTTTACGAATCAAAATGCAGATGCATTGTCACCCTTGAGGCCTAAGAAGAAGAGGAATGCTTCGTATCCAGTAAAAAGGGTCTCCGGTTCTCTACACTTACCATACGAAACATAGCAGCATTAAGCAATTATACCCTGGTATTCTGTGAGAGCGTGGTCCTTCTCTGTTCGAACCGACCCATTCGTGCTACAACTATAGTACTAATATAATTGCAGCATGGCTCGACCACGTATTAAACGTAAATGGATGAGCTATTTAAAGAAGCATTATTTAATAGCTATATAGTGAAACGATTTTGATTTTGAGCTGCAACAGTTTAACCTACAAATGTATCACGAATAGGTCGGCTTGACCGGGAAGGGACCACGCTCTCACAGAATACCAGCGTGATATAGCAGGTTAATGCTGCTTGTGTTTCGTATGATGAGTGTAGAGAACCGGAGACCTTTTTTACTGGAAACGAGGTATTCCACCTTAGCCCTCAAGGGTCACAACTCTGTATTTTGATTCGTCCACTGTATCTATTTTTTTATAATTTTTGGTCGGTAACACGTTCGCCCGCGTGGTATTTATTACAATTGGATTTCGTGGGTTTTATTTTTTCTGCGTGGAAACCCTAATTCTTATAACCATTAACCTTATAACCATTAGCTGTCTGCCAGTGGAAGTCCCGTCAAAATCGGTCCAGCCGGTTAGGATATTAGCCGGAACAAACAGAAAGAGAGACAAAAATTTTAAAAATTGTTTTGTGATATAAGTACGTATATACTTTCATATGCGTTTAGTAAAAAGCTGATAATTTGACATTACAAGCACACACTTCAATTTTATTTATTTGTATAGATATATTATTTACAACCTTAATTCTTTTCCATACTTATTAAAAAAAAAATTTTTTTGCAATCAAGGTCCTACTCTATTTATTATTAAGCTAAGACTTTGAAACGATACTGCATAACCATCAACGACGAATCATTTAGATTTAGAACCTCAACTAAAGAATTGCATTGGAGTACTTTTAAGTAAACAAAAACAAGAATTTATATTATTTCAACAATAAATCTTCAAATAACAGATCGTAAACTAATGTTTTAGCTAAGACTTTGAAACGATACTGCATAACCATCAACGACGAATCATTTAGAACCTCAACTAAAGAATTGCATTGGAGTACTATTTTTAGGTATAGAAAAACAAGAATTTATATTATTTCAGCAATAAATCTTCAAATAACAGTTCGTAAGCTATTGTTTTATTGATGTAAAACCTCTAAAGGAAGGTCGCGTGGAGCCGAATTTGTAGATTATCTATTTCTCAAGGCTCACAGTTTCACACTAACTAAACGAGGTGTGCCGCTTTAATGTGACTACTATACTTCGAAACACACTTAAGTGAAATGTGTTACACATGAACCGAAGAAACAAAGTTCTTAGTGTTCCGTGCCCAAATTTCAGTTCCGTTCTGTTTGTTTTCACAGACGTTTTTCTCAGACCTGTTTCACGTAATGATGATGAAATAATGGCTGCGTTTGGCAGTTAAAAGCGCTAGCAAGCGCTTGTAAGCAAAATGGCGATCGTAAGCGGTAAGCGCTGTCAAATCGTAAGTAGCTATTTTCCTCTAGGACACGAAGTTAGTTTTAACCGGGGAACCTAACCTAATTTAAATATATGTTTGTAAAGTATTCATATTAAAAACTTACCAATCATGAATTTTTAATAACATGTGTAATATGTTTATTCATGTCATTATATTACTTAAAACTAATATTGCGCAAATCAACTTATAAACTCTACTTCAAAAGAAACAAATTAAATAAACAAAATGGTGGATTGTGTCAGCGCTAATGAAGTTAGCAAACGTGTCCTGGCGGAAACTGTTTAGTTTCGCCATTTTGCTTACAAGCGCTTGCTAGCGCTTTTTTCTGCCAAACGCAGCTAATGAAATTCGGCATTGTTACAAAATGCGGGTATCGACTATTCAGACATGTGGTTAAAATTTCCGATTAATGGACTATAATATTCACACTATTCGATTATATGTTAGTTATAACACTGCTTTTTAGAATAATTTGTTAAAGCCCTTTTTATGTTATTGGAGATATTCATATGATAATAAACAATGACACTTACTTGCCGGTACAGATGGCCCATTCGTAGAGTTTATCGAGTAGATTTTCGCTAAGAAGGTATTCAAGGCAAGCGGCTGGATTTGAGTTCGAACTGAACTGTCGCGCTTTCGCCTCCAAAACCAGCAGGGTTGTCAGCTGTTCCAAATGGTTCACTACTCCCAAAACGTCATCGTGTAGATGTTGAGGCTACAAACATATACCAGTTACATATAAAACGACTCGATCGTCAATTTGATTTGATACTAAAATTATTTATTTAAAAAAAAATTGATTTTTTATATTTACGCAAACACTACACATTGAAATAATACTAGTTTTTACGGAATTTATCGCGTATATTTAAATTTTTAAATACCCGACGTTTCGAACGCTTTACAGCACTCATGGTCACGGGCGGGACTGAGATGTTCAACGTCCATATGTCATAGTTAACCGCGGTTACCATAGATTAAAATTTAACTTTCGTTCCGATCTATACAGTATGAACTTATGGTATCTTGAAGTCTTGCAGTTGTATGCTTGGGTTGGGATTTAATTTTTTTTTATTATCGGATCCCAAGCAGATGGTAGCACCCAGCCATCTTCTCTATTGAAATTAGGATGTTTTTTGATTTCAATAGCCTCGCGAATCATCCTTGGAAGGAATCGATGTTCTTTAGCGAGGATTTGCGGTCTATCAAATCTGATGTAGTGACGGGGGCGATCCTGTACGTGTTCACAGACTGCAGACTTCCCGGAGCGTCGATTCTTCACATCAGCTATATGTTCTTTAACGCGGGTTTTTATTGATCTTTTAGTTTGTCCTATGTAGGAGAGACCACATTCACAATCAAGCTTGTACACTCCTGCATCTTGCAGAGGGACATTACACTTGACTGATGGTAAAAACTGACCAATCTTTTAGCGGCTGAAGTATGTTTTGATGGAAGCACGCTTCAAGATGTAGCATCTTGTTAGTGACTCCTCTAACATATGGCAGTACAGCAGGTACACGCTCGACTGTGGCCGGCTTCACTCGTTCACTGTGACGTAGGCGCGGGACTCGAAGCTTGTTGTCATGCAAAACTTGCTTGACATGGTGGAGCTCGGCAGCCAGGTGTTTACTGTCACAGATCCCTCGTGCTCTCTGAAACAAAGATTTACCCACGGTAGCTAACTGTGAAGGATGGTGGTGAGAATCACCGTTTAATATCTATCAATTATTCTAACAATTATAAATTCAAGATACCATAAGTTCATACCGTATAGATCGGAACGAAAGTTAAATTTTAATCTATGGTAATCGCGGTTAACTATGACATATGGACGTTGAACTTCTCAGTCCCGCCCGTGACCAGGAGTGTTGTAAAGCGTTCGAAACGTCGGGTATTTAAAAAGTTAAATATACGCGATAAATTCCGTAAAAACTAGTATTATTTCAAAAAAAAATTGAATTTGAAGATAGCGTTATAACAATAGGCAATTTCAAGCACTGCAACAACTTCCGGATATACCGGAAGCTATACTTTGATTAGGTGTCTTGTGGTGGGTTACGTAAGCAAATCCAAAGGTCCGATTCCCGAAACCTGTAAATTTTATGGCTGCCGACGCTGATGGCGGCATACCATCTCGTTTACGAGATATACGTAAAATACCAAGACCAGAGACGCAATTCTCCCAACAACAGGAACCTTTACGAACTGATGATGATGAAAACGAAAAAAAAAAAACAATCTGATAACAACCCAAAGAGCTTATAAAATACTAGGTTTTGTTATGCGTATCTCAAAAGATTTTAAAAAGTTTACATTAATTATACTATTTAACACACTTCTATTCTTGATTAGGTATTGCTAAATAATCAACAATAAGTTTCTGCGTCACTTAAAGCGATATAATTCTTCTGTAGACCCCATTATTGATTTAGACAGTAATACCCTCGAGAAACGCCGGGATATAAGAGATCAAAATATCAGGGCAGGTCAAAAAGTTCGCGGAATGGAGGGTTAGAGAAATAAGGAGGAATTTCTTTTAACCGTCTCTACTTGGTGACTTAATACAACCATACCACTTAATATAACCATAAATACCAAGTTTCAGCTATTTCGGTTGATTAACCTTTGAGATATCACAGGATAAACTAGTATATCGGGAAGTGAACAGTATTACGCTACGCTATTAGAGAAATAAAAAGATGTAATTAAAGAAAAAAGATTATTGTGGTGGCAAGCGTTTACTATGTATTTAATACCTGTGGAAACATCATTGGTTTTAGGATTACTTTTATATGTTATATATTGTAATTTTTTATTGTACTGTATATTTTATGGTAGCTTTTAGTCCTGACAAAATAATATATTTCATTAAAACTATTTTTACCTGAGATTTAAGTATTATCTCATGTGCTTGTTGCCAATGTTTGCAGAAGGAATTATAGCAAGCTTGGGGTTCATAATCGTGTCGCGGGTCAAGCGATCTGGACAGCTGCCGCGCAAGCGACAGTGACGTGTTGCGAATCCAGCTCATATTGGACTTTATCAGATCATTATGCCATCTGTAAAGAAGAATTCATTATATATTACGGAATAATCAATATTATTATCTAAAGGAAAAAAAAATTCAACTTTTATTTGTGAAATTTTAAACAAGAACTCTAAAAGGTAGTAAACAATGCAAAGGATTCATCAGCTTAAATATAAAAGACAAAAATAATTTATTAATTATTAAAATATTACAGTAGTATGACTACTTTAGAAACAGGTTTCCAGGAACACGTAATGCCTGGACCAAACCTGTTTTAAATTCTTTTCTTTGTTATTATGTATTTTTAGACATGCAACGAATACTGCTATTATTTGGTATTCGGCTACTTCAATATAGATTTTTTTTTAATAAGTGGGGGCAAACGAGCATACGGTTCACCTGATGTTAAGTGACTACCGCAGCCCATGAACAACCGCAACACCAGGGGAATTGCAGGTGCGTTGCCGGCCCTTTAGAAAGGAGTAAGCTCTTTTCTTGAAGGTCGCCAGGTCATATCGGTCCGGAAAAATCGCCGGTGGTAAATTATTCCACAACGAGGTCACTGTACCTGGAAGAAAACTCCTAGTGAAACGTACAGTGGTAAACCGCCAAGCATCCAGATGGTGTGGATGGTATCGGGAGGTTTGCCGCGTAGTGCGTTCATGAAATTTGGCAGCTGGGATTAATCCGAAATATTTTTCAGAGCACTCCCCGTGATAGATGCGATAAAATACGCAAAGAAATGCAACATCTCTTCGCAGCGGCAGTGAATCAAGCCGATCGCAAAGCACTCGGTCGTCAACGATTCGAGCCGCTCTGCGCTGGATGCGGTCAAGGGAAGGAGCTGGTACTGGGGAGCCCCAGCCCAGAGATGGGAACAATATTCCATGTGCGGCCGTACCTGCGCCTTGTAAAGTAGCAGGCGGTGTGCCGGCATGAAATACTGTCTCGCTCTGCTGAGTACGCCAAGCTTTTTAGAGGCCAATTTGGCCTCTTCCAAGTGACCTTGAAACTGCACGTCACTCGATATTTCGACGCCGAGGATTCCGATACTGGCTGAGGCAACAAGGGGAGTGCCTTGAAACTGAGGAGATACGACAAATGGGTTCTATTTAGCGGTTAACGCGCAAACTTGTGACTAGATTTAGTCGCCCCCAATCCGAGACTGTTTGCAACAAAGACTCGAATTCAGACACAAGTTTGTCCTGGTACACGGAGACGTTTTCCCGAAATTTTTTGCCACGGCCGGTGTACAGAGCATCAACAGTGCTGTCATCTGCATAGCAATGAATGTTGCAGGTTTGCAACACATCATTGATATGCAGAAGAAACAGCGATGGTGACAGCACGCAGCCTTGTGGAACACCAGCATTAATAGGCTTGTAATCGGAGCTTGCACCGTCTACAACGACCTTGATGCTCCGATCTGCAAGAAAGCTGGTGATCCAATTGCACAATTTCTCGGGAAGCCCATAGGAAGGGAGCATCGAAAGAAGCGCATTGTGCCAAACCCGATCGAAGGCCTTCGCAATGTCCAAACTAACGGCCAATGCCTCCCCCCTTGGACTCTACTGCCGCGGCCCATCTATGAGTCAGGTAGACCAGAAGATCACCAGCTGATCGATCACGACAAAAACCGTATTGGCGATCACTAATCAGCTGGTGATTCTCAAGGTTGTTCATGTCCTGGCAGTTTACAATGGTTTCCATTGTTTTGGAGAACAAGGAGGTGATGGCGATGGGCCTGTAGCTGGACGGGTCTGAGCGGTCGCCTTTTTTAGGGATCGGGTGGACGAAAGCTGTTTTCCATGATTTTGGGACTACGCCTAGAGTAGGAGTACCGGAAAAGACGCGTTAAGACCGGTGCCAACTCTGGAGCACACGTCATCAGCACAATTAAGGGGACACCATCAGGACCACTCGACTTGTGGATGTCCAGGGAGAGGAGTGCTTTGCGAACCGAGCGCTGTGTAAACCGCACCTCTGGCATGGAGCACTCACACCACGGGATGGTCGGCGGCGTACTGCCCCGTCATCGAGAGTCGAGTTGGACGCAAAGAAAGAGCCTAGCGGATCGGCTTTCTCTTTTGCGGCATGGGCTAGTGAGTTATCCTCCCTGTGCAGAGATGGAAGAGATGGCTGACAGAAATTCCCCTGGACAGCCTTGACGAGAGACCAGAATACACGGGTTCCAGAAGAAAGGCGAACTAGTTTCTCGCCAATTCTGCCTATGTGCTCTGACTTTGCCTTGGCAATGACTCTTTTGAAGGACCTGGAGGAATTATACTTCTTTTTTTAGAGCACTGGTGTTTACATCCCGGAACGTTGATGCGTCAGCCCAGGCTTGGTTACACTCCTGCTTATAGCATGATGTTATTTTACAGGAGCGAGCAAACCATGGCTGAGACTTACCTCCGATGGGCACCACAGAGGAAGCAAAAAGTTCCATTCCCTGAAGTACCACATTCAGCGACAGAATCAGCAACAACGTTGGGATCACCCGGCGAGAAGCAAGGGTAGGATGCAAAGAAAGACCGCATCTTATCCCAATCTGCTGACCTATAGTGCCAAACACGGCGGCAACATAGATAGATATCCGTCTGGATGAGAGGTCAGCAGAAGGTCCAACAGGGAACGTGTATGATCCTCCACAGCTGGAATCCGCGTAGGCGAAGTAACCAGTTGTCTCAGACTATATGCCAAGGCAAAATCATGAACAGATCTCCCCGCATGATCGGTTAAACGTGAACCAAGCCACTTGGCGTGGCGGGCGTTAAAGTCGCCGAGGATCACGATCCCTGCGGAGAGGTTCTGCTGTAGCAAAGAATCTGTAGCCATTTGGACGTGGTCGAAGAGTCAGTCTGTTTCGGCATTACCGCTATGGGACCTATAGAGGCACTCGAACACGCACGAATGGTCGTCGCTGTCTACGCGTAGCCAAAGGATGGACAGGTCCGAACCTTCAAGACTGCCGAGACGTCGAGAACAAATCCGACGTATACACAAACTCCAACTCGAGGCAAAAAGGGGTGTTCCAGTTTGTACCCCGGGTAGGAGAGATACGAAGCACCAGCCGGAGAGGACATCTGCGTCTCGGTCAGAAAGTGCAGAGCCGGCCTCGCCGTCTCTAGATGGTAGCATTTAGGTTAAAATGAAGTCCCCTGATATTGCAGAAATACACGGATAGCGTGGCAGCGGTCACCTTGGTCTTGTTGCTCAGTTTGCCCCGAGCAGTTGTTGTCTTGAGTGGAATTTTGCACCCCCCAGAATACATGGGGCAGCTTAAGCACCCACGCTCAGGAGTGGAGTAACTTGGTTGTGGATGCTCAGCGAGGCATTCTCTAGGGGTGCTGGTACCCTCCTGGGGCAGAATTTTACTTGATTCCGCTACCATGTTAAGGATGAGGGGGGGGTGGGAGGTAGGATTGGGCCTACGGCCACCTACACTCACCAGACGAAACGCGGAAGCTGAGCTTTCACTTCACGCCGGTATCCTGTGAGGTTGTGGTACCACTCCGGTTTGAGACGGCGCAACAGCAAAGCTGCCGCGTGGCTATACCACTGTTAAAAGATACTATTAGACCTCCGAACCAACTTTCATATACAAAGATTGTCATCAAATAATCAAACTCACACTTGTAACAGGAGCAAGCTGGAGGAGCAGCTAAACTAATCATGGGATGGCATGTGTCAAGAGAGATTCTTACTTATATTGAATTGTAATGTGCGTAGACACTAACTCTCAGTTTTCGGCCACCAAGTACTGCAATTTAAACAGTTAGTGATGAAACAAAAATACCCATTTCGGTCGTGGCTGAAAACTGGATTGGCTCTAAATTATTTATTTAGTTTTCAGCCAACTTAAAAAAACCAAAAAAATGACTCCTCCAAAGAAATATAATAAATAAATGGCTTTAGAAAATATGCACTTTATTAAATAGTTGAATACCGATTACTCGTCATTCCTCATGCCGAATCCTTGAATACTTGCTATTATTATTCAACATAAAAAGAGGAATATACAAAATAATTTATTTGTTATCAAGTAATAATATTGCACTTGTAGTGTTGTAGTCTTTTGAACTTACCTATCATTTATGTTACTGTAATCTAAAAAAATCTAAGATTATAACTATTATCATGGTAACCCTTTTGTTATACGTAATATATTTTACATGGAATAACCTCATTTTGTGTATGAAATGGCGTTCAAAAGATCTCGCTTAGAGCTTAGACAATGAAAAGAGGGGTTGTTTCAGAAACTCATGAACTATTTTGGGCATGTTTCGACAAATGTTAATCTACAGCAGCCTAATGAAGAGTAACCCAATAATGCCCTTGCTGATGAAATTGCCAACTACATCAGGTTATAAAAGACTGACAGAAGTATAAACCCATATGAATAGTAATCTTTAAGAACATATAAGAATCGATTCCCAATTTTAAGTAAGCTTGCTAAACTATACAAGTCACACCAGCAACTCTGTTTATTCAGAAAGACTATTTTCAGAGGCAGGTTTGGTAACTCAGCTGACTTGATCCCAGTAGTGCAGAAAAATTAGTTTTTCTGCACCACAATCTACCTCTTTTAGACTTTGAATATTAGAATATTATAAAAAGCCTTATTAACTTCAACATGACTGATTTTTGATAACTTTTATATTTTAAATGATGATTATATAGTAATACTAAGTGTGTTTTGTTTAAAAGATAAATAAAAGTAATTATTTTGTCTATCTATAGTTTTTCTGTCCATTTAATATAAGTTTATTTTATTTTGACAACTATTCACAGAGTATCGAATGATGAACATTATAACTCACTATTCAACAAGTAACAAAAAAATGCTGTGTAATGCTGAATACCGAATAATAGCGAGTATTTACGGGATCTCTAGTTTTTATTATCATACTCATTTAAATTCATCATACTCCATATCAACTATATAATCATGTAGCTTATTCTAATTTTATTAATAGCTTTTATAACACCTTATATTTGAAAAAAGTTTTTTTCTGTGGCATTGTGTCTATAGAAAATGTGTATACTGGAACCAACCTGCAGTATAGATATTACCAGTAATAAAACACTGGTCAACAACTGGCATTGTGAATATAAATGTTAAATTAAAAATGTATTAAAAAACTTAATCACTAGTTGTTGATCAAAAGGAATATTACTGGAAAATCATAGAATTTGTGTTCCAATGGTTTACCAATGACAATCATTGATTTAAATTAGCTTTATCTAATAAAATAAGACATAATGTTATTGTTATATTCATAATATTATGCAGTTAACTCAAAAATAGGTTACAATAATTGATATTAACAAAGATTAAAAGGGTTTAAATAAATTAATGTTGTATGTTGTTGTTTCAGATTATGTGTTTTTCTTACTGATGTACACGGTCGGTATATCGCCTTTAGTTATGATTGGTAGAAGTATGCAAAAACTATGGAAATTCAAAAGAATGTAAATATGTAGGTTTGAAATGGTCTACTACTGGGTCCTGCTGTGGGGCTGTCGCATCCACCCTTCTTACAACAAGACTGAGCCTAAAAAGCTGTTCATCGAGTGAGGGGTAGTTAAAAAACAATAATATGGTTTAAAAGTTACTATCAATAATGATAGTGCTGTATTATAGACTATTCAAAGTTGTATAATTTTTTTATTATACACTCACCGGCACGGAAACTTGGCCACTCGTGAATTTGCTGATTATTTGCACTGAAACGTTTTTTTTAACAGTAAATTAAGGGTAAATGCATTCAATAAGTGTCTCTAATGGTTTTAGAACATAGAAATTTAATGTTTACTTCACCGAAATTTTTCTTTTCAAGATAACATGTTTTCACTAAAATTAAGATCTTTCCATTGTCACTTTAAAAACACTACAAAGTTAAAAATTAAGTCTGTTTCTTTATTGTCTATCAGTTTTAATATCGGGTGTTTCCTCCTCTAGCCCTGATAACCGCTTGCATTTGATCTGGCATGCTTTGAATGATGTTTCTGACATCAACTTGCGGTATGCTGTACCAAGCGGCCAGCGCTGCATTTCGGAGCTCATTTAGAGTTTGTGGCGGTTTGGAGCTGGACTTTATCTTTCTTTTGAGCATACCCCATACATGCTCAATTGGATTTAAGTCCGGGCTACGAGCTGGCCACTGTAATTTTTGTATTCCAACCTCTTCCAGATATTCCTCTACACAATGTGCGACGTGCGGGCGTGCATTATCGTGCATGAGGAGGAATTGGTCGTGTCCAATGAATCCCGAATAAGGCATTACGTGCTCCTGAAGAACTTCCTCGATGTATCGAGTAGCTGTAAGCCGATTATCGACGATGACCAACTCTGTACGTGCGTCGGAACTTACACCTCCCCATAACATTATTGAGCCTCCATGGAAACTCACAGTTTGGGTGGTGGTAATGGGTAGAAACCTCTCTCCTCTTTTTCTCCACACTCGTTCTTGACCGTCTGGAGCACGTAAAGCTATTCGACACTCATCTGTGAACAACACTCTAGCCCATTGCTCGTGGGTCCAATTGACATGTTCTCTTGCAAACTGAAGTCGGGCTACTCGGTGCTGTCTGAGAAGTTCTGGACCTCGTGCTGGTCTACGAGCTTTTAAATTCACTTCCTCCATTCGTCTTCTCACCGTACGCTCACTAACATTAACGCCTCTTGCGATTTGGAGCTGCTGGCGTATCTCAACAGCGGTCAGGTAGCGGTTTCTCAAAATCTCCATAACAATAAAACGATCGTCCGGGCCGATGTGCACCTTACGCCCCCCACTGCCTGGCCTGCGGGTGTAGCGGCCTGTCTCCTGGTATCATTTCAGTGAATACTGCATTGAGGACCGTGGTACGTTAAGCACAATAGCAACTTCACGCTGTGTCAGCCCTTGGTCAATTAATGCTACTGCTTGTGCAACTTGTGCTGGTGTTAATGGCATTTTTATTGGCTTTAAAGCACCTTTAGTTATTTAATTAAGACACAAGATCACAATAATTGAATAACTTTACAGTAAACTTTTCACAACACACAAATTTAAAATGTGAACTTAGTCGCTCAAATGACCCGATTCAACTAAAAATTAAAGAATTCGTCATGGTGCACTTAAACATAATGAATTACCCTCTTGAACTTGAGGGTAAACATTTTTTGACATACTTGCATAACAAACATTCATCAGAAACACTTAAAGCTTTTGCTATCGCGAGATAACCGCTTGGCCAAGTTTCCGTGCCGGTGAGTGTACTTTATTTGTAATTAATTAATTTATAAATATTTATTAATTGCCCACACAATCAGATATAATAAAGCAAATAATATATAGATTTGTAGTCTTAAATAACACTGGTCTTTTCTCCCCAGTTTGACAATTACCAATGGATTCTGCCACCATCAAGCATTTCTTGAAAATCACACACACAGACAAAAGTTTGCTACAAAGTTTCTATAGACTTTCGCTATTGGCATTTACTATTAGTGTTGGAACAATATAACTGTGAGAAAATTTAAACAATACCTGGCAATTAGTGAACCTGATAACAAAACAATAATGTACTAACAGTGGTTTAACAAAATTAAGTAAATTTTATGTTAATTTTAGCATTTTCAGCCAAATTCCAAATATCTTTGTGATTTTCCTTGAAGGAAAACTAATCCCACATTCGAATGTAGTAAAGTATTGAACCTTGACATTCAAACTAGTTTCAAAATTTTGCTCAGCTACACAAGACTCAATCAGAAATTATAAAAGAATATCCATACGTATTAAATATATAATATTATAAAAAATAGTACGTACGTTCAGGAAGTATCTTGAGTTGAAAATAGACACAGCAGGTCACAATATAAAACCACTAAGGTTACATGATACGCAATATTCAGGAGACAATTATGTCATCTAATCACTCAAGGTGCCTTCATTGAAACACTTCTCGATGTTTTAAACTGAATTTGTGTCACTGATAGTAGCGTTTTTACAACGTCTAAGAAAAGGACCAGGAACCATTGAAAAAAGATTACGTTTTGCTTAAAAAATGCAAAACAACCACGCACAAGAACGAGAGCTTGACAAATGACAAATCTGTCACAACTGTCAATGTCTTAGCTTGCTACATATTTATTTGTCTATGGTCCAATTGTCAATGAAATCGTCTTTATATTAAACCGTAGACGCCAAGATATTAAGCTCAGTGAACCTAGCCCCACTTGGATTTCTTTTTTGATTTTTGAGTTTTTTTATGCGTAATTAATTGCTCGTGTTTGTTCGTTATTGTTAGAATATAAATATTGTTTCTTCGTCTTTCAATTATTTATAATTAATTAAACAAATTTCATCCTGAGGTTGGCCCCTTATTGTAAATTTACACTTTTATCCCTTAAATTAATTAATTTATACTAAATATCGTTTGTACGATCGCTATTGATGATTGTTCGATCATAAATACAACTTAATTGCTAATAATTGAACATAAAAGCGAGCGAAGCAAGCTCGGGACTTCGAGCACCCCGACTCGGACTAGTTAGGTTAGAAGTGGATGGCGAGGTTGAACGAACAAGCGAATAGACCCCACCATACCCTTCGTGGTTATTTTTTTATAAACGATCTAGTAATAGACCCACTTTGCGTGCTCCACAAGTGTACTACGCTTAATAATCAAAAGACGTACAAGCAATTTTTATGTTTGAGCAATAACGAAAAAACGACGAATAATTAATTAAAAACACAAAAGAAAAAAAAATTAAATCCATGAGGGGCTAGGTTCAGTGAGCCCCTCTCTTTTCCCGTATAGGACAGTTACTAAGGGGATGACAGTTTTTTAATTAAAATATTGAATATTTAACAATGCAACTGCATTTATGATCGAACAATCATCAATAGCGATCGAACAAACGATATAGGGGGGGGGCTACCTAATATTAGGCTGAGAAACTGGATAGAACCCTTGAAACCGATGTCTTCTTTAACAATTTCATTGTTTTAACCACGACCAATTTCACTTTGTGTGACCTTTTCTTGACCAATTTCATTGATTTAACCACGTGCTTAGGTTTCTCTGATTTGGAGTCAGTACCTTTTGTAGAAGGCCCTTCAGCTGCTTGATTTGGGTTTTCTGATGAAGGATTTCAAATTCTCTACGTAGGATCATTTTTAAGGGCTTCCTTCCGAAACTATGCGGTTTGCGGTATCTTTCACCAACACCAAAAATGTAAACATACAAATAGACATTAATAATTAACTCGTATAAATAAAATTTTACCTTAATTAGGGGATAATAAACTTTCCTCATCTGACAAGTGGCAACATATTACCTATCAGACTATCACATTTTGGAATTAATTGATCGGTCTCTTGTTAAGATTATGTAGTGATTAATTTAAGATAACAGTAAAGATCACTAGCACTGACACTTACGAAACAACGAAACACTGAGAACTGTGAAAATTAGTTCAGTTTTTGCCACGCACTAACTTATATCTTGATGTAGTGTTTACATATTCGCCGAGGACAGAAAAGTACGAGTATGTAAACTTGTTCGGGTGTTCTCGCTACTCGGCCCGAGTATTCGCCTGCTCTCTACTTGATGTCGGTTTTTTGGCCTAAATAAAAGGAATGCTCGTGTCGGTTTATATATATTAATAATAAAAATACCTATATACATTGATGGAGAGTGGTAAAGAATATAATATTTTTATAGAACTTTATCAAGGAGGTATGAGGTCCCAGATAATAAAATCAGTTTTTAAATAAATGCTAATGAAAATAAATATATCATCATCATCATTATCATTACAGCCCTTTACAAGTCTAATGCTAAACATAACCAAGGAATGCCACAAAGTACGGTTTTGAGTCATCTGTATCCATCTTTCCCGCATATCTTGTTAGGTCGTCACTCCATCTATTGAGGGGTAGCCTCACACCTTTTTAGTAAATATTTGTGAGTCTATAACTATCAAGTAGACATAAAGTCGTGGCAACAAGACGCACGTCATCAATCTTAAAAAGATTTACATTAAATTAATACAGACGAGTATGTAAACGCATCACAACAATGGGTGAGAGAGTGCTTTCGGCCGAGTACTGCCCGAACACAGCCCTGAGTGCTCAGCCGAGCGCTTGGCCGAGCACTCAGCGCTGTGTAAACAGTAGCTCAGCTCACGTTCTACGTATTAGGCTCAGTGGCGAAGCTAGGGCTCAAAACTAGGGCAAGACCAAGATATGGTTTTGTTATTTTTAGCAGTTTTATAAAAATACACCAATCTTGATCTGTCTCCACTCTTTAGTTTCATATTCAGTGCTGTCAAGGACGTGTTTAACAAAGCACACAATTGCATACCTTCGGTGGCTTTGAAAAGATCCGTTTGGGTTTGCTTGAGCGAAAAAAAAAGATATTTACATACGATACAATACATGAACAATAGAAAAGCATGAACAATGTACAAACAATGTCCAAAATTAAAAAAGGGACGTCTGGCAGATGTGAAACAACGAAATTATTTTGTTTAAACAGATTACGACAGGAATTAGATATGGTATAATGAGAAGATAAAGCTTTGAAAATTTTTTACCATAAAATAATGACTATTTATTATATAATTATTCATTTTCAATTTTAATAAACCGTGCAAAATGATATTTTTAACTCTTAAGGTAATATAAATATTAAATTAAATTAAAGTAGATGGCGCTATTAAAATTTTATATACTGAAGACTAAAGGAAATATTCTTTAAAAACCTCAATACATGTATTCATTTAATTTATTACATTAAAATTTGGGCCTCACATTAAAAACAAGATTGTAACGATTATTTGCTATAAAATCAAACTTATACCTAAGTATCTAATATTTTATGCTGCAGTTCAAAATGATATTTTTAACCCATATGGTAATATAAATATTGAGTTATTAAACCTTTAAATACGCCTACAATAATTAAACTTTAATACTAAAGAGTCCTGTACCTATTTAAGTATGAAGAAATGTTTATTGAATTAAAATTTCATTTTTAAAGATTTTCCTTTTCCCCGCCGATTAGCACTTTATCACACTTATATTTCACCCTGTCCACCCTCCCACTTCCCCGCACTGTCTCGCTTGCTCACTTGGCAGGTCTGAACGTGCACTGTCTCGCCACTCGGCCACATGATTATCGTCACATCATTAGGTTCTCAAGTCGACGAGTATATTTTTAAGTGTGGTCATACAACTTTTTGCAGAGTTGTCCGATTTCGATAAATCTTTTTTATTGGATAGGTTTAAGAACTTAGTTATTAAGGTCAATTAAAAACTCAAAGTAATTACAAAAATATATACTTAGGTATACTTACATTAGTTTAAGAAATTAGCTATTAAGATAAAAGAAAAAGGTTTATTATTTTTTGCTTTTCAGTTTTTTCGGTGGTTTAATTTTTTATTAAAAAGCTGTATCTTGAGATAATTTTTATTTAAAATAACTCCAAATAAAATAAAATACACCATGTCTGCTAATGAAAAATGATACAGTTATATAAACTACATCCGTGTCTGTGGAACCTTCACTCCCCGGAATACAAGATAAAGTGAAAATGGGATGCAGCATATAATTCCATAGTTCAAGAAATGAATATCACTGGATTTGGTAGGAACAAGAAAATAAAAAAATCACGACTCTGTAACGCTCCCGTCCCTTATTACATATTATTTCCCCTATATTTTGGTATGCCTGGTGGATTGGAATCACGCCGTAAGCCTGGTGGGTCCGACAGACACGATTTTTCAAAAATCTTTTTTACATAAATTTTTGCTCTAGAAATATCAGATTAATTCATGTATTTGGCAATTATATTTATTATATTCGTAGGAGATATATAAAAAGTAGAGCTATAATTTTTTTTTCAAATTATTTATGAATCAAATGAAAGTATCGCTTTTTCAAGTTTACGAAAAATAGAGCCATTAGTATTGAATCAAAATCTTATACTAAAAATAGAGATCAAAATCAGAATTTGGTTTATTTAAGACACTGATAAATTCTCTATAGTTAGATAACATTATTATAAAAATCAACGCTGGCTAACGACAATTATTCACTGCTCCGTTAAGCGACAATTTTCGCATAGGAAGTTTGCTTTCCTCATGCAAATGTGATTCGAACTCACAATAAAAGTATATTTCAATTTGCGATCTTTTTCATCGGCCACAAATAACAACATCTTTTGACATCAGCACAAGGTTTTCGGGGTAGAGGACCTGATGGTTGCTGATTTATTACCGATTTATAGCGAAGCGATTTATAGTGACTACCGATTTGTAGCGAAGGTTCACTAGAAGGACCAAAAATCAATTATTGAGTTTTTCTGTCAAGAAATTCTCAGTACATAGCTGCCCGGAGTCGGGAAGTTGGTGGTGTCTCACCCCCGTGCCCCGGAAAGCACGTAAAGCCGTTGGTGCTTCACCTGATCTCTCTTGGGTCATGTCGGTGTACCGTCCATCGGATTATGAGAGTGAGGTAATAGAGAGTGCACCAGTGCTTGCGCAAACACTCTGGTACTATAATCCTGTCCTGCGCCGTTGGCTAGCCTCCGTTGCCGAAATTCAGTCTGGAGGACGTTATATACATATATAAACAATGTGTACGGTTTACGATGTCCGATACTTTAAGGGATTAAAATACAATTAATTTTATCGACAAATCAGGGATCAATGATTTTTTTTCGCCATCAATAAAAAAATAGCAGCACTTTAAAAAAAATTGTTGGCGAAGCATAGATGCTTGTATTAATTTAACAATATCTACCCAAGTAGAAGACTTTCAAAAACAAAATTGTTCTCAAATGCTAGTTAATAGTGTAGACAATAAATCTAGATTCAAAATATTATTTTTTAATTTTTCAGTATTAGTAAAAAACATTTTTGAAAAAATAAATTAGACAACAAATTGATGTTGTTTTTCAGATTCTTAGCTTTAAAAAAAACCATCGTGTTAACCATTTTTTTTACATATTTTTATTATAATACAGGATATTTGCTATAAATTCACATTTAAATCTTAACTCTGAGTTAGATAGTTTAGGAGCTATGATAATTTGAATGTAACTGTTCAAAGTGCCTCTACCCCGATATTAGATAACTAAACACCCATTCCAGTGAGTAAGATAAAATTCTTCAATAATTCAAGGAATTGTAAGCAAGCACAATAGCATCCTTTGTGTGAGCAGGTAAAAAACGCTGTGCACAACAGTGCGAGCGAGACAGAATAACGGCTGTCTTCCAGGTAAAAAAGGGTGCAGTGTGCGCTTGTGCCGTCGAGCAGTCGTCCCTCGCTCTGCGTTGTGATAACATTCCTGGTTTTAAGTAAATCTACTTACTGTACATAATTATTGTTTGTTGTTAGACTTTGTTACGTTTTTGTTTTGTTGTTGAACTGTTACTTTTTGTTTATTACAATGAACGAGTACTCAAGCCAGCATATCGCTGACATCCATTTCGTGCATGGATTGTGTAACGGGAGTGCAAATAGAGCTGTTGTCGAAAATGGTAAGGATGTAATCCTTCTCTTTTTAAAATTTTCCACACCGACCATTTTGATAGACTGAGACGATTAGCTATGCGTCTAATGCTCAGGCTAGGGTCTTGAGTAATCATTTGCAATATTTGATGTTCATCTTGGAGCGACAAAACACGAGTACGTTCGTTACCGAGCCTTCTTATTCCATTTTCCGCAAGTCTCAAATGAATTCTCACGAAAGTGCGAGCATTCGGCGTACGTCTGTTAGGAAATCTGCGTGCATACTCTACAACAGCTCTATTTGCACTCCCGTTACACAATCCATACACGAAATGGATGTCAGCGATATGCTGGCTTGAGTACTCGTTCATTGTAATAAACAAAAAGTAACAGTTCAACAACAAAATAAAAACGTAACAAAGTCTAACAAGAAACAATAATTATGTACAGTAAGTAGATTTACTTAAAACCAGGAATGTTATCACAACGCAGAGCGAGGGACGACTGCTCGACGGCACAAGCGCACACTGCACCCTTTTTACCTGGAGACAGCCGTTATTCTGTCTCGCTCGCACTGTTGTGCACAGCGTTTTTTACCTGCTCACACAAAGGATGCTATTGTGCTTGCTTACAATTCCTTGAATTATTGAAGAATTTTATCTTACTCACTGGAATGGGTGTTTAGTTATCTAATATCGGGGTAGAGGCACTTTGAACAGTTACATTCAAATTATCATAGCTCCTAAACTATCTAACTCAGAGTTAAGATTTAAATGTGAATTTATAGCAAATATCCTGTATTATAATAAAAATAAGTAAAAAAAATTGGTTAACACGATGGTTTTTTTTTAAAGCTAAGAATCTGAAAAACAACATCAATTTATTGTCTAATTTATTTTTTCAAAAAATGTTTTTTACTAATACTGAAAAATTAAAAAATAATATTTTGAATCTAGATTTATTGTCTACACTATTAACTAACATTTGAGACCAATTTTGTTTTTGAAAGTCTTCTACTTGGGTAGATATTGTTAAATTAATACAAGCATCTATGCTTCGCCAACAATTTTTTTTAAAGTGCTGCCATTTTTTTATTGATGGCGAAAAAAAATCATTGATCCCTGATTTGTCGATAAAATTAATTGTATTTTAACCCCTTAAAGTATCGGATATCGGAAACCGGACATCCTGTATGTATATACAGGGTTACTGGCAACTCGACGTATTCCCGCAAAGGCGTGATAGTTGGGGTCATAACCTATCAAATGAACCATAAAATGCATTATGCAAATGTGGACCAATTTCGAGATATTTAGGTTTAATTATTTTTTTCAAAAATCCCAAAAGTCTTGTGTCAAAAATTTTTTAAAAAAAAACTTACAACTGTATTATTTTCATTTTATTATTTTTACTTAATGAAGATTTGGATACTTATTTATCAATACTACAGTGTGCAAAAAGTCTCATCATTTTCGAAGTAACGCTACTAAAAGTACAACTTTTTCCAAACAGAAGATAAGTAATTAAAAATAAAAATGATTTTGTGAAAAATAATTGTATGTGACCAAATGTGCAAATCATGTTAAAAACATCCCTGCTTATCTAGCTACCCAACGAAGTATCAATTTAGCTTGTAAATTAAATAGTACAGAAAAAATTTGAAAAAAAGGGGCCAGGTAGATAAGTTCCGAGTAGCAATGTTTTGGGTAATCCCCTAACAATCGTTTCTCGGAACCTTATCAACAGATGCGGGAATGCTCGTAAAAGATTGTGCGTTTGAACTTACGCTATTGTTTACATTTAGTGTGAAATTAGAAACAAGTTAAACAAGAAGAAACTGTTCAATCAGTCATCAGTATTACAGGCATCGTACACACGCGCGCATATTCCTCCCTGTTACACTTAAAGAAGTTGGGTTTCAAAGTTTTATGGCGGCGGAACCACCAAGACGCGGAGATCATGCAAGGCAATCATTTTCCTACGAGGAATACGCAGATATCTTTTATCTGTATGGATATTGTGACTGTGACGCTGCAGCTGCTCGCCGTGAATACCTACAGCGCTACCCTAATCGCCGACCACCCCATGTCACAGAAGATGAAGAAATTTTGAGTAAATTTCAAGAAGATCCAACCACTTCCACGAACATAGTTGCTCGTCGCTTAGGTGTATCGCAGTGGAAGGTCTGGTCTACTGTGCATACTGCGGGGCTTTATACGTACCACTACACACCAGTGCATGTGATGGAAGAAGGAGATTAATATTGGTTAAAAATAAAACACAAATTCCTTTGTCTTCTTAGAACTCGACTACCTGACCTCATTCTAGAGCTAGATAAATAGGATGTTTTAACATGATTGGCACAATTGATCACATACAATTATTTTCACAAAATCATTTTTATTTTTAATTACTTATCTTCTGTTTGGAAAAAGTGTTGTACTTTTAGTAGCGTTACTTCATCACCGTCACAATATCCATACAGATAAAAGATATCTGCGTATTCCTCGTTGTAAAATTATTGCCTTGCATGATCTCCGCGTCTTGGTGGTTTCGCCGCCATAAAACTTTGAAACTCAACTTCTTTAAGTGTAACAGGGAGGGATATGCGCGCGTGTGTACAATGCCTGTAATACTGATGACTGATTGAACAGTTTCTTCTTGTTTACCTTGTTTATAATTTCACACTAAATGTAAACAATAGCGTAAGTTCAAACGCAAAATCTTTTACGAGCATTCCCGCAGCTGTTGATAAGGTTCCGAGAAGCGATTGTTTGGGATTACCCAAAACATTGCTACTCGGAACTTGTCTACCTGGCCCCTTTTTTTCAAGTTTTTTCTGTACTATTTAAGTTACAAGCTAAATTGATACTTCGTTGGGTAGCTAGATAAGTAGGGATGTTTTTAACATGATTTGCACATTTGGTCACATACAATTATTTTTCACAAAATCATTT
Organism: Parnassius apollo; assembly: GCA_907164705.1. Taxonomy (NCBI): domain Eukaryota; kingdom Metazoa; phylum Arthropoda; class Insecta; order Lepidoptera; family Papilionidae; genus Parnassius; species Parnassius apollo. The sequence goes on along the minus strand of CAJQZP010001062.1, from coordinate 1,678,799 downwards.
TTATTTTTAATTACTTATCTTCTGTTTGGAAAAAGTTGTACTTTTAGTAGCGTTACTTCGAAAATGATGAGACTTTTTGCATACTGTAATATTGATAAATAAGTATCCAGGTTTTCATTAAGTAAAAATAATAAAATGAAAATAATACAGTTGTAAGTTTTTTTTTAGAAATTGTTGACACCAGACTTTTGGGATTTTTGACAAAAATAATTAAACCTAAATATCTTGAAATTGGTCCACATTTGCATAATGCATTTTATGGTTCATTTGATAGGTTATGACCCCAACTATCACGCCTTGGCGGGAATACGTCGAGTTACCAGTAATCCTGTATATATATATATATATATATATATATATATATATATATATATATATATATATATATATATATATATAATTCTAAGCTCAATATTTAGGTACCACACGAGTTCAGTGAAAGAAACATAATGAACCGTGTACTTATTTGCGATTATGTATATTAGTATGGTGGGATTAGAAGAGCATCGTTTATTACGAGCTTTTACCGCCCGGCAAAACCAACGATTCGGATCTCTACTATCAACAACTCATAAGACTCAAGGATGAAAATGAGAAAAAACAGCCGCAACACTCAACAAAAATTAAGAGAGCTTGTCTTAATTTTTTGACATAAGACAAAGAATAAGTAAATAATTATGAATGTTTCAAGTACTTTCATTACTACATGAATGTGGTGTCCTATCCAAAAACATATATATGTTTTTTGTATATACATTGTATGTACTATTGAATGTATATACATTTAGATAAATTACATAACACACCATAGAACAGAAAAGAATATGCTTCATTAAGTACACCAATTTTCTTAAACAAGTTTAACATTTTAAAATTTATATTACAGTAACAAAAATATTAGGCCGTTCGACTCCACTCATTCCTTGTCCAAGCGACGAGCCTCGGCCGTAAAATTTATAAATAGGCAAAGCATTTAAATTTACATTACTGTATATTTATTTCAACTAGAATTACGTCAAAACAATTGGCGACAGTTTCTAGAGAACTTTTGCATGGGATAGTGTATCTACTTTTTTTTAATTAGTGATCGATGCAGCTGTCATTCTAATCAAGCTATATTTAAAGAACCTAAAGAGCCAAGCGCTAAGCGTAAAAATTGTATTTTCCAACGAAGTAACGTATTATGAAAACCTGTTTTCTTAAAAGTTATTACGATTTTTCCTATAATTTACACCCTAATTATGGCGCGTTTGGCCCAGTCCGCCTATTGAACGATTCCAGACCAGATATTTTTCTATAAATTAAAGTAAAAAATAAAAAGTAAAGTTACAGCCTATATACGTCCCACTGCTGGGCTCAGGCCTCCTCTCATTTCTGAGAGGGTTTAGGGCAAGGAAGTGTCCGCCGCGCTGCCCAAATGCGTGTTGACGAACTTCACATGTCTTCGAAATATTTTTTTTCTTATTTCTCAGACATGCAGGTTTCCTCACGATGTTTTCCTTCACCGCCGAGCACGTGGTAAATCAGCACTTAAAATTGCAATATATATTGCAATATATAAATTAATAATATATAAATTAATAAACGAAGAAAATGTTTAGGTACCTATTTATGGCAAGTGTTCGAGCCATGAGCAAATGCATCGACAAAAATAAATATTGACTATCATTATTTCAAATTTAATTTATTTTGTATGTTTAGGTATGGTAATTTAATTTACTCCTCAAAACCTATAGTCGAACCACAAGAGTGAATTGGTAGCATCGGTTCAACTTCGAATATTACTTGTTTGTGGTGATTCAACTAAGTGGATAACTGCATCTATCTAATCATAAAATGCTTATTGAGAGGATTGTGAAGCTGTAAGTTATAAAAATTATTCATACAAAAAGCTATAACGTTTTTCCTCCCGTAAACATAGTCTAATTTTCTTAATTTTTGGAAATGTAGATATAATGAAAAACTAGATCTGTACGTTTTTATTTTAAGGAAATATTACGTACGATACAAGTTATTATCATCTAAATGTCTATATTTTTGACTTAATAACTTCCTCGAGCGTTTTTATTTTTTTAATTAAACTAAATTGAATTACTGGAAAAATGTACAGCCGTGTAGTGGCGGTTAAGAATATCCACTACCCCATATCTTCCCGTGGGTGTCGTAAGAGGCGACAGAGGGAGACAGGCAGGAGATGGGCAGCAGCGTCTTCCTGATGACAACTGTGACGTAATAAAAAACTGCGGTTGCCAACCCGCTCGCCAAGCGTGGCAACTATGGCAAATACCCCCCAATGAATAAATACACAAACAGACGGCCCCCAGTCCCCGGCGGCCCCGCTATTCCTGGCTACGGTGGCGACCATGGTAACGGCGGGGCAGGGGGTGCTAAGAATCTCCGGTGGAGGTTCGGTTGCCACCTACGACGACTCGACCTGGCAACATATAACGCACGCACCCTGAGGACTGACGAGAAGATACTGGAGCTGGAAGAAGAGGTAGACAAGTTGCGCTGGCATATTATTGGATTATCCGAGGTCCGAAGAGAGGGGGGAGGACACGGCAATCCTCGAGTCCGGCAACTTGTTCTATCACCGGGAGGGCGACCATCTGTCCCAAGGAGGTGTCGGATTTATCGTCCACAAATCTCTCGTCAACAACGTTGTAAAGTTTGGGAGTGTGTCGACGAGGGTCGCGTACCTGATACTCAGAATCACCAAACGGTATTCGCTGAAGGTCATTCAGGTTTACGCACCAACCTCGGCACATCCCGATGAGGAGGTGGAGGAAATGTATGAGGATATTTCCAGAGCCATACATTCCTCCAAAACCTACTACACGGTGTTGATGGGAGACTTCAACGCAAAACTGGGCACAAGAGAAAGCGGTGAGCTGAAGGTAGGGAAATTTGGAGTAGGGCAACGGAACCGAAGGGGCCAGCAGCTGGCCGACTTTATGGAGAAAGAGGGACTCTTTATGATGAACTCTTTCTTCCAGAAGCGGCCCCACAGGAAGTGGACCTGGTCGAGCCCCGACGGTTCGACAAAAAATGAGATTGACTTCATTATGACGACCAGACGTCAACTGTTCAGTGATGTCTCAGTGATCGCAAGGGTGAAAACTGGCAGCGATCACCGAATGGTTAGAGGCACACTGAACCTAAACGTTAAGTTGGAGAGGTCTCGTCTAATGAAGTCAACGCTCCGTCCCCCCTCGTGCTCTAATCCAGAATCCCGAAACCTTTCAGCTCGAGTTACGTAACCGCTTCCAGTGCCTAGAAGATTGCAATGCAGTGGACGATATGAACGACAAGCTCGTGGAAACTGTCCATGCGGTCGGAGCTAAGTTCTGCAAGACCCGCCGCAGAAGAACACAAAAACTCTCCGATCACACTCTTAATCTCATGGCTGTTAGACGGGAGATGAGGCTGCAATCGTCAACAGATTTGACAGCATACAGGCAACTGAACAGACAGATCTCCAAATGCATACGGCGAGACTTACGCAACTTTAATACTTCTCGTATTAAAGAAGCGATCGAGCGGAACCAGGGCTCCAAAGTCTTTGCCAGAGATCTGTCTGCCAGAAAGAGCCAACTGTCAAGGCTGAAGACTGAGTGTGGCAACATCGTTTCCGGGACACCTGAGATTTTGAGTGAGATTGAGAGGTTCTATGGGCAGCTGTACAGATCATCGTTGGAGCCACACGCAAGTGTGAGTAACGATCCAAGAGCAAGTCTTATCCGACACTATTCCGATGATATCCCGGACGTCAGTCTAAGCAAGATTAGAATGGCTCTCCAGCACCTTAAAAACGGCAGGGCCCCAGGCGAGGATGGAATTACAGCGGAGCTTCTGAAAGCGGGTGGAACACCGGTACTTGAAGTCCTTCAGAAGCTCTTCAATTCCGTCCTCCATGGTGGCACTACTCCAGAGGCGTGGAGCAGAAGTGCGGTGGTCTTGTTCTTTAAGAAAGGCGACAACGCTCTCTTAAAGAACTACAGACCGATTTCCCTTCTGAGCCGCGTCTACGTGCTGTTTTCGAGAGTCATTACGAATCGTCTCGGACGCAGACTTGACGACTTCCAGCCTCCCGAACAAGCCGGTTTCCGAAAAGGCTTCAGTACCATAGACCACATACATACCCTGCGGCAGATTGTACAGAAGACTGAAGAGTACAATCTGCCACTTTGCCTGGCGTATGTGGACTATGAGAAAGCCTTTGATTCCGTCGAAATTTGGGCGGTGCTACAGTCCCTTCAGCGGTGCCAAGTTGACTGTCGGTATATCGAAGTGCTGAAGTGTTTGTACAGTAGGGCTACGATGGCTATCCGAGTACAGAACCAGAGCTCGAAACCTATCCAACTACAGAGAGGTGTAAGACAGGGTGACGTTATATCCCCGAAACTCTTCACCGCTGCATTGGAAGACGTTTTCAAGCTACTGGACTGGAAAGGATACGGTATTGACATCAATGGCGAGTACATCACTCACCTTCGATTTGCCGACGATATAGTCCTTATGGCAGAATCGCTGGAGGACTTAAGCACTATGCTCAATGACCTCAATAGTGCCTCCCAACGGATAGGTCTTAAGATGAACATGGACAAAACAAAGATCATGTTCAATGTCCATGTCACACCTATGCCGGTAGTTGTTGGGAGCACTATGCTCGAAGTTGTTGACGAATACGTTTACCTGGGACAAATAGTCCGACTAGGTAAGTCCAACTTCGACCGAGAGGTCAATCGACGGATTCAACTCGGCTGGGCAGCGTTCGGGAAATTACGGCATATCTTTTCGTCAGGTATACCTCAGTCTCTAAAAACTAGATTGTACAACCAGTGCGTGTTGCCAGTGATGACTTACGGATCTGAGACGTGGTCCTTCACTGCTGGCCGTATGAGGACGCTTAAGGTCGCTCAGCGAGCTATGGAGAGGGCTATGCTCGGAGTTTCTCTGCGTGATAGACTCAGAAATGAGGATATCCGCAGTAAAACCAGAGTGACCGACATAGCCCAACGGATTAGTAAGCTGAAGTGGCAATGGGCCGGCCATATAGCTCGAAGAACCGATAACCGATGGGGAAGAAAGGTTCTCGAGTGGCAGCCTCGTACCGGTAGGCGTAGTGTAGGGCGACCCCCCACTAGATGGAGTGACGACCTGGTAAGACATGCAGGAAGTCGATGGATGCAGGTGGCTCAGGACCGTGCTTTGTGGCATTACTTGGGGGAGGCCTATGTTCAGCAGTGGACTTGTGAAGGGCTGTAATGATGATGATGATGTACAGACCTAAATTAAGGCATATTGAATCTAATAAGATCAAAATTGTCTTATTTTGTAAAACTTAAGGGGGTGAAAACGTTAACGCTCGAAACAATATTATTACGAGCTTGAGGTTCGTGACAATAAAAACTGCCGATTGAATTACCAAAATTTACACTTTAATTCACTTTACACCAATTAAAACTTAAAAGACACTAATAATTAATCACACTGATTCACTTTATTTCGCTCCGAAGCTTCGCTTGTCTCGCCAAATTCAATACTGCCCCGACCGCGGCTTGCAACGGCTTTAAATACACATTTTCCACATAAAACATCCAGAATATTCCAGTAAATACGGGCGCTGAACGACCATACGCAGAAAGTTCGAGTGTGGGGCTTCTTTCTAAGTTTAATTCTTCTGTTCTTTTTTAAGCTTAATTCTTCTGTTCGATACTAGATGGCGCTGTTGGTCGAAATTCAAGATTGACATTTTCTAGGAAGCCCTCCTCGCTCTGGTCCCCGACACTAGATGGCGCTAGTGCCAGGTACCTGACGTCAACTTAGGTGCGCAACAATATTTTATAAAGAAAATGTAGGCAATAATTTCCAACATTTGCAACTCTCTCTATCGCACAATGGTGATACGTAGCGAACGATGCGAAACACAGCATTTTTGAAAATATCTACTCTTGTCACGTATCGGCACTTCATAATCCTCTTAAATCTTTAGCGTCTCAATGTAACGAATAAAGAAAAGAAACGAAAAAAGCTAAAAACTGCAAACTGTTGAGCTACTATAGTTTTATTGAATTGTAGGATAGACCTGGTGTCTTTATTCAGTAAATGTTTCGTTTTCTTTTATGTCCCGTTCTAGAATGCAGAAAGTGTTTAAAACCCCTTTTTTCAATACTGTTTCAAATGTTTATAAACAGCTAAAAGTAGTTTAATTTATCAGTCGTCTTAACTTCTTATGTTAAATATGTTAAATGTAACAATATCAAAGTATGTATGTACTACTAATATAAATATAAAAGGCACATACACATACAAGTTTATATGAAATATAGGTGCTTATTCTGTTCTTTCATAATATTTCGCAATATAAATTCAAAAAGTCCCGCTGGGTTTTTGCTGGTTCTTCCTGCGATTTACTTTTTCAAACTAGAGTTAAAAGTATCAAAAATTACTTTCAATCAGGTGCGTTTGATACCCTATTAAAGCCTATAGAGGTCTGCTCTCATTTCTGAGAGAGTGGGGCAAGGAAATGTCCGCCGCGCTGCCCCAATGCGTGTTAGCAAACTTCACATGCCTTCGAAATATATTTTTCTTATTTCTCAGCCATGCAGGTTTACTCACGATGTTTTCCTTCACCGCCGAACACGTCAGCACTTAAAATTGCAATTAACAATTCCATTGGTGTCGGCGGGGATCGAACCCGGGTTACTCGCGTTCTGTGAAATTTGTAGCGGGCGCTTAGCCTCTGAGCTACCCTGACTATTGAATCAACATAACGGTTAGAAAATATGTATGCAATGCACATACACTTATTAGGCACACTTAAGGTATTATGATAAATCTTATGTCTATAGTAACGCAAACACTTCGATACGGTACGGATGGATTCACGTGTAATGTCGTCCTCAATTCTTGTAGATGCAATCTAGACTTGGACAGAAGTTAAGTACGCCGACATTTCTCTCATGTAATGAATGTAATGACTAATAAGTCTTTTCGAATGTAACTATAGGTGTAGTTGCATTTCGGATTAGATTTGTTGCACGATCATGATTCTAAATTAAAATAAAACTATCAAAAAATAAAAAACGATCTGTACATAAAGCCTTATTCTGCTTGTTAAAGTTAACAGAATCAAAACAGAATGTTCTGTTTTTTGACTAACGCGACTACGAAAATTATAAAGGTATTTCTCTAATTTTATTTAAAAAATTATTTTTGTCGAAAATGTTTTTGAAGCCCGAGTAAAACTTTATGGCAGATGTCATGTATAATTACGGTCTTAGACCATTGGGTTGAATGGTCTAAGATTACGGCCCAGCACAAGTCTGCCGCTGAACATAGGTTGCATTCGACATGCATAATAAAAAGAATAATTTAAACCTATAATAATAGTAATAATAATAATTTCCTCCAGACCAAATTTCGGCCACGGAGCCTGCCTGGTCTGCCTCAACGGAGGCTAGCCAGCGCAGGACAGGATTATAGTGCCGAAGTGTAGGCGCAAGCACAGGTGCACTCTCTATTCCCTCACTCTCGTAATCCGATGGGACGGTAAACCGACACGACCGGGAGAGAGATCAGGCGCGGGACCAACGGCTTTACGTGCTTTTTTTCCGAGGCACGGGGGTGAGACACCGCCAAATTCCTGACTCCGGGCAGCTACATACAGACGAATTGAAAAGCTACACCTTTTTTGTAGTCGGCAAAAAAATTATTGCCGACTTCAAAAACCTAGGAGGTAAGAGAGGATGCGTATTTACCGTGTAGTGGCGGTGTAAGAATACCAACTACCCCATATCATGCCGTGGGTGTCATAAAAGGCGACAGAGGACATGGGAAACAGCGTCTTCTTAACAACGACTAAAAATAATAAACTGCGATTGCCAACCCGCTTGCCAAACGTGGCACCTATGGCAAATATCCCCTATGGTTTCCCCAGTCTATGTTTAGTAATTGACTTTAATATGATGTCACACTATTAAAGACATTTTTTCCAAAGTTTAATTGCATTTAATTATAACATATATATGCCATTTTGTTCGATAACTTGTTGCCCTCTTCTGGTAGTAACATAAACCCGTTGCTGTAGAAATCTTAGATTTTTTGATCAAAAATTCGACAAGTAGTTTTAACAGTCGTCTTGATATTAACCTAACACTACCCAACGAATTCTGGAGAAACCAAAACGTGAAAATCTCAGGCTGCAAGGTCAGGACTATATGGTGGATGCATTAATACTTCCCAACCAAGCTCTCTTAATTTTTGCTGAGTATTCCGGCTGTTCTTATTTCAATTTCATCCTTGAGTCTTACGAGTTGTTGATAGTTGAGTTCCGAAAAAATGGTTTTGAAGAACGGTAAAAGCTCATAATAAACGATGCTCTTCCAATCCCACCATACACACCGCATCACCTTATTACGTGTTAATCCGGGTTTCGCTACAGTCTGTGGAGCTTGACTACCCTATGACCATTAACTTTTCCGCACGTTCTTGTCGTATGTGATCCACATTTCGTCACCAGTTACCAATCTTTTCAAAAATGATTCGGTTTCATTACGTTTCAATAGAGAATCGCAAATAAGTACACGATTCATTATGTTTCTTTAACTGGGCTCGTGTGGTACCCATATATCGAGCTTTTTTAGATATATATACTTAAACCTACTTTGTGCTACTCTCACCTACTCTTACTGAAAGTTGAGAATGTATCGAATTCATTCGTTGGATTCACTCACTTTAGCCACAGAATAAATAATAGTACTACGCTTTAGCGGACAGAGAAACAATGGAAAATGGCGGCAACGTGTTTTTTACTTTTTATTTTTCTTAATGTCCTGTAGAAAGAATGAATGCGGAAAGACTGACAAAGCAAATATATGTTGCAAAAGTGAATGGAAGAGTTGGAAAGGGACGTCCTAGGCGGAAGTTTGTCGACCAAATTGGCGATATACTAAAAATGGGCCAAATTAATAGTACCCTTAACCGACGAGCATGTATGCGTAGGTATATGGATGTGGAAGAGGCGAGAAAGGTAAGTCAGGATCGTGCTAAATGGAAGTCTGTAGTCTCTGCCTACCCCTCTGGGTGACAGGCGTGAGTGTTTATGTATTTTCTTAATGTCCTATGTGTGTTGTTATTAAAACGAGCCAGATACAAACAGTAAAAACCAAAGGGATTTTTCTTCAATTTTATACAAACATAATAAAAAGAAACTTTTTCCCCGACCTATTAGAAATCTGTTATTTCAATATTATAGACAGACACGAGAACTATATTTAAATGTATGTATAGATGTATAGATTAAATGATGTAACTCAAATAATATATGCGAGCACCTATGCAGGTCTAGGGAAAGAAACCAGTATCAATGCAACCTAAAAAATCTATTGTGAAGAAGGAGTTGCTTAGCGGTGAGCAATTTCACTTTTTCTGGGCGGAGTACATAGTTTCCCAGATGAGTGTTACGTTTGCGCATTAAGGGTCCGCAATCAGTTATGATGTGCAGAGGCGTTTCTTCGGTTATGGAACAGAACCGACACATCCTTGAGTTGCTTAGTCCCAGAATGTACATGTGATTTTTTAGACAACAGTGTCCAGTTAGGGCTCTTGCCAGAATACACAATTTATTTTTGTTTAATCCCAGGGCTTCTGAAGCTAATTTACGATCAAAAGTCCTCTCCCCTTGTGCTACCCTCTTGCGCATTACGTTTTAAGCCAGATGTGTCAGACCAGATCTTAAGTGATTTATTGTGATAAAGAGTTTCAAGGGTCAAACGAGCTAGGCTTCTTGAGATTCCACAAAATGGCTCAGGTCCAAATTGTGTCCTCTTTGAGCCCTTCCGTGAGAGTTTGTCGACGAGTTCATTGTCTACAATACCCGCATGACCCGGAACCCATATTAAGACGACCCTGCTGTTACATCCTAGGAGGTGTAAGCGTTCACGCCATTGAGTTATAGTGTATATAAATCAATGGTTTACGTAGTCTCCAACTAGCTTTGAGTTCACTGAGTTTGACCTGAGCGCTGGCAGTGCTTCTGGACTATCAGAGTTTATATAAATTATATGGTTGACGTAGTGTTTTTGCGGATTGATTTCCGCACACTGAAGTATGGCGAAAATGTCTGCCTGGAAGATAGAGGTGAACCTATCCGAATTCATACTAAGTTTGAATTTGGGGCGTTCCCCATAAATTCCAAAGCCTACGTCGAGGCCCATTTTTGACCCATCGGTATACCATATGAGGCTACCGATCTTACAGATTCAATTCCCGGCCAATTAGCCAGTCTTCTCTGGAGGGTAGTTCCACTATACAAATTTTATCAATGTGTATAGTGGACGCATGATATCTGAGATCATTCATAAAACCGGTGTTTCCTTAATTAAGACGAGTATGGATCTCAATCTGTAAGAGAGCAAGCTCAAACCTCCCTAGGCGTTAATCCTATACAAACTAGCCCTCGCCTCCTTGTCTAGATGTCAAGGGGCGTTAGGCATAGAAGTGCATTAAGAGCCGCTCAAGGCGATGATCGCATAGCTCCAGTTGCCATTAAGCAGGCAGTACTTTGTAGACTATTTAGTCTGTTCGCAGTCGCCTTTTGGTTGGCCTTGTTGCAACAGACAGTGGAGGAGTAGGTGAGAATCGGCCTCACTATGCTGATAATCAACCATAGGACCATACTGGGACGCAAACCCCAGTTGTTCCAGACCAAACAACTGCACGTACCTAAAGCTATTTTTGCCTTATGGCGTATGGTTGCGCGGAAAACCATTCGCGTTTTTTATTTGACGGTAGGAACTTGTAGAATCATTATTCCTTTCCAAACAATATCATTCGTACCCTCCTATCGACACATCGGGGTGGTGGGGTGGGAGGGGAAAGAAGACGATTCTAGAACATCGCGTAATCACCCGAGCCGAGGATATATAAGACACGCGCGACCGATGCGCGAGCCTCTTCTCCCGCCGCAGTCGTCGTTGAACCAACGCTTCTCTCCTGACACACCACTGGGGCCCCAGAAGTGTCTGTCCGGAGGAGGTTCCGGAAGTCGCCGCTATAGTGATCGACAGGAAGAAGAAACCCCGGTGAGTCAATATTCCTTAATTATACCTGCTTGCTAATAGTTTAACCCGCTCCAATCTGTGTTTTTTTCCTAGTCAAGCAGGATTCCTTTCATCGATTCGACAAGTAATAGTTTAGTTTAGGGAAGAGCGAGTGCATTGTACCGCACGCTATAGTAGTCGCTTTACGTAAGCGTAGAAGCAATCGCATATACAGTCCACTTTAGTTAATATCTCGCGTAATAGGTTTGAGGTTTGACCGGGGAACTAGATTTTCGGCAGCCTTAAACACGTGGCTCCACCATTTTATGGTCCTTCGAGCCGGATCTGGATTGGTGTTTAGTGGTTATCCAACCATTTTCTGGTCGAATTATTAAATTAATTGTTTAGATAACGCACTCTAATTTATAGAATAGACTTAAATAGTGTTCGTTTAAATTAAAAAATTTGATTTGTTACTCGCAAACAGAATTATTCATTTAATAGCGCTCGTATTTGGTTAAATTTAAAGCTTATTAAATAATTGAAACGGCGTGATAGCAACCGTTTGATACGCTTACCCCACAATTTTATAAAATTATTAGGTTTAGCAAACGACGCGTAGCCTTGACTGCATCGGGCGCTCGATCTGATTACGTAATACGGCACGCCGAGTATTCATCCTACGTCGTTTATGCGTGTGAGATTAATTGTGATTAATATAACTTTATTATAATAATTTAAAATGGCAGTTTGTGGAAGTGAAATCAAAATTAAAACGCTTTATGCCAAGAGGGACATACTCTTTTCGCGTGTGCAGAATATAAGTGATTATATAAAGAACATTCATATAGAGCCAGTACGGGAGGCCTTTTTAAATGAAATCGAAACGATAGATAATTTGCGGACAGATTACGAAAGAATATTAGATCAAATTAATCATTCGGAACTACAAACCGACCCGAAATACATAGTGAACTACCAACCGCTGCTGGCATTCGAAGATATGTTGTGTCGCGTGAAGAGAACCGCAAAATTGCTACAATCTCAAGGTGAAGCGAAGCCTGAAATGCAGGTACGCCCTCGTGACTCAATTAGGTTACCGCCAATAGATATTCCGGTATTCAATGGTGATATTAAGACGTGGCCCTTCTTCTTCAGTAGTTTTCAAAACAATATACACAACAACCCATCGTTATCGGACGCTGAAAAATTATATTACTTAATTAGCAAACTTAGTGGCAGAGCACAGTCGATCTGCTCGGGTTTTACACCTACAGCAAACAATTACGTATTAATATTTGAAACGCTTAAAACTAAATATGAAGATAGGAGAATGTTAGCTTCCGAATATTTGAACCAGATATTCGATCTTAAACCTATATCATCCGCGAACATCAACGGCTTAGAGCAGTTTCTCGATAAATTTGTGGCATCGGTGGCTGCACTTAAGAATTTGAAGTTTAATGACCTCATGGACGTGGTGTTTCTCCATATAGCATTAAAGAAATTAGACTCCGACACCGTGCGTGCGTTTGAAATTGAGCATCGTAGCTCGGAGATGCCTTCCTTTCATTCATTAGCATCGTTCGTGCGAGATCAAATAAAGGTGATGCAGCGCTCACCGAACGTTAAACAGGAGATTAAAAGGTGCGTCGACCGTAGACAGACTCAACCATCTAAAATAGCAGGGTCGTTAACTTACGTAACCGCTACGCCGACATCGCTCCAGCATACTTGTATAGTATGTAAAGATAAACACGGTAATTTATATAACTGTGCGACTTTTCGTAAATATTCACCAAGTGAACGTTATAAGTTAGTAAAAACAAACAACCTATGTTTGAACTGCTTAAGCGATAAGCATTTAGTTGCAAAATGCAATTCGAGTTCCGTATGTAGCAAGTGCGCCAGGAAACATCACACGCTATTACATTTTGAAAATAGCAACATAGCGGCGTCAAGTAAGGCGAATAAGGAATTCACCCCTACTAAGGTCAACGATTCTAGCGGTCGACCTGGTGATGTCGCTCTGTGCTCATTGGCAAATATGGGAGCACAACCTCCTTCAACCGTGTTACTGGGTACGGCGCGTATTTTGGTTAGGGATTCGCGTGGAAACAAACAAAGCGTCCGTGCACTGCTGGACAGCGGAGCCCAAAATAGCTTTATAACACGACAATGTTGTCAGCGCTTAGGCTTAGTAATAAATAGGTCACTTTCATGTCCTGTAGTTAAAGGCATCGGAGGTACTAGTAAAGCGACACAGGGATATATAAATTTAAAATTTTATTCTCGGATAGATCGTAACGTTAACTTTGATATAAATGCACTAGTAGTAGATAGGGTCACTGAACGGTTGCCAACCGTTTCGGTTGACACCTCGGCAATGATTGAATTTAAAAATTTGACTCTAGCAGACGACACTTACGCCGTTCCTGGAAACATAGACATGCTCATTGGGGCATCGCTTTTCCCTCATCTTTTGTTAAACAATAAGGTCAGGAGCAACTCCTCGCATACCGCGCCTTACGCACTGGAAACCGTATTGGGCTATGTGATCCTTGGCTCCGCCCCCATCCTAGATAGTATTTCGGCAGCCTCTTATTGTGGTATGGCTGTCGAACCGCTCGAGTCGTTAGTCCGCAAATTTTGGGAGATGGAGGAGGTGAACGTCCCACCCATAGCTAGTTCAGCTGACAGGATATGCGAGGAAATTTACGTCCGCACGACCGTTCGTGATCGCGACGGTAGATATAGTGTAGCGCTACCCTTTAAGGGAGATGTTTTATCTCTCGGCGATTCGCGTCAAATGGCGGAAAAACGTTTCTACAGCTTGGAGCGTAGGATGCTCGCTTCGCCCCAGTTAAAGGAAGCTTACGACGGCGTCATTAACGAATATATAAGAGAAGGTTACATATCACTTGTGGCTTCGAAATTAGATAACTACGAAGACACACCGTCGTATTTTATACCACACCACGGAGTCATTAGAGAGGACAAACTTACATCTAAATTACGTGTAGTGCTCGACGCTAGTGCTAAAACTAGCACTCACCTGTCGCTTAACGATATCCTCTATAGTGGGCAAAATTTACAGGGCAGTTTATTTGATATAATAGTCAATTTTCGTTTGTTTAGTATAGCACTATCCGCCGATATTCGCCAAATGTTTCTTTGCATAGGGGTCCGTGAATGCGACCGTAGATTCCAGCGCATTTTATATCGTTTCCACCCAAAGGAACCTCTAATGGTGTTAGAATTTAACCGCGTTTGTTTTGGTTTAAAGTCGAGCCCATTTCATGCGTTACGCACGGTGAGACAGCTCGCTCACGATGAAGGTCCCTCTTATCCTAAAGCTAAGAGGGCAATTGAGAGCGGATTATATATGGATGATTTTGTGTATTCGGTCGATAGCGTGGAGGAGGCCACCCTAACCACCGCCGAGGTTATAAGGCTCATGAAATCGGGTCAATTCGATCTTGTGAAGTGGACTAGTAATTCGCGTCCGGTTTTAGATACAATCCCACTATCACACCGTCTTTCGGCGATAAAGGAATTCGACGATTCCGATACACACAAGGTGCTCGGTCTGTGTTGGTCACCAGAGTCCGACGTGTTTAGCCTTAAGGTAAATCCGCCCGTAGAGAAATGCACAAAGCGCACAATACTGTCATGCGTTGCTAGATTATGGGACGTCATGGGTTTCGTAGCTCCGGTGGTATTATACGCTAAGCTTTTGATTAAACAACTTTGGTTATTTGAATGCGATTGGGATGACTCGCCGCCTGACAGCATTGTTCGATTGTGGCAGCGCTTTAGAGAGGAACTTCCTTTACTAAGAGAAATTAAAATACCGCGTCATATAAATGTCGATAGAAATAGCAGCATAACGGTTGTTGGATTTGCAGACGCCAGCGAGAAGGCTTACGGGGGGCGTTGTATATTTCCATGTCCAGAATAATGGTAGAAATTCGATTAGCCTCATTAGTTCTAAGTCGAGAGTCTCCCCCCGTAAGGTTGTCTCTCTGGCGCGCTTAGAGCTTTGCGCAATATTAGTACTCACCAAGCTTATTACCACAGTTATCGGCGCATGTAGGGATAGAGTTCACATAGAAAGAATATTTGCCTTTTCCGACTCCACCGTCGCCTTATGTTGGGTTCATTCTTCACCCCACCGTTGGGATACGTTTGTCGCGAACCGAGTGGCCAAGATCCAAGACGAGTTAGAAACGCGGAACTTTTATCACGTGTCCGGTAAGGAAAACCCTGCCGATTGTCTATCCCGGGGACTCACCCCGATGCAAATAATGGACCATCCGCTTTGGTTCCATGGACCTTCTTGGGTTTACTTGGATCCCTCACAATGGCCAATAACCGATTTCGAACCTTCGTCAGTGTCACAACCGCCGGAAGAGAAGAGACACGCTCTAGTGGCGAACGTTTCGAGCGAGGTTTCTCCAATCATTGCTCTGGCGAACCGCTTGTCCTCTTGGTCGAAATTATTGCGTAGCGTAATTTACGTTTGTCGATTCGCGAAGCTTTTACCGCGACGTCCGTATGTCTTAGCATCCGATTACAACTATGCCGAGTCGCTAGTATTACGTGAACTTCAACGTGCGCACTTCTCTGAAGAAATTACAAGATTACAATCGAATAGAGCTTGTAGTCGCGCCTTTCAACGCCTTAAGCCATTTTTACAGGATGGGATTGTAAGGGTAGGTGGACGCTTGTCCAACTCGCAATTGAGTTTCGACCAACGGCACCCTATAGTTTTACCGCGTAAAGACCATATCATGAACTTATTAGTCGATTATCATCATAAATTGAACTCGCACGCTGGCCCCGATTTATTGATGTCGATCTTGCGTCAGAATTATTGGATTCTTTCTGCACGTAGTTTAATACGCAATCGGGTGCACAGATGTATAGCTTGCTTTCGGGCACGCCCCAAGCCGTCATTTCCGGAAATGGCGGAACTTAGATCTTGTAGAGTGATACAATCGGTAAAGCCCTTCACGCACACCGGGTCTGATTTTGCTGGTCCGTTTAAGGTCACGCTCACTCGCGGGCGTGGTATAAGATCCACAAAGGCTTACGTCTGCATTTTCGTATGTCTAACTACTCGAGCAGTGCATATAGAACTCGTTGGTGATCTAAGCACAGCAGGCTTTATGGGTGCATTTAAAAGATTTCTATCGCGCAGAGGCCCTGTAAGTAAATTATATTCGGATAACGGTACGAACTACGTCGGTGCAAAACGTATTCCATCGGAACTACATGAGCTCTTAGCTAGCAAGTATTATAATTCGGAGTTCGCTCACATTCTAGCCGAGAACCGCATTGAGTGGTCTCTGAACGTCCCAGCCGCGAGTCATTTTGGGGGCAATTGGGAGACTAATATTAAAAGTCTAAAGAGCCACTTATACCGAGTAATAGGAGATCAAATTTTGTCCTTCGAAGAGCTAAGTACGGTGCTCGCTCAAATTGAATGCGTAATGAATAGCCGCCCACTTTGTCGGACGTTATCTAGTGACCCCTCGGAACCGCTGGCTCTAACTCCAGCACATTTTTTGACTTTAACGCCTCTAAGGTATCTGCCCGCCGCGGATATGGATGAGAACAGACTTAGCATTTCCACACGCCACAAATTATTAGATCGGTTAGTGCAATCGTTTTGGAAACGATGGAGGATGGA
Organism: Parnassius apollo; assembly: GCA_907164705.1. Lineage (NCBI taxonomy): Eukaryota > Metazoa > Arthropoda > Insecta > Lepidoptera > Papilionidae > Parnassius > Parnassius apollo. The sequence continues at coordinate 1,662,059 of CAJQZP010001062.1, read as the reverse complement.
ATACTTGCATACTTTGCAGTCTCGGCAAAAATGGAACACAGCGACAGAGCCTTTAGCTGTAGGAACCGTAGTTGTGCTCACTAAGGAGAATACGCCGCCTCTCCACTGGCCGTTAGGAATCGTCGAGGAGGTCTTTCCCGGTTCCGACGGAGTAATTAGGATAGCTCGCGTTAAGACCACGGTTGGGTCTTACCTACGTCCGGTTATCCGTTTGTGCCCCTTGCCTCTTCCATAATTTAAATTAGCTTTCTAGATTGAAATTGTAGTTTAATTTAGGTAATCTTAGCGTTAGTTAGTTATTTGTTAGTCGATCTTAGCTCTAGTTGTTTAGTTATTTTTTTTTTGAAGGAAATCCTTCAAGGGCGGGGGGAGATGGTTGCGCGGAAAACCATTCGCGTTTTTTATTTGACGGTAGGAACTTGTAGAATCATTATTCCTTTCCAAACAATATCATTCGTACCCTCCTATCGACACATCGGGGTGGTGGGGTGGGAGGGGAAAGAAGACGATTCTAGAACATCGCGTAATCACCCGAGCCGAGGATATATAAGACACGCGCGACCGATGCGCGAGCCTCTTCTCCCGCCGCAGTCGTCGTTGAACCAACGCTTCTCTCCTGACGCACCACTGGGGCCCCAGAAGTGTCTGTCCAGAGGAGGTTCCGGAAGTCGCCGCTATAGTGATCGACAGGAAGAAGAAACCCCGGTGAGTCAATATTCCTTAATTATACCTGCTTGCTAATAGTTTAACCCGCTCCAATCTGTGTTTTTTTCCTAGTCAAGCAGGATTCCTTTCATCGATTCGACAAGTAATAGTTTAGTTTAGGGAAGAGCGAGTGCATTGTACCGCACGCTATAGTAGTCGCTTTACGTAAGCGTAGAAGCAATCGCATATACAGTCCACTTTAGTTAATATCTCGCGTAATAGGTTTGAGGTTTGACCGGGGAACTAGATTTTCGGCAGCCTTAAACACGTGGCTCCACCAGCGTACGTTGCTAAGGTGAGAGCTCCACGTTAGTTTTTGCTCGATTGTTACGCCCAAGTACTTAACTTCAGTGGATGAGTTTTTGTGTCAGTAATTTGTCCAACAGTTTTATCAGCATTTACTGATAAGCTGTTATCCATAAACCAGTTATTTATGGTATTTAGAGCTCTTTGTATGATTAACGATAAAGTATTTTGGCAAAAGCCCCTCGCAATGATCACAAGGTCATCAGCATAACCTAGTGTGTCAATGCGAAGATCTGTCATCTTGTAAAATAGTCGGTCAACCGCAAGAGTCCAAAGAAGGGGTGACAAAACATCTCCTTGTGAGCAGCCTCTTGTAATTGCAACCTCAATCGAATTTTGAAACGGTGCTATTTTTGCATTTCTGTTTGAGAGCATCAACTTCACCTACCTGATGGTTGTGGGGTCAACATTTTTGGATGTCAGACCCCTAATCAGCAGTGATGTGGGGCTACTGTCGAAGGCACCCTCAATATCTAGAAAGGCATAAATAACTATTTCTTTATCCTCCAGTGCTTTTTCGACCCTGTAAATATTACTGATCAGGGCTGTTTCCGTAGATTTGTGGTAAGCATGCTGGTTGTAATGTATGAGTCTTATAGCTAAAGCTACATCCCTTATATATCTATCTATAACCTTGTCCAATGTCTTAAGAAAAAAGGAAGATAGGCTTATGGGTCTAAAAGACTTTGGTAAAACGTAGTCCTGTTTACTAGCCGTAGGTATAAATAGAACTTTGGCAATTGTCCATCGTTCTGGTATATATTCCCATGCAAAACTTGCTCTGACGATTTTCACCGGATAAGGAAGAGGGATATCAATATCCCTCTGTAGTTGAATGGGAATTATTCCATCCTCCCCGCTTGTCTTAAATGGTTTAAAGGAGTCAACAGCTCACTGCACCAGGTTTGGTCTTATTATCTTTGCGGTCCTACACCAATCCTCATAACAAGGCCTTCGTAGGGCACTGAAAGAATTTGAGGCAGAAGTCTTATGTGACACTGGGAAACGGGTTGACGCTAGTAACTTCAATGTTTTGTGTTTCACTATTAGTGAAGTTACCAGCAGGCTTTTTAAGATGCCCGATCTGATTAGGTTTGGCTTTCGATGGCATTTTGTGTAGCCTTGCACTGCGAGACAAAGACTCAACTTCCTCCCATAGCTTCCTCCACAATGCTCTATTGGCTTTCGTAATTTCTTTATTATATTCAGTTAGGGCTGCACTATAAATATCCCACTCTTTGGATTTTTTTTAACCCTATTAAATAGTTTCCTGGTTTTTTCCCTAAGTTCCTTTAGCTTAGTATTCCACTAAGGAACTTTAAGTGTTGAGGTCTTGGTTTTAACAGCACAGCTGTCCTCGAAGGCTTCACGGATACCTACGGTTGCTGTCTCCGTCGCTAACACCAGAACTTCAATGGTTTTGATGCTTTTAGAAAACGTTTTCAAAACCCTCCTTAGGCTATTTCTGTAGACATCCCAGGAGATCGGTTTTGGATCCCTAAAAGCAACAGTTTCATAAGTTAGTAATGCTCCAATCAGAAAATTAATGAGTTTGTGATCAGACATCGAGTTTTCACTACTAACATGCCAATCATTTATCCGCCTGAACATGTTATTGGCAGCAAAGGTTGTGTCTAACACAAAAAGAGGTTTACTATTTCCCCTGTTTTATGCGAGCGCGATTTTTTCAAAAATTACACGAACAATTATAAAATTATTTTACTAGTGTAACCTATACTGATGGGCAGGTTTTAGTATATAAAATATTAAGTTTTTCTTTTTTGGGTTCCGTACCCGAAGGGTAACCAACGGGACCTTATACCTAAGCCTCCGCTGTCCATTCGTCCGTCTGTCTGTCAGCGGGCTGAACCTCATGATCCGGGATAGGTAGATAGTTGAAAATTTCACAGAATGTGTATTTCTGTTGCCGCTATAACAATAAATAATAAAAATAAAAATAGATTAAAAATTAAATGAGGCTCCTCTTTTAGAAACGTGTCATTCGACACCATGTCTTACGATGGTACGGAACCCTTCATGCGTGAGTCCGACTCGCATTTGTCCAATTTTTTTAGTCTGAAATTTATTATTAATTAATAATTTATTTATTATTAATATATTAATTCTTAATTTGGTTAAAAACTCTACAGTACGTAATAGGGTAAAATATTTCTTGTCTTTCACAGCGGAATCATGAAAAATGTCCGTTTTGTTTTGGCAGTCCTTTGCGCGTTGCGGTCAGCTTGGGGAATAACGACAAAAAAAAATCAAAAATTATTGCAAAAATGTATTTAATTGAGTATCTTGTATTTACAACATATATAAACTTAATTACGAACTAGTTTTGGTAACTTTCGTTTGAAAATAATCACATTTTAATTTAAAGGTATCACTGTTGTTACCTTTATCGTATCTTAAAAATTCTAGTGTTAAATTTTATAACGATTGCAGTACAAAACAATATGGAATTTATTCATTTTAACGAGTTATTAAATAACGTCTAAAAGTTAGGTTGATAAAGCACCAACTAGGTCGTTTGTCAACGTCATTCTACTGACGGAAATATAAAATTTACTAAACTTCTTTAACTTATTTAAGATATCTTGTTTGAATAATGTAGTAGTAGATCGCTAAGGTCGTGAGTGAGTATAACTTATTTTCTAGGCGGTAGGTATTCTCTGTTAGGCTTTTGCGATGGATATCTGTCACCTTGATGACCTTGAGGTCTTCCTTCATTGCCACCAGTTGGAAAACTGGGTCCATTAGGTCTGCCAGACGGGTAGCCTTGACTGCCTCCGGGTTGAGATCCAGGGTAATTTGATGCACCTTGTGATCCGGGATAATTCGGCCTTTGCGAGCTTGTTTGACTTTGAGAACCAGGATATCCGGCACTTCCAGGGTATGAGGGCGTTGCTCCTTGTTGACCTGGATAAGGATATGACGGACCTTGTTGGCCAGGGTAGGTAGTTGAGGGACCTTGTTGGCCGGGATAGGGAGATGAAGGGCCTTGTTGACCGGGGTAGCTAGATGATGGACCTTGTTGACCGGGATAGGTAGATGAGGGGCCTTGTGGACCAGATGGGCCTTGAGGCCTTAGCCCTCCTGGATAACCAGTTGATGGGCTTTGTGGGCCATTGTTATTTGGATAGGAAGGTGATGATCCCTGCGCCCCTATGACTCCTGGATAGCCTGGTCTATGAGGTCCTGGGAAACCTGAGGGCGTACCAGTGGGATAATTTGATGGGCCATTGCTGCCGGTGTAAGATGGACCTTGCTGCTGTGAGAAGTCAGTCAAGCCAGATGATCCTGTTATAGAGTAATCATAGAGATTGGCATTCAGTTCGTAGAAACTGGGTGCAGAGTTGCAGTCGAACTGATTCCACCAGACGCATACGAATACCTCCTGAGAGAAGATTGTTCCATTGGGACACAGGAAATCATAAGTAATATTGTTAGCGCAAACATGAAAGACCTGACAACGTGTTTCAACATCAGCGTAATATCCTGGATACCGTTGTGCATTACAACTGAATGATGTTTCCGGAATGATAGAGAGGATTGGGTAGTCCTTGTCCGGTTCACCGGGTATAGCCGAATAATCACCGCCTTCGTAAGCTCCTGTATCATCGGCACCGAAACCGGGGCTGCCAGGACCAAACCCGGGGGTGCCAGGAGCAAAACCAGGTAAGCTGGGTCCAAAACCGGGCGAGCCAGAGCCAAGTGCAGGTGTGCCGAAACCTGGAGTGCCAGGACCACCAGGCCTGCTACTTGAAATACCGGGGTGTCCGGCTTGTCCAGTTTGTCCAGGGTAGTTAGTTGCTGATTGGCCAGGATAACCGGAACTAGGACCGCTGGTTCCTTGGTTTGGGAAAGACGGTCGGGACCCAGGATACCCTGTTTGAGACTGCTGATTAGTTCCCGGGTAGTTCTGATTACCACCACCTGATGGATATTTTGAGGGTCCAGACGGATAACTCGGTGTCGATCCCGATCCTCCATTTTGGTAATCTACGCCTTGCGGAGTTGTATAAGCTGAAGAAGTTGTGTATCCACCTCCAGATGGTCCAGATGGGTAACTTGGACGGCTTGATGGAGTTCCTTGATTAAAAGGCTGGCCAGGCTTGTTGTACTCGTAGCCATTTTGTGCCAAAGTTGCCACCAGTAGAACTGTAACAAAAAAAATGGTGGTTAGAAATAGAAAAGGAAGATGCTTTTCTAAATATCTTTATAATTTATGACGAAACAACAACATAGTTCATTTTACCTAAGGAAAGTTAAAGCTACAGTCTTATGCGTCCCTCTGCTGGGTACAGGCTGGGTAAAACAACGCGTTTTCTTTTACATAAATGAAGCGCATGGAAACCCCTCTTTTAAAAAGAAACTACCAGTTTAACTATTTATGAAACGATTAAAGTTTTTATTTTATTTTATGTAAGTCATCTTACGTTTCTGAATGGAATAGTTTGTAATATAAACTGTTTTTACATACGAGGTGCATGTAACTCCGTATGTAATACGAACGGGCCGTTACGGAGGACAAAACGTTTCTTGAATATAGGAATCGGTCATAAGAAAGAGTTATGAAGCAATTTGCCTGCTGAACTGTTCCAGTTTAATCGTAACATTAATATCTCGATTACTAATATTATTTATCAAACTCACTAACTATCCTTTGCTGTGGTACACATATAGTAAAAAAAAATGCTATATTGTCACACCATGTACTATGTAAGTTGTCGCTACGCGAACCGATTGAACATGGTTGAAGTTACGAATCGGCGGTACATGGAAAAACTTTTGTAAGTTTCTTTGTACTGTCGGATGTTATTTAATAACTATATTTTGTAAAAAAAATATATATATGATACTCGGTATGTAGCGTGACGATTACGTGAGTTCAGTGCTTTTTACCCATCCCAAAAGATTTCAACGTGCCTATAGATATTTTCACTTCAAAAGTTCCGCTCCATTAAACCCTTAATAAATAATTATATTATTTACTATATAATACCCGCTAGCTTCGTTGGGAGCACGATAAGATTTTTTTTTGCGGAACTTACATCAAAAATATCAAATTTTACAAACTATCGTAAAATTCGTTAATTGTGAACATCTACATTACGAAATGAGTTATATATATATATATATATATATATATATATATATATATATATATATATATATATATATATATATAGGTATATTCACTACAGTGGATAATCTGTGAATCATTATTCTATATTTTTCAGTATGACAAAAAATGCCAATATTTTTCTGAACTGAAACATATTAAAAACTTTGTCTACCCAATATTTTTTTAAAACACTTTAATTTGTCGTGTGTACATATTTTAATAACAATGTCTTGTAATGCTACTATGTAACGTACGTAACGTCATCAAATGGAAACTTTTTTGTCTTTGCTCGTGCCATGTCTGAGAATATAACGTGTATTTTGTCATTTAACTGTGAAGTAGAGACCCATCATTATCTAAAGTGTATACGAGTAACATAATATCTGACGTTAGGGATTGTAGTGTTATTGTATACCAAGCTTGAGGCATATAATACGGTACCCAGCATCTCTATGTGAATTATAGCAGGCGTATATGCAAGGTTGCCACAGGAAATAATCTGTTAAGTTAATAAATAGTAGTACAGTACACTGTCAGGTTAGCTATTGTGTGATACCTGACCTCTACGACGCAGCTTCGCATATCCTTATTTGTGCATAAATACCAAATGTTTGTTTTCGGGTTTGGTTGTGCTTTGAATTTGAATGTTGCCGTTTCGTCGACACTACTCGATGATCTTATAAAATACGTCATTTACGACCTTATTCATGAATTTCTGAGTAAAATGGTGATAGAGCACCGGTAACGTTTTAAAGCTCATAGTATGCGAGCAAACCGAGTCCCATTCCCATCAGTTCCACTGAAATCGTAAACTGAAATTTTATATGTTAGTAACGAAATTCAGGGGTAAAATTAACAAGTCATTAATTAAACTTTTAAAAAGGCTGTAGCGTAGTCAATAATAAAAGTATTATTCTCAACAACTATATAATTATTTCAAATTTATTTTTTAAAATATATAATTCGACAAAATCGCTCAAGTTTCCTAACTGACACCCCTATAATATGCGAATGACATCGGGTGGCTTGGGACAGACACTTCCCATTGAGGCTTTACGCAACGGCCGTTAATGGGGAAATTGTCGTAATGAATGCAATTTTACTCTTCGGGTTAAAGCTTGGATATTTATTGTGTGATACATTACCAAGTTTCGAAATAATTTAAGACACATTTGCTCATGATAGTTGTATTTATTTAATCCCTCATCGCACATGAGCTACCACGGCTCATTACGGCATTATAACTAACATAATTATATAGTACCCGGATGACCGGATTTTTTTTGAAATTACATTTATAAATTACATACTGATGGAACATAAATAATATTTTTTGATCTTATTGACAGAATAGAAAAAACTGAACTGGTTATTTGAATAAAAAATCATGAGTGCAATTAGTTTTATTAAAATTTTCGTATTTTTAAAAAATACTAAAAAAAGGGCTTGAAATAATAGATTTTCTCACAAAAGAGGGGAACTTGAAAAAAAGGAAAAAAGCCGGACCAGAGACAGGACGCGAACCGCGGAACTCCGATATCACGCCCGACCGACATCCCACCTGAGCTATTACGATCGTTAGCGTTCTGTCAAAATTTACCTTCTTATATGTAGCAGTTTTTTTTATTGCCTGAAAACACGGACAAAAGGGCATTTTCTAAAAATAAATCCTAGCTAGATCGATTTATTGGACATTAAATTTTATGAAAATCGTTGGAGCCGTTTCACAAACAGTCGAATTGAGAATCTTGTCGTTTTTAGTCGACTTTCAAATCGGCTAAAAGCTCACAAGGTGGAGGTCTCAAATCGACTGTATGTTTCCTTTTTTTGTATGTGCATCACCCGATGTCTTCGTAAATTACGAACGGATTTTCAAGATTTAAAAGAGGTATTTTCACTTCAGTGGATCCAGGGAAAAATAGGGGTGAAGCTTTTAAGTTAACATTCTAGTGTTAGAAATTCACCGGTGTAATAGCAATCTTCAATAAAATATAGGTACTAACAAAATAAAAAAATACTGATGTGATGGTGTATTTATTAAGTAAACATGCTTGAAATTAACATTTTTTAAAAGCTTCGTGACTAAAATAAATGTAAATAAAAAATTCCGTTCCAATAAAACCAAGGAAACATTAGATTAGTGTTTCTAAATCTAAATGCGACGGTTCACGTCTAACGTTAATGATCGTACTTAGATTTAATGACTTCATTTTAATGACTATATTCCCATCTTCACATTTTATTCGTGTTGAGATTGACGCTAGGTTTTGATTTACTGCACGTGCTATGGTTTTTAATGTGAAAATAACTTCAATAATATTATTATTTAATGTACTTATGTACACTTTATGTGGATGTGCACAGTTTCTTGGCTAATCGATTATTCTCGTGTATTTAGAGAATAAAATAAAAATAAAGTGAGTCATACATGTTCGATGTTTACTTTTTTTGTGGCTCTTGGACTACGTACCTGGTATCTTCTTTTTTAATAAAATAGGACAATATATAATAATAAAATAAAATATATAATAGGTAGTGACAAACAAGCACACAATCAACCTGATGGTAAGTAGTTGCTGTGGCCCATAGATATCTACATATATTTTCGATAATTAATCAAAATGCAGATGCGTTGTCACCCCTGAAGATTAAGATGGAATGCTCAATTCCGGTAAAACGGGTCTAAGGATCTCTGCACTCATTATACAAAACACAGCAGCATCAAGCTGCATTTTACGCTGGTATTCTGTGAGAGCGTGGTCCTTCCCCTACAACCATTATATAGCTGTATCGTGGCTCTACTAAGTAAAAGAACTCTATAACGCACAGATCTAGCCTTTCAGGTAAACTATATACGCTGTTAAATATTATGTACATTTAAATTATTTAAGAAAGAACTTTTCTTAAAAATTGCCAAATACCAAGCCTAAGAAAGACACAAGGTTGGTTACATTCGTGGACGTGTTTTTCTAGTTTATCCCAAACATGACTTCCAGCCTCCCGAACAAGCCGGTTTCCGAAAAGGCTTCAGTACCATAGACCACATACATACCCTGCGGCAGATTGTACAGAAGACCGAAGAGTACAATCTGACACCTTGCCTGGCGTATGTGGACTATGAGAAAACCTTTGATTCCGTCGAAATTTGGGCGGTGCTACAGTCCCTTCAGCGGTGTCAAGTTGACTGTGGGTATATCGAAGTGCTGAAGTGTTTGTACAGTAGGGTTACGATGGCTATCCGAGTACAGAACCAGAGTTCGAAACCTATCCAACTGCAGAGAGGTGTAAGACAGGGTGACCTCAATTGTGTCTCCCAACGGATAGGTCTTAAGATGAACATGGACAAAACAAAGATCATGTTTGTCATTGTCATCATGGGAGCGTTTTGCTCGAAGTTGTTGACAAGTACGTTTACCTGGGACAAATAATCCGACTAGGTAAGTCGATTCGGATTAATAGATCGATCGATTAGACGATCGGAATAAGACGGATTCAACTCGGCTGGGCAGCGTTTGGGAAATTACCACACATCTTCTCGTCAGGTATAACTCAAACTCTGAAAACTAGATTGTACAACCAGTGCGTGTTGCCAGTGATGACTTACGGATCTGAGACGTGGTCCTTCACTGCTGGCCGCTCAGCGAGCTATAGAGAGTGCTGTGCTTGGGGTTTCTCTGCGTGATAGACTCAGAAATAAGGATATCCGCAGTAGAACCAGAGTGACCGACATAGCCCAACGGATTAGAAAGCTAAAATGGCAATGGGCCAGCCATATAGCTAGAAGAACCGATAACCGATGGGGAAAAAAGGTTCTGGAGTGGCAGCCTCGTACCGGTGGGCGTAGTGTAGGACAACCCCCCATTAAATGGAGTGATGCCCTGGTAAGACATGCAGGAAGTCAATTGATGCAGGTGGCTCAGGACCATGCTTTGTGGCATTATATGGGGGAGGCCAATGTTCAGCAGTGGACTTGTGAAGGGCTGTAATGAATGAATGAATGAATGATGTTCTGTCGAAATTATTGGGCAATCATGCCAGCAACTCCAAAACCTTATTTCTGACCAGGCTAGATGACACTCCAAAACTACTTTGCACAGTGAGACAGACATTTTGAAATAAAGGAGTTGAGATATCAGAATCTGTTCTAAGATTTTCGTCACCCACGTTGTGTTTGTTCATTCATACATTTATTCATAACAACCTATCATAGGTCCTCTGCTGAACATGGGATTCCCCCATTGATTGCCTCATAGGGATCTTTTTAATGTATCTTTAGTTTTTTATACAGTTGTTACAAGGCAGTTTTTGCTACTCACCTGCTGTTTCTGATGTTCCATTCCACTCTACAGTCTCTCACGACACTCACGGGACGGCATAAGGTAGTGTATTCTCTTACGCCCGCATTAGACGGCGATGAGTTACTCCATATTATGAGTCCTATACAAATGCCGCCTCGTACTATTTATTGTATTACTGACCCTCTATCGTAAAGTTCTTTTACAACAATGTTACCTAAGCATATCTTTCTATGAACTAATTCCCATTCCATTTCATCACCTGGATTAAAACAATATCAGAACTTGTCAGTAAAGATTAGATGGTATCATCATCACCCCACTTTAAGTGTGAACGAGTAAATTTCCCAAACTACACGGAGAACTGTGGCAATTAAATGACTTTACAATGTTATTTTTTTTCTTGGTAGTGGCATAACCTTAATATATATAAATTACGTGTTACGTTGTTTGTCTTCGATGGACTCCTAAAATACTTAACCGATTTTAATCAAATTTGCACACCGTGTGCAGTTTAGCTCAACTTGAGAGATAGGATAGATTTTTTTTCTCATGAATGACCCACACGACAAAGGGTCGTCGAAAAGGGCAGAACAACATCTGCCTGGCAAGCTAGTACATTATAATCTTTGGTAGGTAGGTGATATGTAATTGAGTTATACTTATTAATTTGTTTGTGCAAAAAGTTTCGTTTGATTATTCACGAATTTATCGTTTCCCGCCAACTTACGAGGGTGGATTGAAAAGTTCTCGGCCTAACCAAGAAAATAAACACATACTAAGTCAGTTATATTTTTATTTTTCTACATAATCACCATCAAGTTCAATACACTTTTGCCACCTCCCCTTCCAAGCATTTAGACCGTTGAAAAAAAAATGATTCTTCCTTAGAGTCAAAATATGCGTCTACAGCTGCTTTGACCTCGTCGTTTGTCGAAAATCTTTGACCTCCCAAGTGCTTTTTTAGGTTAGGGAACAGAAAGAAGTCTGATGGTGCCAGATCAGGTGAATACGGCGGATGCGGTAACAGTTCAAAGCCACAGTTGTGAATTTCAGCCATTGACTGTACTGACGTGTGAACACGGGCGTTATCTTGATGAAACAGGACTTTTCTTCTGAGCATTCCTCGACGTTTTTCTTTTATTTCCTCTCGTAAACGACGTAGTAAGGTGCAGTAGTAATCAGAGTTTATAGTCTGACCCCTTTCAAGATAATCAATCATAATCACACCTTTCGAGTCCCAGAATCAGTATTCTGCAAATAAGGCAAATCAAGCAAATCGGCAAATAAGGTGATGGCTTCAGTAAGCCATCACCTTATTTGCCGACAAAATCGACTTAGCCTTTTTAGGGGGTGGTGAACCAGGTCTTCTCCACTGTTTTGATTGTTGTTTTGTTTCCGGTGTACAGTAATGAACCCATGTTTCGTCCATAGTAACAAAACGATTCAAAAAATCATCTGCATCGGCTTCAAATAACTCCAAACAGTCGCGTGAAATAGTCAATCGCGTCCTTTTTTGTTCAACTGAAAGCAGTCGCGGAACCCACCTCGCAGACACCTTGTGGAAACCCAACTCGTTGACAATGATGTTTTGAGTTCATTTATAAGAGATGCCTATAATCTCGGCTATCTCTCTAATTTTTAATCTGCGGTCTCCCATTATTAAATCAAGTACTTTTTTAATATTTTCGTCAGTAGTTGACGTCGAAGGCCTTCCAGAGCGGGGTTCATCTTTCACACTCTCTCTACCACGCTTAAATTCTGCTATCCATTTTTTGACGGATGAATATGACAGAGCACAATCGCCTAATGTACTGACCATGTCATCATGGATGGCTTTTGATGATAGCCCCTTCTTATGGAGGTACTTAATGACGGTACGCTGCTCGATTTGCTCCATTCGCGGAAATTATGTCCGATTACTTTGTTAATAAGTTTATAAAATTACAACTAATTATCGCACACGTTTCGAACTTCACACAATGAACTAGTCTGAACTGAACTAAATAATGTGGGTAGATTTGATTTTTAGAATTGAATGGATCTGTGTTAGGCCGAGTACTTTTCAATCCACCCAGGTATACAATAAACCTATTTTATCTTATTTCTTCGACATAACCTTTTTGCGTGAATTAGTGTAAGCCACTTTTAGCTCGATACATATTAATTAACATGCCATAGAATTATTAGTCTAATTACTCTATGTTAACATGCGTTGTATTGTTAGTGGCATTATTTTATTTCCGCAATAAACCTTATTGTGTGGACATGAGTTGGCCATTTTGTAAGCGTAGTGCCGATTTATAAAAATGCAAAACAGTTTCTTTCTTTTCAATTTCTAACACTCTTTACTTAATTTTTTTAACTATTTACTATCTGTATCGTAATGAGTCACCACAATACCTTATTTTAAATTTTTTATTAGTCTGTATCAATCCACTGCCGGAACTGTGCCTTTTCATAATGGAGAGGACTTGCCACACTGTTGTTTGGTACTTTGACACTGCTCTCCGTCGACGGTTTTATTATTTTACAATCTATTATGTAGGTACTGGGTGATAATACCGCTATCTATCCGAGACGACCATAAGATATTCTGGCATTTTCCGTAGTTAGCTCTTACGAGGTGAACCGCCTACGGGACGTGGTTAATAGATTACGAGTATATTACACCGCTACGACAAAGCATATTTTACTTAGTATATTAAATAACTTATTTACTAATTGCAACACCGTAGATTAGTTTAATATACAAACATTTAAAAAGATTTTATATGACACAATTTCAGACATTTTATTGTATATTAAAGGAATAGAGAAAATATTTTACGTCGTAAACTACATTCTTATTGTAACTTTAAACTATCATTAAGTTCACATTATTATATTCATATAGCTTGGAGAACCGTCTACTGATGGAGAAGAAAGGTTCTCAAGTGGCAATAACGAAGATAATATCCTCTTTCAAAGTATGCAAGCCAGTAGGTTGCAGTTTACGTGGTAGAGTCAACTATATTATGGGTGCTACAACCATATATAGAATGGGTCGGCTCAAGCGGGGTAGGACCACGATCCCACAGAATACCAGCGTAAAATAGTAGCTTAATGCTGCTGTGTTTCGTATCGCGAGTGTAGAGCATCGGAGACCCGTTTTACTGGATACGAGGTATTTCCATCTTAGTCCACAATCGATTCGAAAACGAGGACAGATGTAGATGTCTATGGGCCACAGCATCCCCTTACCATCAGGTAGACCGTGTGCTCGTTTGTCACTCGTATTGTATAAAAAAAGAGTGTCTAGTGAATTAGGTTTTAAAAAAAGAAGAAAATAGTACGTTACTCATTACAAGTTGCTTTTCAATTATATTGGCCTTCTGAGTTATTGTTTTTATTAGTGTCCTTTTTACAATATTTTCAAGCTGAGTGAATTAGATGTTATGATTATAGAGCACGATCTATCTATTTTCGCAACGAGATATACAAAAGATGTGAAAAGTTGAACTCGCTATCATTGCTATGCACTGTAATGTGTAACATTCGTAAAGATGGGATAAAATCAAACCTTTTCTAATGGAGTTTTGTCACACATTCGTAGTTTCACCGAACAAGTAGCACTGGTTGCCTATCGATCGTGAATCGTCAATAAAGCAATGGGACTGGGAAGTATACCATATCAAAAAGCTCTTAATGGTGTCACGCGGGGGAGCATCATTCGTGACAGCGTCGCACGAAATGGACCAACGAAACGAGGAAGCTAGCTCCGAGCTAAACACGACCGAGTTTGCTCTAAATTCTCCTCGTAATCTAGTTTCCTTGGAAAATTTGAATGAGGAAAATGTATCGAATAAACTATTTTAAAAGTGTCTGAAATTATTAGCTTATGTTATTTATTAATTATTATAAATTATTATATGTATGTATTATCGAATAGTTTCTAGTATGTGTACAATTCCTATACTATCCTATCTATATTACTCTTCTACCTGGCATATAGTCGGCTTTTAAATAACGCGTCCAAACTTCGAAACCCAGTCCAAATTTTTTTCAAAGATTTTTTTGGTTTTAGCTAATATTTTTACTATGTTAAGTAGTAAAGTCAAAAATGTTTCGCGCTGTATTTGTAAATCCGTCCATTCTGTATCTGAAATTTTCAAGAGTGTAATAGTATGACAGTTAAAATACTAGATGACTTAATAAGTGATTTCGTAAAATTAATCATCAAAAAGACAATGCAAATTTGAATACGACTAAGCTAGAAAAATTATCTCTGTTTGTTTCACAACGATCGTGTGCTTAAGAGCTCAATTAAGAGAAACTAAATTAAGGTCATTCCTAATTAGACTCTTTTAACGGAGAGTTTTTTTGAGTAATTTTGCATTAACTTGAGAAATTTCATATCTACAAGATGTATGACTATGATCCTGGACGGTCAGATAAAGTAATTATATAGACGTTATTACTTAGACTTAGTAATGCAGGGACTAAGTAATTGGGTGCAACGTAACAGGTTGCGAGTTCGATCGGTGTAAGAACAAATATTTGTATGGCGTATTGTACAGGGTCTTTTCCGTGTGTTGCCGTAACTTAGATTTCATACTTACGCAAATAGCTTAAAGTTTTACTTTTTTCTGGTCTTTAGTGCTGGTACCATTGAAATTGTTATTTACACATTTATGTTACAGCCCTCTTTTATTACTTCCCATTGAAGGAAAACATTTTGATTAAATATTTGTATATCGAGAAAAGTTAGTTATACCCTCTCAAATATTGAAGGAAGCTTTTTCCGTTGTGCCAGCTTTCTTCATTAGACAATTTACTTATCTTAAGTATCCGGAGGTTTTATATTTACAACCGTACTGATATTTCAAAATACATAGCATAATAATTTTTTGTAGACTTTTGTGACTGGTTTTTGTGATTTTCACGTGTTCAAATAATTTTTGCTATAACTTTGATTTACAGTGTTTCTTCTTTAGCATGGGTCATGTTAAGTCTTATAAAGCTATATGCAATAATTTGCTAAACGTACCTAGGAACTCATAAAATTTCAATTCGCAATTACCAAGCACCTATCCGTCATTAAGAACTTGTGCATGCAAATCTTGTTGAGTGCAATGAGTCGACGTATTTGTCAGTGCATGTAATGATGCACCATTCATCGGCAGCTGGATTGGGTAACGTGCTATAGAACGATGCCTGTGTTTACAGATTTGTCTTAAATTGGTCACGATATGTTTCTTTATCTTACGATACGAAATATATTACGCGCAAAATAAACGCCTTGAAATAGTTGAGATTTGAACAGGATATGTAAGACAAATTTTATAATCTATGGTAAAAATATAAATAAACGTATCAAACGATTTTGTGTGTGTCTATTCGGCTCTAAACAGCATGCGCTTCTGTGATTGCTTTTAACTTAATCCTACTTGCATCATTGCCAGCGTATTATACTTTTGTAAAGCAAGAAACCATATTTCCCGCCGTAAACTGACAAATTAATGCGTCCTTGTCAATTTTCCTGCACAAGTTGACATTTTGCACGAAGCCATTTTGTAGCTCTCACATAGCAAGTGCACAATAAGTTTCGAAATCACTTTGACGGTGAACAGTAGGTGGTATTTAATAGTTAATGGATGCATATAGACAATGAACACGCATATAAACCTGTGGGCTTGAGATCAAACTATGTGAAAACTAATTTTTCAACGGACAAACGAACTAAAGTGCTAGGCATGTGCGTTCGCTTTTTTAAATTATTGTATCGGATCAAAAAATAAATGAAATAAAGCAAAGCATTAGGATAAGAAGAGTCTAAATTAATTTCATTTTATTTTAATTAGAATTTAGTTACGTTGGTGCAAATTATGTTCTGGGGTGGAAAATCAAAATTCAATTTAAATTTTATTGTACCACTGATATTATGGCACGCCTTACAACGCGCGAGCGTGTGGGAAAGCTCTACTCTCGACATGCCGCTATATGACGATCTTGCAATCGTTCTTCTCCGTTTCCCCCTTGATACGAGGGCGGAACTGAAAATTTCGGGAATCAAGGAAGTGGCACAACATTACCATTTAAAAATGTATTTATTGCTTTTCGAAGTATTCTCCGCGAAATTTGACACATTTTTCCATACGATGGAACCAATCATTGAAGCAACCATTCCATTCGGAAGTTGGGGTCTCCAAAATGGCCGTTTTGTAGGCGTCCACAGCTTCTTCAGGTGATGAAAATCTCTGTCCACGCAATTTATTCTTTATTTTAGGGAAAGTATAGAAATCGTTACTGCTTAGGTCGGGGCTGTACGGCGGATGGTCTAATAATTCTATGTTTTCTTGCTCTAAAAACTCTTTTGTTCTATCTGCGGTGTGAGAACTCGCATTGACGTGATGGAGGATGATGCGGTAGTTGCAGTTCTCTTTACGGAGTTCAGAAACGACCTGTGGCAAACAAATGCTAGCATACCATTCTGCATTAACCGTTCTTTGTCCTCAAGAGGACAGTCGTAACATGGCCGGTTTTGAAGACAAACGTGGCCACCATTTTTTTTGCAACACTCCGTGAACGAACAATTTTTGTTGGCTTTAACTCATTTTCGTACACCCAAACACGTGACTGGTTTTTTGTTTCGAGTTCGTACGCGTATATACAGGATTCGTCACCTGATACGATGTTGTATACAGCATTTGAGGATCCTGTGTGGAATCTTTCGAGAGTTCTGACGCACCAAGTAACGCGAGCCGCTTTTTTGCTCTTCACAGAGCGAATGCGGTATCTATCGGGAAAACAATTTTTTTACACCTAATCGTTCATGCAAGATTATTTGACTCATGCCAATGTCTAAAGTTGCCTGAACTTCGCGGTATATCACATGTCGATCTTCCTCAATCAGCTTACGCACACCATCAACGTTTTCTTGGGTGACTGCAGTTTTTGGACGACCTTGACGGGGATCATTACTGAGCTTGACACGTCCACTTTGAAATTCAGCAAACAAGCGATAAATTGTGGTTTTGGATGGGGCTTTATCACCAAATGCAGAAATCATCCGGTTAACACACTATTTTTGTGTTAAATCACTTCGAAAGTCATAATAAATCATCGCTCTTGAATTTTCTCGAGTCAATTCCATTTTCTCAACGACTAAACAAGTTTGACAAAACCTTGTGACAAGACCGAGAATCTTTTTTTTAAATAAATAAATGGTATTCGATTTTTAAAACCAAGGAGTTTTTAATTAAAAAGATTTTAATATGAAAGGAACAGTGGAAATATTCCATTCCCGATACTTTTACTGCAGCCTAGGTAATAAGTAAACGTCCAGGACGTTCGTTGTCACTGAAGAGTTATTGAAATTAGTTATATCGGATTAATGAATGCCAGGATAAGTGATGATAATGATGTCCTCTACCGTTATCAAGTAAACGTTTATATATATAGATCTGTCGTGAGTTAGGATAATATACACTATAGTGAAAACCACGTTAACAGTCAACTTGATGGTAAGTGGCTACTGCAGTTGAGGAACATCACATCATCAACAAACTTCAAATTAAAAAAAAACTGCAGATATGATATCCACTCTGAGGACTGATGTAATGCGAGTATTGCGATGCCAGCTGAAAGTAACAAATATATTATAATGTAGACGAAAACAACAGTGTATGAATGCACTGCTGCTTGGTTGGCAAACATGGTAATGAGGGTTTTTCTTACCTAGTTGAACTCCTAGGCAGTAAAATTTTTAATATTTGGTATTAAGAAAGAGTCGTAAAGGGACACTCTGGGCGATAGTTAATCAACCAACCTGGCGATATAATGAAAATGGGCTAGATTAAGCGTACTCCTAATCGTCGAGCATGTATGCGTAGGTATATGGACGTAAAGGAAGCGAGAGAGGTGTGTCAGGATCGTGTCAAATATAAGTCTGTAGTCTCTGCTTATCCCTCTGGGTGACGGGCGTGAGTGTTGTGTATATATGTTTAAATTATGGAAATGTAAACCGTTTAAAATAGAAATCTAATTACTGTGTCATCCCGTAAACGTTCTACTCCTGAAGACAGACCTCTCATCATTTCTGAGAAGATTTTTAGGGTAAGGTAATATCTACGTCGCTGCCCCAATCAATGCGTGTTAGCACAATTCACAAATCTTCGAAATAGTTTTTTTTACTTTATTTCTTAGATATGCATGTTTTCTCATGATGTTTTCTTTCACTGTAGAGACGTGACCGAACCATAATTGCTCGCATACGCTTAGCCCCTGGGCTGCTACGGCTCTATTATGTTATTCCGTTACTGGAATAATATGCTATTTGTTATCGTGATGAGTGGATATTAAATAATAACTTAAGCATAAATAGTGTAGTTATCTAACATTAAAATAAATGATTGTGTTTGTAAAATTGTGGGCTTATGTAAAGGAATCATTATGAAGATAATATTTTGCGAAATTGTATTTAGTTGTTTCGTTGCAAGTTCTTGACATGTTAGAAATAGCCATGTTTTTTATTTTATTATTTATTTCTATAGGTCTTTGCTCACTAACTATATAACAAATTATGAATTATAACCTTTGCCAAGTTAATTCAATATCTAAATTTGATTTACAAACTACTACTACGGATTAAGAGCTGTGGCTAAGTGCTCGCTGTAAATTTCACAATACGCGAGTAATCCGGGTTCGATTCCCGTCGGCTCTGAAATTGTAAATCAGCAATTTTAAGTGCTGATTTACCATTTTCTCGACAGAAGGAAAACATCATGAGGAAACCTGTTGTATGTTTGAGAAATAAGAACAAAAATTTTTTGAAGACATGTGTAGCTCGTTAACATGAATTGGGGCGGCGCGGCGGACATTTCCTTGCCCTAAAACCATCTGTGAAATGTGAGGAGGCCTGCACCCAGCAGTGGAACGTTATATACGGATATAACTTCAACTTTTAACTAGTGATTATTACAAATTCACTTTTTTATAGAATAAGTGATTGAAAAGTCCATACACACCTACATCTATTCTCATTAAGTCAAAATGCACCCCTGAAGAAAATCGAATGCCTCATTTCTAGTTAACGAATCTACGGATCTACATTCACCATACGAAAAACAGCAGCGTTAAACTGCTAATTTACGTCGGTGTTTAGTGAGAATGTAGCCCTTTCCCGGTCGAGCCGAACCATTCGTGTTGCAACTATATTATAGCTGCAGCATAGCTCTATCACGTAAAACTGCCACCACTAATCTACTCAATTATATTACAACTAAACATAGGCCTTCCCCATAGGTTGCCACATAGTACGGTCCTTAGCCATCTACATCCACCGACTGCCTGCGTGTTTCTTCAGGTCGTCGCTCCATTTAGGAGGTGTCGCCCAACACTGGGTTTGCTTGTAAACCACTCGATAACTGTATGTTACTCTATAGCTATTTTACCCCTATCAACATAATATTTATAAGTACACACACAATTTTAAACATGATAATTGGCAACAAACATTTACAATTGTACACATATGTTATCGTAAAGATTTTCAAAATCGCGATTGATCATCTCTATTTATTTGATAGGATTTCGCGTGCTTGAACCCATCTTACGTATTGCTATCATGAGTCAGACCCTAAGTTTTAGATTTATAATTTTATAATTTGATTAATAATTTGCCAATGTCCGCTGTTTTTGTATCCAGGCGACAACAGTCCACACACTTGTAAAGATCAGATCTAATCAGGAAAAGAGACCGCGGTGTACCCGGCGCAAGTTACCGTAGCTACTGACGTCGATTGAAAAATATAATTACAATAATACTCACTGTAAAACGTTGTCAAACGAAGCATGGTGTTGGTGCTACCCATTGTACTTAAACTAAATCTGAAACGAAAAATATGAAAGATTAACTCTAGTGTATTTTAAAGCTCAGTTTAATTTTAGTATCATTATAGGCTATCAAAAATCCAATGCTGATTGTAGGCCCCTTCCATAGATCGTCTCTTAGGGGAATATTTGCCACGTGTGCCGTGGATATTTTCCACAGATATTTGCCACATGCGCCACGATGCCACGCTTGGCAGGCGGTTTAACTACCGCATTTTTTTAATTATTTTAAGCTGTTATCAGGACGATGCTGTTACCAATCCTCTATTTTAATATCGCTCTGTCGCTTCTTACATCATCTACGGGTTGATATTATATGGGATAGTAGATTCTTTTACGCCGTGACTAAATGACAATATTTCAGTTTTCTTATCATTACTATTTATTTTGGAAAAAATATTTGTATTTGTAAATGTGCTTAAATCCTTTTAACATGTCCTTCGCATGTAAAAGTTATAAGACATTTTCTTTCACAAAACATGTTTTTATTATATTGTCTTCAAAACCAAATTTTGGCTATTGCAATCAGTCTCAAAAGGGACTAAATATCTACGTATAACGGGATTATAGTGCACAAATGCGAGCACAGGTGAAGACTCTATTCTCTCACTTTCATAGCTCAGTGGAACGGTATTCCGACAAGACAGGAGAGAGATCAGGCGGCAGACCAACGGCTTTACGTGCTTTCCGATGCACTAGGGCAGGGGTTGCGAACCTTTATGTATCAACGTGCCATTTTTCTGAAGTTTTATAAGGTCATAGACGTGCCGGAAAATAATTTTGACTCGTAATTATTGAGAAAATAATAATACTAAACACTATCAACTCAAAACTCTTACTACAAAAACTAAAGAGTTTTGAGTTGAGACAATTATTATCACACATTGCAAAATACATTTTGCAATGTATGAATTATACGCGTAATTCAAATTTAAATAACATTACTGTGACTCCTGTTGTTGATGATTAGATGAAAAATAATTTAGTATATTGGGGTCATAAAATCATAAATATTACACAAATAAAATTTTAAATAAAGAGCTATGCATTCCTTGGAGGAAGCGTGGACTTGTGAAGAGCTGTAATGATGATGATAAAACGAACTATGCGTCCTTAGCAATAGTATTCTACGATGTAACTACAATAACAAACGAGCGCACTTGATTACTCGCGTTCTTTCGTAATATAATGCTTCATAGTGAGCTTTGTGATTGCTGCCCAAGATATTGTGTCGCGTGTCATTGGTTCGCCATCCCTGCACTAGGGTGAAACATTGCCAACTTCCTGATAACGTCTTGACATAAAAATCAAATTACTAATTTTTCCCGACCGGTGATTCTAATGTAGGACTTCGTGATCAGAGGTATTGTTAACGACTACTAGACCAACTAGGCAGTTTCTTTAATATGACATTCTATACGATGGCTAATTGAAACTGGGCTTACTATTATGAAAATTTGGTCGTGAATGTTTTAAAGGACTTAAAGTAAATTGCGGGCATTGTTTTGTTAACTCTACAGCGTAAGTTGTTAAAGAGGGCGTTCCAATAATGTGTAACTGAGTAGCAAAGCGTGACCTGGGCATTACCGCGGGCTGCGTCGCTTTTGAGCCGACAAACTAATTAACTTCGTTGTGGGAAAACGCATTGTTTGCGTCTCCTCCGTTAAATTTGTTTCAAACATACTTAGTACAACATGCATACCTTTTTAAATGTTCATAATTTGAAGGTATTTTTATACTCTATTTTAAAATGCGAGAAGGTTGTTTAATCGTGTACACCGATGTTAAAGTTTTATTATATAGTTATTTAGTACTTTGTTGAAAATTGCAAAAATATGATCACTAAATCTTTTAGCTGACAATAGAAAATTGAATTTTTACATGGTAGAGCCATGCTATAGCTATATTGTGGTTGCAGCACGAATGGGTCTGCTCGACCGGGGAAGGACCACGCTCTCACAGAATACCAGCGTAAAATAGCAGTTTAATGCTGAAGTGTTTTGTATGGTCAGTGTAGAGAATCGGAGACCCTTTTTTACTGGAAACGAGGTATTCCATCTCAGTCCTCAGGGCTGGCAACGCATCTGCATTTTGATTATTAATTGAAGATAAATGTAGATGTCTATGGGCCACAGTATCAGGTGGACTGTGTGCTTGTTTGTCCCCCTTATTCTATAAAAAAATTGCGTATTAAAGAATAAAAATATTTCTAGAACATATGATTATAGTTAGGCTGCACTGTCGCAGCTGGCATTCTTATTTCTGCTCGAGGTTGTTCCTTTTTTTTTAAAGATAAGCACGCAGTCTATTAGAGCTAAGACCTATAGATACATACATCTATGTATGAACATATAGCCCTGAGGACTAAGATACTAGACGAGACTATCAGTAAATGATTGTAGAAATTCGGAGTCTCTACGCTAGCATTCTGTGCAAGCATAGTCCTTCTCTGGTCGAGCGTACCCATTTGGACTGCAGTCTGCAGTCATAACACCCTACAGCGTAACTCTACCGCGTAAAAACTTGTTTTACTTTCTGTACGTCGATGGAACCATGACACCCATGGGAAGATATGGGGTAGTGGATATACTTAGATCGCCACTACACGGGTAAAAGCTAGCCAATAACAGTGCAAAATCGCAATTGCTTGTTTTCCGGTCCGGATACGTTGCGGTTGTCCCCATCTCTCCATCGTTGCATCCTACGGATACTTATAGATGCGGATAAATGATTAGCTTCACTTGAGACTTTACAATTTGTCTGGCTCGATAAATAGATTTTGGAATTAGTCAAAAGACATTAATCACGGCTTTACACACAGCTAGCTAGTCCGGTAGTATCTTTTCCGGTAGGTGGCTCAATAATTTTCACTTTAGATTTTTTACGGTGTACATATAAAATGTATTAAGTACTTGACCACAGCGCCACCTATTCCGATCGAGTTCAGATTTTGTAATTTTCTTTTTTGTCTTTAAATCAACAGACTCCTTTCATCCATAATCATGATGCACAGGTGATTCTAAGATAATTATATAATTATATGATTTTGTTCCATAAATATAGATTAATAACCTTACCATATAACCTGTCGTATCTCAGCATACTTATGAACCATCATTTCGACAAGAAATACTGAATAGAGTGAATACTTGTATACTTCAATCGGTCAAGTCGTTTAAAAGTTACACGATCACTAACAGATGCATCAAAGAATATTTAAAGTTATATTCTTAATGACTTTGATGTTTTCAGAATTTATATAGGCGATCCACCACAATTTTTTTCAATTCTAAGTTTTAAAATTGATAGAATAGAGGTGGATCCAGGAAGCAGAAGAAAATCGCAATAGGTAGTATATCCAAACACTTATACTGTTTTTGGATAATTGACTTCGATGGTTAGGATTTAAGGCCAGAAAAAACAATTCATTTGTTCTATTCACATTTCATAGCTTATTATACCATGCGGTTAATAACTTCAACTAATATTTAACAAAATTAATCGTATTATACGATAGGCACTTGACATTTTATTCGCCATATTTATTTGGACGATGCAAGTGGAAATATAATGTAATCAACCAATTAACTTACATGTACTACTGACCTGTAATTTTCGGCTATGTTAAGTTGAAATATAATTATTAAATTCAATTTCTCACCAAATATCAGTTATCAATTAAAATATGATGTAAGGAATCATTTAATTGCAATTATTTCATTTTATGTGCTTTCACGTTTTGAATTAATTAACATAAATTAAACATTAACCTTAGTACGCAATCCAATACACCATTACTCGGTATAAAGAGTGTTAGATAACATCATTAGGTGCGGAGAGCACAGTGAATTGCGATAACATATCATGCGAATGTCCATTGTTTTACGTGACAACATGAAGCTTTAATGGAGTATCTTGTGATTTAATAAGAACATTTAGGCGTACTCCAGCCTCTTACCAACAGTTTTGTTTATATGAAAATGTAAATGAATTTTTAAAAGGTCATTGAAGTTTTAGTGTGAACTTAATATTTTAAACTGCCAAATAAATTCATTAATATTTTATTTGAGGTTTTCAACCGACTTCAAGAAAAAGGAGGAGGTTCTCAATTAGACTGTATTTTTTGTGAGTACTCCTCAGTAGTTTTTTCTAGGTGAACCGATTATGATGACTTTTTTTATTTGAAAGCTGATGCTTCTCTTATGGTCCCCATATAATATATTATATATATTATTGTTCAAGATATGACCAGTAGTTTTTGAGTTATCCTTAATAATGCGTTTTTAATTTACTTAACCTACATCGATGAAGTTCTTATGTTATTTATACTGAAGTCGGTTGTACAAAATGTTTAATTTTACCACTTTTGTTGTACTTGTACCTACTATATGAATATGGTTAATTTATAAATATAGGGAGGGGATTGTATAATAAAAATTTATAATATATTATTTTTACGCTTTAAGTATCATAAAAATTTAGATTACAAAGATAATCAAACCTCTGCTTGAATACACTTTCGAAAGTCAATGGAATGCATAATTTATTATAACACAGAGAAGTGACGGTATAAGAATACCACTACCCCATATCATGCCACAGGTATTATACGAGGCACCAGACGGAAATAAACCAAGAGCAGCACTGAACTATGGGCAGCAGCATTTTCCTAATATATTAATAAAGCAAACTTTGACAAATATCAACCTTATAGGAATGCCTATGTTCAGTGGATTTTGATAGGCTGAAATGAATGAAAATTCCTTATAAACTTATTCTATGTCAATAACTAACCAAGTATTTACACTTCAGTTAAAACATTTATAAATTAGGTTTCAGAATTTTAAAGAAAGAAACTATGCAACACTTTTATGGTCTGAGCGTAATACGTATCATTGTTTAAATTGTATTTCTAGGAATTATGAATAAAAGCTATAAATTAAATAAACCGCTGTTAGTTATCGTACTAAAAATAGCTAAATTTTTAACATTTAATTTTAAAATACACCCTTATTTTATAAATATCAACTTTAAGTTACGTTAAATTCCACAAAAATTTTAACACACAATTGTAAGGCCATTATTGCAATTTAATAAAAAGAAGGGCAAGTGAAGAAATGATGAGCGAAGAAGACTTTTTTTAATAGTATTGCATCATTAACACCATAATTATTACGGCTCACCCGAACTGCTAAACATTGACTCCCTCAAGAAATGCCATATAGCATAGTCCCGAGTCACCTTCATCCATCAACCCCCCGCATCTCTTACCAGGTTACTCCATCTAATGGGGGACTACACTTCACTTAACGGTAAGAGGCTTCAGAGGTACTCGAGAACTTGACACAGTAATTGAATTATATTTAACATATTTCAATTACTTAATATGATTGTAGTTTATAAAACTATTTTGTTATTATTAACAAAAATACTGGCACATTTTTCATTAAAGAGTTTTTTTAAATACTTTCACTCCTATAATATAGAAATAATTCGAACTGGCACTCTATATTTTTTGTTTTATGAGAAAAAATAACTCACCGTGTGTGTACGGAGCGCTAACGCGTCGGCGCGTACTGTGGCGTGGTAGCAAGGCGCAGCCATTTATGTGCTTTTCCACAACAACCACCACCTCGCGTCAAGGGATGCCGCTCGAAATAGTTCCAAAAGCCTTTGCCAAATAACTGGGTCAGCTGAAGATTTCTAATATGCTGGCATTGGGCTGTCACAGAGCCTTTATAACATTAATATAATATTTTTACGTACGTATCTTTTTATTCTCATAAATTTATAATATGCAAAAAATTTTAATGTCCTTTTCCTTTTACCTTATCATTCGGTAACAGTCCATTGATAGAATTGCGGAGGAGTGTCAAAGGATTTACTATAATCGCCACAATTAGCAGGCGAATGGGCGATCGCTGTAGCAGATATCTCGCGTAAGATGGATGATCTGGTATTTACGAGATAGTTGTGCCACCATATATTGTAGACCGTGATACATTGATATAACATTTAAATTCAAATTTAAAGACCAAAAATTTAGTTAATGTTTATTACAAAGCTCATAACAGTTTAAAAAATTACCACCGGTTTGAAAAGTGACTCCTAGAAAGAACAAAAAGTACGAGTATATCAGTATAATATAATACGTAGGCTTTTACTTAGTAAAATTAAGTATATTTATAACGAAATTATAGCTTTAAGCTTTTGTTCTTAATTGTTATAAAAGATACAATTTAAACAACATTATAGGATACATACACAATTCTGAAACCTAATTATTTATAAATTTTGTATCTGTAGTGTTAAAACTTGCTTCGTTATTAAGATAACTTGATAGGAAATTCTCATACATTCATTGATTACAGACTATCAAATCCACGAACGTAGGTCTTTGCCATAGTTCATTTGCCATAGTTGCCACGCTTGCCGTGCGGGTTGGCAACTGAAGTTTTTTATTTTCTTATTGTTATTAGGAAGACGCTGATGCCCTTCTCCTGGTTCATTTTCCTCTGATGCCTCCTATGACGTCCATGGTACATGTAGTGGATATTCTTACACCGCTTGGTATTATAAGAAATGTTTTTTTTTATTATTATACATTTAATCATTATTTTTATATAGAATAAGAGTGACAAGTGAATACACAGTCCACCAGGTGGTAAGTAGATGCTGTGACCCATATACATCTACATTTCTCCTCAATCAAAATGCAGATGCGTTGTCATTCCTGAGGACTAAGATTGATTGACTCGTTTCCAGTAAAAAGGGTCTCCGGTTCTGTACACTCGCCATACGAAACACAGCAGCATTGAGCAACTGTGTTCACCATATTATAGTGTGTACCATCATAATATGGCTGCAGCGTGGCTTTACCACGTAATGATATGTCACGCAAGTCCGAGGAACATAATGTTTCGAGGATCTGTGAAGTCCGCCAGCACACATTAGATAGAGCGGTGGACTTATTGTTCCATAAACATCTTAGAAATGAGAGGAGGCCTGTGAATTTTGCTTTTTAATTATTGCGTTAAGAGTAGTTAGCTACAGTAGTTCAATGGCAGATTTCAACACACTACTTTAAGTTTAAGCATTTTGTAAGTACTCTTAACCGTCAGTTACCGTTACACATAGGCCTCCCCTATAGATTGTCTCAACGAGGGGATATTTGTCATAGTAGCCAAGTTTGAAAAGCGGGTTGGCAACTGCAGTTTTTTTTTTAAATTTCCTTTCGTTATTAGGTAGGCGCTGCTACCCATCTCCTGATTTGTTTCCCCCTATTGCATCTTACGATTCCTACGGGATGATATGGAATAGTAGATAGGTATTCATCGTCACTACACGGTGTAAAATATCCACATTTAACAGACATAGTACACCTTAACCATAGGTTACTATAACACAAAAATAAACATGTCATTAAAATCATTTGCATATTGCACAAACTATTGACGTATTCGAACTCAGGACTAGTCACTGGACCGTAACTCCAAGCCGAGTTTAATTACCACATTCTCTTTTGGCAACTGTCAAACGTTGTTGGTGTGAAACTGAATACGTCATAACAAGCGCCACTGCGAGTAAGTTCTCAATCGTATTCGATGAAGTGATTGCAGTTAAATCGAAGCAATTTGATAGCATCGATTTTGATGAGAGATATACGACACAGGTTTTTATTACATTCATTCATGACAGCCTATTGAATTTCACGGCTGAAGGCTTACGGCAACTATGGCAAATATCCCCCCGCTATCTATGCCTCAAAAAGCGAACAATGTTCCCTTTTTTGGGTGGGTAGGCCACCGCATTTTTTATTTTCTGATTGTTATTAGGGTTAGGAAAATGCTTCTACCCATTTCCTGGTGCTCCCTCTGACGCCTCTTATGGCACCCAGCCATATGGGATAGATAGTCCTTACTCTACCTGGTTCATACAAGTTAACAAATATTCATTAAATTCAACTTTTAATAATATACCTATAACTTAAGTAGTTTTAATAAAATACCCATAACGTAGGCAGCTATATTATGGTAGTAGCATGAATGGGTCGGCTCGACCGGGGAATGACCACGCTCTCACTGAATACCAGCGTAAAATAGCAGCATAATGTTAACCGCTTGTACTGGAATCGAGGCATTCCATCTTAGTCCTCAAGGGTGACAACGCATCTGCATTTTGATTCTTAATCGAGATTAAATGTCTATGGGCCACAGCATCCACTTATACCATCAGGTGGACTGTGTGCTCGTTTGTCACCCTTATCCTATAAAAAAACATAAATTGAAAACTTGGGCAATTTTCCATTTTCAGTTAATTTAAATATTTAGGACTTAAAATATAAAAATTACGCTCTTAAAAATACTAAAAAGAATAAAAGAATTCCCACAATAATTGCATTAATAATATTGCCCACTGGGAAAATTTCGGTCACGGTCACAGGAGCCAGTCTCATCGAAGAGTTAGTTAGTTATTTGCGCTGGACAGGATTCATTTTTTTTAAAAGGCGTACTCTCTATTCCTTTACTCTCATAGTCCGATGGTACGGCAACGCCACGTGAGACCAACGGCTTTAAGTGCTTTTCTAAGCACTACATTAAAATAAACTGGCTTCTTCCATGACCGAAATAGACAATAACTTTTTTTGGCCCGGATTCGAGCCCAGGACCACAAGATCAACAGTCGCGCTAACTACTACTAGACTAATGAGACAGTCACTAAAAACTTAAAAGTATTAAATAATTACCGTGTTTCCACGTTTTATTCTTTCAAGTAAGCTTCTTAAGTCTATGCTAAGTCAGTGAATCGAGGAATAAAAATCCTGCTTTAGAAGATATTTTGTGAAAATTATTTTATTATTTTTCTTTTTAAAGTCGGGATTACCTATTAAAAGTTTTTGAGAATATTTTGATGAAAACACTGAAGCTTATAAAATGGATTTGCTTCTGCACTCCACGCGCTCTCCCAAATACTATAATATATCGCGTAAGAAATACGTCCAAATTTTTAAATATTTTCTTTATAAAATCGAATTTTAGTCCTTTGAAATAATTAAATAGATCAAAATATTAATTGATAAATTGCTTATCCACTAGTGTCAATCGCAAAATAAAATAATGCTTAATATATGACGAGATGCATGTTATCAATAAGTAATTATTTTGCATTTCTGTGATTTAGTTGTAGGAAGATTCAGCAAGTATTTACTCCTTTAAAAAAATTTGGAATTGGTTATTATGACATCAAGATTATGTAGAAATTTAATAGAATTTTTAATAGTTGATATATCTTTTTAATAACAAGTAGAGAGCTCCAAAGATGTTTTCATTTTTGGATAGCTCCTAAAAACTCACATATAACGACTAGCGCGGCATTTTGCTTATTTAGGCCTTTCTTCGAAATCTGTGAACTTGTATAAAAAACGTCAATCGTTTTTTATACATTCATAAATAAAAGCGTGCTCGTTAAATATGGGAACTACACCGTTTTTAGAACTCTGTTAAAATGATTATTTTACTATGATAACCATGACGTCTTCACACTATATTTTCACGGGTAATATTCACAAAATTTCTGTAAAAATGTTTGTTTTGACAACCTTAAAAAAAGATTTGATCTACTATACCGATAGGTGTTACACGATACCGACTAGTGTTATGCACCCAACTAAAACCACGATACCCAAGCTTTGAGACCATTGTAAACTTTATGAACATTGTCTATAGAGTCCAGCTACAGACAACGAAGCAGAAATTCAAAATCATCGTTGTCGGATTCCGTCTGACCGTGATTGTTATCGAATTAGAAAGCATCTCAACTCAACCTCAAAAATGTTCCCAATCAGAGACCGCTAATCATTGATAGACGTAGCTTCAGTTTGTCATACCGGAAATTGTTATATATAATTGAAAGTAATTTTTCCGACAACTTCTATAGCTGCTGTTGTGACTGCACAGGCTCGAGTCCCGCACGAAACAAGTATTTGTATGGCCTACAAACAATTGTTCTGGATTTGGATGTTTGTCTAAGTGCAATTTATGTTTTTATGTCTTCCGTATGGGTGTTTAAAGGCGATAGTAAACCAACAAAAAAATTGAGGCAGGCATGGACATTGCACAAAACATAATTGCGTTTGTTTTCTCTCAGACGGGTCCTGTCTGCAAGTTCCCACTTAATGAGCAAAAACAGATAGTGCTGAGTGAGCTTGGTGAAGAAAAAGGACCACGAAGTCACATAAATTACACTATAACAATATTGCATTGCGTACCGGAAACAAGCTAAAGTCATTTTTGGCTTCTGAAATGGTGAAGCTCGTAAACCATCCATCGTAAACACACACATTGGTCTGGCCAATGGTTCAAAAATGATTTGAACGAATGAAAAAGTGTTAAATATATAATAATAATTTGAAAACCAGCAATTATATTAATTTACTTATACATTGCAAAGCGTAAACCTGTTAAGGCTCGACCAAGAACGGACCACGCTCGTACAGAATACCAAAGTGAAATAACAGCAGAATGCAGCAAATTTTCGTATAGTAGGTAAGTAGTGGGAACTGGAGACGCTTTTTACTGATATTTATTCCATTTTAATACTCAAAGCTGACGACGTATCTGCATCAGATAGACTGTGTGCGTTTTTTATTGTCATTCTTACTTCATCATCATGTTTACCTGATCATGTTTACATGGAAAATCATGTTTACCTAATAAATATGATTTCTTATGGAAAAATATGTTCAGTCAATATTATTAGTTTTCTCAGCCCTTTCACAACCTAAACTAAGCAATACTAACCCGTATCAGCTTAAAAAAAAACTAAGGTGAAAGCAGCAGTAAGTAACAACTTAAACTATGACTTCTGTTAAGTTTGTCAAAATACGAAAGCACATATCAATATGTCAGCTACAGTTGATTCTGGTGGTGCCCCTAGGTCGTCGGTTTTGATGAAATTTTTGCGTGTGTTTGAGTGAGCCGCTGGATGGTTTAGATTCACAATTGGAGTAGACGGCTAAACCTACTGGAGACTACTGACATTATAAAGATATTGGCGACATTATTATTTTATAAAATTGCAGTGACCTTACAGTCCACCTAATCGTAAGCGGCCACGGAAGCCAATGAACCTTTAATCAACATTAACTACTTACCTCAAATGCTCATTAGTGTTAAAGTAGAAATGGATAGCGTTTGTTTTATATCACTGTATAAAAATTTTCTCACGCTATTGCATGTGAAGTGAACAGTTTTTCAACCGACTTCCAAAACAAGAAATTACTACATTCGAGACGTATATGTTTTAATGTATGTTTACCGAGTAGTTGCGGTGTAAGAATGTCTGCTACCCCATATCATCTCGTGGGTGTCGTAAGCGGCGACAGAGAGTCACTAATCTGAAGATGGCAGCAGCTTCTTAATAACGACTAAAAATAAAAAATGCGGTTGCCAACCTGCTTGCTAAGCGTGGCAACTATGGCAAATATCTGTAGAATGACTTTAACGGTAACGTTACTACGCTAGGCTGTAACGGTAACGTTACGGTAGGTTTACCGCTTTCTCAGTAACGGATGATCAGATTTTAATGATTCTTCTTTTATTAAATAGCTTATAGATACTCGAAGAAGTGGTTCAAAATAAATTTCACGAAAAAAATTCATCCCTAAGGATGGAAAAATTAGGGATTAAGTTTTTAATGTAACTAAGACGACATTCTAGTTGTTATCGTAAACTTGTAACATTCATTAGTCTACTCAAAAGGGTTAAATAATTATCTTACTATCAGGTGGACTGTGTACTCGTTTTTCACCCTCAATCTATAAAAAAAATCAACGCAATATCCACACTACGTACGATTAGAATAAGTGTGCTAAGTTTCATCGAAATTGAACAATTAGTTTATGCGTGGTAGAGTCATGCTGCAGCTATATTATGGTTGTAGCACGAATGGGTCAGCTCGACCGGGGTAGGACCACGCTCTCACAGAATACCAGCGTAAAATAGCAGCTTAATGCTGCTTTGTTTCGTATGGTGAGTGTAGGGAACTGGAGACCCCTTTTTGGAAAAGAATGTGGATGTAAAAACAGTTCCTGTGGTGACCCCTAACCAAGAGAGAGAATGACGGGTTTACTCTTGTTGAGAAGAGACGTCGGTCGAGACCCGTCTGTAACCAGCGTGGGAGCTCCAAAATAAACGCAAGTACAACTCTCATACAGCTCTACATCTCCCGTTTGGACAAAAGTATGTCGGGAGAAGACGTTCTGCGTTTCGTAAAAGAACGAAGCCGATGCCGCATAGAGGATCCGATCTTTTTACATGTGCAGCGTCTGGAGTCTAATAGGTCCACGAACTTCAAATCCTACGTACTCCAGGTTCCTGAAAAATACAAACAGACATTCTTTCCTCCCGATTTCTGGCCCTCGGTGATAGTGTTTCGCCGTAACAGGTACGCGCCAAAAAAGAAATTTCCCTAAAATAGTGTTATATTTATATTTTATATATATTTTTGGGTTAAGGTATAAATTGCTATGGGCCAATGTACTTAATTTTTAAGTCCTCGATGCCTGATATAAAGTTATTGTATTGTATTGTATTACTGGAAACGAGGCATTCCATCTTAGTCCGTTGGGATGACAACGCATTTGCATTTTAATTATTTTTGAGGCTAGATATAGATGTCTATGGGCCACAGCATCTACTCACCATCAAGTGGACTATGTGCTCGTTTGTCACCCTTATTCTATGAAAGGTGATAGTAATAAAATATTACATCTGAATCGAGGGTAAGAAAGCTAAGCTACATTCCGCCGCAACTCCGTTACAGACTGTGACGCACCCCGTGTTAGTTCTTGGAGGTGATAATGTGCTTGTAGGCTTCCTTGATTAAAGTTGGTTTCAGTGCCTATGCTGTTTAGTCACTTCATCATGTGAACTGTTAGCTCGATTATTACTCTAATGATTAATAATTTCCTTTTTTTTATTTAAAACGTATCTTGATTCTTCATTAAATAATAGATAGATGTTTTAATAGAACAGTGAATTTTAACCTTTGAGTGTTTTTGTTTGTTTTTACATTATGTAAATATGCTGTTTCCAAAACAACATATTAACATATATATAGTAGTTATGACGACTGTTGTCTGCTACGAGTACGTAGTACCATTATTTATTCTATGCTACAAGTTACTAATTAATAAATAGTATTAATCAAAGTCGCTTAGCTGCTTCTGTACATTATATATTATCCAATTATATTTAAATTTATTGAGATTTTGAAAAAGAAAATTTTTGTATAAAATACAAGAATATTTTATACAAAAGGATGATAGTAGGGAAAGGTTTTGTGATCAAGTTGTAAAAACATAATACTACCACATTATTGAACAGTAACGGATTGGGACAGTGAAGATAGGTGTATTTGTATCAATAATAATTAGGCACTATCTCTATTTAAAAAATCGAATGCTGCTCGTTAATCTCACTAAAACTCGAAAATGGCTCGAATAGTTTTGATTATTTTTTTGTGTGCGTTTGACTTAGATGGTTTAGATCCACAACTGTAACCGGTAAGCGGCGTGGTTGTCGAGAATCAGAAATCACCCCTGCGGGGCCAGCACGAATCGATAATATTATTATATAAATAGTGCCGGAAAGCTCAGGGGTTAAGCGCTCGCCGTAAAATTCGGCGTACGCAAACACATCTTGTTCGAAGCCCGCCGCCATCAATTAAATTGATTATTGCAATGCCCAGTAATGCTGCGGTTTAAGTACTCCATAAACCTTTCAGAAATGAGAGGTTGCTTGTAACCAGCTGTGGGATGTATATCAGTGGACGTAAACTATAACTTTACTTTTATACTTTTTATGTCATAATTTCTGTGAGCCAAAGTCCTGTTATCTAAGTTACATTCGTCCTTGCACTATTCTCTTTGGTCACGATGCCCACGTTTACCTCATTTTAGTTGTTACACAAATCTTCAAATACTTTATTTTATATGGAAATCGCAGCAATAATTCAATACATTTAACGTGCAATGCATTTCATGTGAATCTGCAGCAACGTTAACCTAGTTATTTTAAATTAGACAAAGCTTTTATCCTAAAATAAACCTTAACTATAAGGAGTAAAATTCATTATTGATTGTGCATGCAATGTGCAAGCCAAAAAAGAGTCGATAAAATGCTTGAAACTCAAAGTTATTTCAATATAATGGCGCATGTAGCGCACCAATATCGCACGACTTCTTCGTTTTCGCTCGGATTGTTAAGATTGTTAACCAGTAAATGTAGCGACCGATTTTGTTTTTGTCGATCTAGCTAGGATTCATTTTTAGAAAATGTTGTTTTGTCCGTGTTTTCAGGCAATGAAGGACTGCTATAGAATAAGATGGTAAATTTTGACAATGTGTTAATGATTATGATAGCTTATTGGGATATCGGGCAGTACCGAGATCATAGCACCATGGTTCGAGTCCTGTCTTTGGTTCGAATTATCGCTTTTTTTTCAAGTTCCCTTCTTTTGTAAGAAAATCTATCGTTTCGAGCCCTTTTTTTAGTATTTTTTAAAAAACACAAAAATTTTAATGGAACTAATTGCACTCATGATTTTTTATTCAAATAACCAGTTCCGTTACTTCTATTATGTTGGTAAGATCAAAAAATATTATCCAAATTTCATCAGTATATAATTTGTATCTAAATATAATTTCCAAAACACACGAATTAAAAAAATACCGAGCAAAGCTCGGTCAACAACGTACTATCCAATTATGCGCAAATTAAATTTTGATTATGTAATCACATAAATTATCAGGTTTAAGAATGCTTTATTTATCTGATGCCTTTGTTACCGTTTCCGGTATTATCTTTATTTAGAGCTTTTACTGTGAACATGTTTAAGCTTCGACTTGTAACGCGAATACGTGTGAGATGGACTGTAATGTATCATTAAAAGCCGTATCGTGTCACGTTTGTAAGTTCATCGTGAACGCTTTTTTCAAATAATAGAATTGTTTACCTAATGGTCAATTGCTTAATTAAACTACGTGTCAATGTCGAATTTTATGAATGTGTGTATAGAAAAATGATTATGAGAAAATTTAAGGATGATGTTGTGAAAATAGTCTTATTAACTCAGTTTTGTTTAGTTCTTACAAAAATAAGATTTAGAAGATTTAGCGTCGTGAGTGATGTTAACAGGCCATCTAAAGTACCCTGATGAACTTTTTTTTTATAGAAGAGGGGGGCAAACGAGCATGTGGCTCACCTGATGTTAAGTGACTACCGCCGCCCATGATCAACCGCAACACCAGGGGAATTGCAGGTGCGTTGCCGGCCCTTTAGAAAGGAGCAAGCTCTTTTCTTGAAGGCCCCCAGGTCGTATCGGTCCGGAAAAATCGCCGGTGGTAAATTATTCCACAGAGAGGTTGTACGCGGAAGAAAACTCCTTTTGAAACGTACAGGGACAAGCATCCAGATGGTGTGGATGGTATCGGGACGTTTGCCGTGTAGTGCGTTCACGAAATTTGGCGGCTGGGATTAATCCGAACAATTCCTCAGAGCACTCCCCGTGATAGATGCGATAAAATACGCAAAGAGATGCAACATCTCTTCGCAGCGCCAGTGAATCGAGCCGATCGGAAAGCACTCGGTCGTCGACGATTCGAGCCGCTCTGCGCTGGATGCGGTCAAGTGGAAGGAGCTGGTACTGGGGAGCCCCAGCCCAGAGATGGGAACAGTATTCCATGAGCGGCCGAACCTGCGCCTTGTAAAGTTGCAGGCGGTGTGCCGGCATGAAATACTGTCCCGCTCTGCTGAGCACGCCAAGCTTTTTTAGAGGCCAATTTGGCCTTCCCTTCCAAGTGACCACGAAACTGCACGCCACTCGATATGTCGACGCCGAGGATTCCGATACTGGCTGAGGCAACAAGGGGAAGTGCCTTGAAACTGAGGGGATACGACAAAGGGGTTCTTTTTAGCGGTTAACGCGCAAACTTGTGTCTTCTGGGGGTTAAACTGGACTAAATTTAGTCGCCCCCAATCCGAGACTCTGTCCAGCAGAGACTCGACTTCAGACACAAGTTTGTCCCGGCACTCAGAGACGTTAACTTAAT
Source organism: Parnassius apollo (assembly GCA_907164705.1). Classification (NCBI taxonomy): domain Eukaryota; kingdom Metazoa; phylum Arthropoda; class Insecta; order Lepidoptera; family Papilionidae; genus Parnassius; species Parnassius apollo. Next base: position 1,625,635 of record CAJQZP010001062.1, on the reverse strand, counting down.
AATTAAAACTGAATAAATAAAATTGAACTTATTAATTTCGGGTCTCACTGTATTGTGATCGTCATTATGTCTCTGAAACAGCATCCCTACCTTACGAGAAGATTACCCTTCATTGATATTACTTAATAACTAATGCTACTACGACAACTACAATAACTGCCTCGATGGTTTATTGGTTGTAAGCTCAACTGTTGAACATGAGGTCCCGGGTTCGAACTTCTAGTCGCGCCAAAATCACTTATTGGATTTTTCTAAAAAGTAGCAGCCCGTAGTCAAGAAGTTCGCAGTGTTTTACCATCGTACAGCTGTTTTTTCAGCGTCTGATCTCTCTCCGATCATGTCGGAGTGCCGTCGTCTTAAATGTGAGGGAATAGAGAGTGCGGGTACACTGCACACACACTCGTGCATTATAATTCCGAATGGGCAGATGACTATAGTCACCGTTGTACTGGCCACCGCGTCGTGACCGAATTTCGGTATGGAGATCATTATTATTTACCAATACAAATCCTGTGGTATATTTTTATACAAGTGAGATTGGTAAACGAGTGTAGTGACCTGAAGGGAAATTAATACGGTAACACTTAACCACACCTATATTTATGCTCGTTTATTATTCACGAAACAAATGCGTTGTCACCCTAGAGGACATTGAATGCCTCGTTATCAGTAAAAAGGATTCTTTATGCTACTTTTTTATACAACCATCTTATAGTAAACATATTTTATAATAGAATATGTATGACAATCGAGCACACAGTCCATATGGTAAGTCTATGAGGTAGCCCACAGATATCTACATTTTTTTCCTTGATTAAGAATCAAAATGCAGATGCGTTGTCACCCCTGAGGACTATCATGGAATGCCTCGTTTCCAGTAAAAAGAGTTTCCAGTACTCTACGCTCACCTTACGAAACACAGCAATAGGTATCAAGCCGTTATTTTACGCTGGTATTCTGTGAGAGCGTGGTCCTACCCCGGTCGAGCCAACCTATTCATACTACAACCATAATATAGCGGAAGCGTGGTTTGTGTACCCCATATCTTCCCGTGGATGTCAAAAGAGGCGACATAGGGAAACTGAGGCAGAAGATGGGTAGCAGCATCTTTCTGATAACAGAAAACAACAGTAAAAAACTGCGGTTGTCAACCCACTCGCCAAGCGTGGCAACTATGTTCATATACCACTCATGAGCAACGACACAAAGAAACGGCCCCCAGTCCGCAGCGGCCCTGCTGTTCCTGGCTACGGTGGCGACTATAGTAACGGCGGGACAGAGGGTGCTAAGAATCTCCGGTGGAGGTTCGGCTTCCACCAAAGACGACTCGACCTGGCAACATACAACGCACGCACCCTGAGGACTGACGAGAAGATCCTGGAGCTGGAAGAGATAGACAAGTTGCGCTGGGATATTATAGGATTATCTGAGGTCCGAAGAGAGGGAGAGGGCACGATAATTCTCGAATCCGGCCACTTATTCTATCACCGGGAGCGCGACCATCTGTCTGAAGGAGGTGTCGGATTTATCGTCCACAAGTCTCTCGTTAACAACGTTGTAAAGATAGTGAGCGTGTCGACAAGGGTTTCCTGCCTTATACTCAGAATCACCAAACGGTATTCGCTGAAGGTCATACAGGTTTACGCAACAACCTCGGCACATCCCGATGACGAGGTGTAGGAAAGGTATGAGCATATCTCTAGAGCCACGCATTTCTCCAAAACCCGCTGTACGGTGTTAATTTTTTTTTATTTGGTTCACAAATGGAATGTAACGTTTACGTGGTTCAAATAACATAAAAAGTAACAAACAAACGCTAATTGTTATTACCATTGTTAGTAAACACAGCATGCAACAAGTGGACTAGATAACAAATACAAATAAAGAAATGAAAATACTCTAAAGTAATAAATATTAATTAATTAATGGCTAAACTAATGTAGAACTAAACTAATGTAACTATAGCCCTTGCTGAGGCCTTAGTACCATGAAAGATGTCGAATAAATCACGATTATTATTATAACTATCGGTCATTCTGTACAATTGCTAGTGATACCCCGCCACTGTTTTACAGTGTGGCGTGACAAAAAGTTTTTTGCGGCCTAAGCGGCTGCCAGCTCTAGGGACCGACACATCCGATTGATTTAAAATGTCCGGACATGATATCAGATGATTCCCGCCGCTTGGATAGCGATTTTAATTCGAAGTGTGCAAATCTACTCTCGTATGAAATGAGTGTCCTGCATTGATTATTTGCATACGATAACTGGTACATAAACCTTTTCTGAATCTTTTGCAGTCGGTTTGAGTGACACTTGTACCCCGGATTCCAGATTGGGCTAGCGTATTCCACAGTACTTCTCACCAAACAGTTATAGACCGGAATGATTAAACCGGATCTTTAAAAGATTTTATTTGCCTGGATATAAACACGGATAATTTAGAAGCTTTTTTGTTATTGAGTCAATATGACTTCTAAAGCTGAGCGTGTTGTCAATTAAAACACCTAATCCTGGATTTCCGTCACCTCACACTATGGCTCATCGTTTAACTTGTATGTTGCTTCGGTTTTATTTTTCCTTCTAGATAACTTTAGGTGAGAACATTTTCTAGTGTTGAGGATCATATGGTTTTGACAACACCAGTCTTATAATCTATCCAACTCCTACTGTAGAGCAGTCACATCTAGTTTGGAGTTAATGATTTTGTACTGTTTCAGGTCGTCTGCGTACATTTTAAAATTACATTCCATTATATTGGCTAGATCGTTTATGAAAATAAGAAAGAACAATGGACCGATATGAGAGCCCTGGGTAACGCCAGAAGGAATGTCTCTAGCTGAGGATGAATAACAACATAACGAGGCCAACTGTGACCGATTTCTAAGATAGGAATCGCGGTAGTGAACCATTACCATGATCTTCTTTACAAGACACATTTTAAATTTACATTCGATTATATTGGCTAGATCGTTTATGAAAATAAGAAAGAACAATGGACCGATATGAGAGCCCTGCGTAACGCCAGAAGGACTGTCTCTAGCTGAGGATGAATAACAACGTAACGAGGCCAACTGTGACCGATTTCTAAGATAGGAATCGCTGCAGTGAACCATTACCATGATCTTCTTTACAAGACACATTTTAAATTTACATTCGATTATATTGGCTAGATCGTTTATGAAAATAAGAAAGAACAACTGCGTAACGCCAGAAGGAATGTCTCTAGCTGAGGATGAATAACAACATAACGAGGCCAACTGTGACCGATTTCTAAGATAGGAATCGCGGTAGTGAACCATTACCATGATCTTCTTTATAAGCAGGTCGTGGTTGATGAGAACAAAGGCCTTGCTAAAATCGGTGTAAATACTGTGTATCTCTTTATTCCTATCTAGTGTACATGCTATATCATTAGCAAAACCGACTAAGTTAGATGTTGTAGACTATTTAGGCTGAAACCCATGTTGGTTTGGGTGCAGGTGCTTTTTGACGTGCCAATATATTGTTTTATGAACAAATGACTAGAAATTTACTGGGTGTTGAAAGTATGGAAACAGGCCTGTAATTAGACACATCGACAAGATCTCCTTTTTTTCCATACGTGGGTAAAAATGCCGCTTCGGAGAGAGTGGTTAAATATATAGGTAAGAGGTTTTGATAAACTTTTTGTACACTTCTTTAGAATTATCGGGGACAAGCCATCCAATCCCATCAATGCTCTTTCTACCTCGTAGTTGCTGACAGTGAGTGAGCCAATAGTCATATTGTTCTCGCAACTATGTAGACCGTTAATAGGAGACTTCAACAACAACAAGAGGGAACGGTGAGCTGAAAGTATGGATATTTGTGTGGCCGTGAAGGAAAAGGGGGAGATCTCCCGCCGGGCAAGGTGCTGTGCCCGGGGAGCGGCCAACACTCCGTGTGATAGTTCGGAGATGTTCTATATACGCTGTTTATGATTCGGAATGTTGATAGCGTGATTTAGGCTTCAGTGTATTTCGATTGTGGCGTGACGACAGCGCCGCCACATCACCCCCCTGCTCAGACTGGAGGTCGATAGTGCAGTCCGATTGCCGGTGTGTCCATTTAATGCCGGTGGGGAATGCATGCTGTGTGCGTAAAGGCAAGTGACACCGGTGCGAATGATATGCCGATGTGTAATGCATGCCGTACTACGCACTGGCAAGTGATGCCGGTGAGAACGATGTGCCGGAGCAAGTGCCAGAAGTCTGCCTTATAAATCTGCGGTGAGTCGAGATGAAGACAAGTTGGGCTGGCTTGCAGGAACTGAAGACTGCAGAAGACGATTCTCAGTAGTGAATGGTAAGGGTTCTTGAGGATAATGACGAAAGCTTGAAGTTGTAGTTTCCGAAGGTGTTTGGTTGCGTGTTCAGATCACGTCGGTGTCACCACTGTGGCTGGTGAGGAAAAGGGGGAGATCTCCCGCCGGGCAAGGTGCTGTGCCCGGGGAGCGGCCAACACTCCGTGTGATAGTTCGGAGATGTTCTATATATGCTGTTTATGATTCGGAATGTTGATAGCGTGATTTAGGCTTCGGTATGTTTCGCTTGCGACGCGACGACAGCGCCGCCACATTTGCAATAGGTTAACGAAACCCAAGTGGCCATCAGCTGGCCGACTTTATGGACAATGATGGACTCTTTATCATGAACTCTTTCTTCCAGAAGCGGCCTCGCAAGAAGTGGACCTGGTCGAGCCCCGACGGTTTGACAAAAAATGAGATTGACTTCATTATGACGATCAGACGACAACTGTTCAGTGATGTCTCAGTGATCGCAAGGATGAAAACCGGCAGCGATCACCGAATGGTGAGAGGCACACTGAACCTAAACGTGAAGTTTGAAAGGTCATATCAATGAAGTCAACGCTCCGTCCCCCTCGTGCTCTAATCCAAAGCTCCGAAAACTTTCAGCTTGAGTTACAAAATCGTTTTCAGTGTCTAGAAAACTGTAATGAGTGGAAGATATAAATGACAGCTTGTGGAAACTGTTCATACGGTCGGAGCTAAGTTCTGTAAGACCCGTCGCAGGAGAACACATAAAACTTTCTGATCACACTCTTAATCTTATGGCTGTTAGACGGAAGATGAATCTGCAGTCGTCAGCAGATTTGACAGCATAGTTAGATAGATAGAAAATTCTTTATTGCATTCAAACAACACAATTTGGTACAAAGGCGAACTTAATGCCCAAAAGGGATTCTTTTCCAGCTAACCTTTTGTAGTGTGGTGAGAGCTATGGGTAGAGCCGCGAGAGAAAAAAACTTATTTATTCATACTATTCAAAACGTATTATATAATATTATGTATATGTTAGTTTATACATATATACACTTATACACACATACATACACATACATATGTATACAAATATACAAATATATATTATATATATACATATTACATACTGATGAAATATGAATAATATTTTGTGATCTTACCGACATAATAGAAATAACGGAACTGGTTATTTGAATGAAAAATCATGAGTGCAATTAGTTTTAATTAAATTTTTGTGTTTTTAAAAAATACTAAAAAAAAGGGCACGATACAACAGATATCAATAGATTTTCTCACAAAAGAAGGGAACTTAAAAAAAAAGCAAAAAAAGTCGTACCGAAGACAGGACTCGAACCATTGTACTACGATTTCGGTACTGCCCGATATCCGAATAAGCTATCATAATCATTTACAAATTGTCAAAATATACCTTTTTATATTGTAGCAATTTTTCATTGCCTGAAAACATGGACAAAAGGACATTTTCTAAAAATGAATCCTAGCTGGATTAACTTATTACCCCCGAAATCCCCTGGACGCTAAATTTTATGAAATAGTTGGAGCCGTTTCCGAGATTTCGATATATATATATATATAAGAATTGCTCGTTTAAAGCTTATAATATACACACATAAAATTATATAGTAGTATCTTTTTTACTTAATACTGATGAGCCAGTGCTTCACTAAAATGGTAAGTTCGCATGGAGACACACATTGTAATCGAAGGGAAAGGAAAATGTACTTTATTCCTTTGCTGTACGCGAAGCCAGTTTTAAACATTTAATTCGAATACGTAGAATGTCTACACCAAGTATTTCAGTATTCATAATTTAATAACAAATGTATTATCATATAAAAAATAAAAAAAATTAGTCAGTTTGTTATTTAGCTTCCTGTATTCCTTATAGATTTTATCTGACCCTGTTACAATATATCTCTTCCAAAGAATTTTTTTTCTCTTATCAACACATATTTGTCATTTTATATCCATGGTTTATTTACTTTGTTAAATGTTTTTACAAGAGGAACATGTGTGTATATGGCATTAGTTATTGTTTTATGCATTATTCTAAACTGTTCAACTGGACAAAGTACATCTTTTAACATTTTTTTTAAACCAGAGTGGATTTCTTCTTTGATTTTTTTGTAATCTCCTTTATTAAAATTCTTTTTAGGTTTAGATTGCTGCCTATTCTGTAGTTGTGTTTGTAACTGTATAATCAATACTAAGCATGCATGATCGCTTTTCCCAATTGCGGCCTCATAATTGATTCCAACTATCAAAGACTCATCATTTGTCAATATTAGGTCTAAAGTAGATGGCTGGTGACTCCCAGTATTTCAGACCAATTTGTATAGATTGCTGTTGTTATACCATTGCAAGAAATTGGTTTCTTTTGGCAGTAGATACATACAATTTGAAAGTGGCCACTTGACTCCACCAAAGTTAAAATCACCCATTATTATTACTGAGTTTGATTGGGAAGCCAGTTCTAAATTTTAAAAGCAAGTTGTCATGATCGATAATTGATTTGTGCCCTCTATATAGTCCTCATAACAGTATTCTTTGTGAACCTACTTCGATGTCTACCCATAAACATTCCCAAGAGTCATACTTCATTATATACTGACTATTTCGCTTTGATGTCATATACGTAATATTGTTCAATATATAAATAGCGATTCCTCCACTTCGTTCATCAGTACAATCGTCTCTGTATAAGTCGTAACCCGGTATTTTTATCAGTGAGTCAGGTATATTTGGTTTTAGCCATGTTTCTGAGAGGATTATAATTGATGGTTTTAGTTGATCAACTTTTGCAATGAATAAATCCAGTTTAGATGTTATCGTTTGTATGTTTGTAGTGCGGAAGGTATCGAAGATCGCGTTTTTATGTTAAAAAGATTTACTAGTGAGGGTTGGTGAATTTGGACTAGTTTTTTATCTCTTGTTTATAGACAATTTTAGGCTGCCCTTGTATGTAATTGATAGTCAAGCCTTGTTCTCCATTATTAGTACGTTTCTCTAATTCATCACGGAGGTATTTCAAATACTCGCGTTGCATGGCAGTTTGGTCTGATTTAATAATTGACGGATTATCCAGTTTAGTTTTGTTACGATGTATCTCAATGGCATCATTCTTAGACTATCCGACTATATTATCCGACGAGCATGTATGCGTGGTATATGGATGTGGAGGAAGCGAGAGAGGTATGTCAGGATCATGCTAAATGGAAGTCTGTAGTCTCTGCCTACCCCTCTGGGTGACAGGCGTGAGTGTTTATGTATTATGTATTATGTAAATGCCATTTTCAAAGAATTAAAAAGAAATTAATTTAATATTCTGAAGCCTCAATTGCTTTAATTTTTCTATACCCTATATTTTTAGCATCGACTTTAGAATGCGAAAGCATTTTATTCTTTTTTTTTGTTCCTTGAAGTCGGCATTTATTTTTTTATTAAAAGCTTCTTTTTTGATTAGCACAACATTACTAACATTTCAACAACTTTAAAATATTGAATAACTTAATATTAACCAAAGATTAAGCTAATGATCACAGACTTACGACAATACATTTTCATCATTATTTATATTCCTTATAGCCTACTAAAAGTCCATTGCTACACAAAGGCCTCCTTTATATATTACCCCATAGGAAAGATATTTGCTTAGCAGGCGCGTTGGCAACCGCAGCCTTTTATCAAGAAGATGCTGCTAGGCTGATATCCATCTAGTTTCATTACCCTGTGTGTATTTGAATTGCTTGTTGTTTAAAGCTTATAATATACACACATAAAATTATATAGTAGTATCTTTTTTACTTAATACTGATGAGCCAGTGCTTCACTAAAATGGTAAGTTCGCATGGAGACACACATTGTAATCGAAGGGAAAGGAAAATGTACTTTATTCCTTTGCTGTACGCGAAGCCAGTTTTAAACATTTAATTCGAATACGTAGAATGTCTACACCAAGTATTTCAGTATTCATAATTTAATAACAAATGTATTATCATATAACGTAAAAGAATCCACTAACACATAATATCATCTCAGGGTGTCGTCACTAACACAACATCACACAGGGTAATGAAACAGGAGATGGATATCAGCCTAGCAGCATCTTCTTGATAAAAGGCTGCGGTTGCCAACGCGCCTGCTAAGCAAATATCCTTCCTGTGGGGTAATATATAAAGGAGGCCTTTGTGTAGCAATGGACTTTTAGTAGGCTATAAGGAATATAAATAATGATGAAAATGTATTGTCGTAAGTCTGTGATCATTAGCTTAATCTTTTGCTTAATATTAAGTTATTCAATATTTTAAAGTTGTTGAAATGTTAGTAATGTTGTGCTAATCAAAAAAAGAAGCTTTTAATAAAAAAATAAATGCCGACTTCAAGGAACAAAAAAAAAGAATAAAATGCTTTCGCATTCTAAAGTCGATGCTAAAAATATAGGGTATAGAAAAATTAAAGCAATTGAGGCTTCAGAATATTAAATTAATTTCTTTTTAATTCTTTGAAAATGGCATTTACATAATACATAATACATAAACACTCACGCCTGTCACCCAGAGGGGTAGGCAGAGACTACAGACTTCCATTTAGCATGATCCTGACATACCTCTCTCGCTTCCTCCACATCCATATACCACGCATACATGCTCGTCGGATAATATAGTCGGATAGTCTAAGAATGATGCCATTGAGATACATCGTAACAAAACTAAACTGGATAATCCGTCAATTATTAAATCAGACCAAACTGCCATGCAACGCGAGTATTTGAAATACCTCCGTGATGAATTAGAGAAACGTACTAATAATGGAGAACAAGGCTTGACTATCAATTACATACAAGGGCAGCCTAAAATTGTCTATAAACAGGAGATAAAAAACTAGTCCAAATTCACCAACCCTCACTAGTAAATCTTTTTAACATAAAAACGCGATCTTCGATACCTTCCGCACTACAAACATACAAACGATAACATCTAAACTGGATTTATTCATTGCAAAAGTTGATCAACTAAAACCATCAATTATATTCCTCTCAGAAACATGGCTAAAACCAAATATACCTGACTCACTGATAAAAATACCGGGTTACGACTTATACAGAGACGATTGTACTGATGAACGAAGTGGAGGAGTCGCTATTTATGTATTGAACAATATTACATATATGACATCAAAGCGAAATAGTCAGTATATAATGAAGTATGACTCTTGGGAATGTTTATGGGTAGACATCGAAGTAGGTTCACAAAGAATACTGTTATGAGGACTATATAGAGGGCACGAATCAATTATCGATCATGACAACTTGCTTTTACAAAATTTAGAACTGGCTTCCCAATCAAACTCAGTAATAATAATGGGTGACTTTAACTTTGGTGGAGTCAAGTGGCCACTTTCATATTTTATGTATCTACTGCCAAAAGAAACCAATTTCTTGCAATGGTATAATAACAGCAATCTATACAAATTGGTCTGAAATACTGGGAGTCACCAGCCATCTACTTTAGACCTAATATTGAAAAATGATGAGTCTTTGATAGTTGGAATCAATTATGAGGCCGCAATTGGGAAAAGCGATCATGCATGCTTTGTATCGATTATACAGTTACAAAAACAACTACAGAATAGGTAGCAATCTAAACCTTAAAAGAATTTTAATAAAGGAGATTACAACAAAATCAAAGAAGATATTCACTCTGGTTTAAAAAAAAATGTTAAAATATGTACTTTGTCCAGTTGAACAGTTTAGAATAATGCATAAAACAATAACTAATGCCATATACACACATGTTCCTCTTGTAAAAACATTTAACAAAGTAAATAAACCATGGATATAAAATGACATATATGTGTTGATAAGAGAAAAAAAATTCTTTGGAAGAGATATATTGTAACAGGGTCAGATAACATGTATACGGAATACAAGAAGCTAAATTACAAACTGACTAATTTAAGGCGCACTGCAAGGGCAGTGTACGAGAATCAACTATTAGGTCTAGGACCAAAGAAATTTCACTTTTACATCAGGCAGCAAATCACCTCTAAAGTTAGTACACCAAACATTTTATTAATTTATTTATTTATTTCACAATTTATGTACACACAAGTTAGGGAGAGGATACATCATGATAAAAAGTTTGTACAAAGGCTCTACTTATCTCACAATGAAATTTCTTCCAGTAGGCCAGTTTCAAACACATATGATTAATAAATGATTATAAGGTGTGCACTTTGTTATTATACAACACATATAGGTATAAAATAAATATATACGTCAGCTCAAATACTTACATATATATATATACATATATATATATATGTATATATACATATATATATACATATATATATATATATATATATATATATATATATATATATACAACATGTCCCAAAATTCAACGATAAGCCAACACCGGAGGATAGACCTGCCCCGGACTAATCGGGGAAAAAAAGAAAGAAAAATCCATCCCAATTATATTTTAAGTTATATAAAAAATGAAATTCTTCAGAAATTGAGACCGTTTATGATATTTTTCACTACCAGGACCACAATTTTTTTAATATTTGTTTCTTTTTTATAGGCAACCTAAATAGCACTGCTATCTACCACAATTCTTAAAAAAATCCCGAATAACTCTTGTTTTATCACGAAAATTAATGAAACTTATTTTATTCCCTAAATTTTTTGAAGACTTTTACTTTTAACCAATTTTAACTTATCGTGGTGTAAAAAAATATGAACACTAGTATGGCAAGTTTTTTTAAAAATTGACGCAACTAACCAACATTCCAAAATGGTATAATACTCTAGGAAAACAAGTTATAAAAAAATATGGGCGTATTATTTCTTAACAGGGGCCAAATTTCTTAAATTGTAATTGTCAGTAATCATTTTTACTACATGCCCAAAATGGGTTCTTGTTACAATTTCTAGGAATTTGAATGGGGCATACATACCTTAGATATTAGAGAGAGATAGATAGATGGAGATATTTACATTAAAAAGAGACACAACAGGGTAGGTAGAGAAGCTGTTATTATTCTCAGCAAGTCAGTTCAGTACGCTCTGCTCCTTTGTTTACTGCGCACCGTTCCCAATTCAACTTACGTGGCTCTCGTACATACTATCGACTTTTGGCTTGGCTTTATGGATTGAAATCGACCTGCAAACTTAACTGACCTGGCATTATTTGGACTGGAAGTGATCTGCCAACTGAACTCACCTGGCATTATCTTGCACTACGATTGTGTGTTTTGTCATTTAGAGTTCTGCCGCATTTTGGACTGTTTGGCGTTTATAAAAGTATTAGTTCTTGAAAAATGTTTAATATTTCAAAACAAATGGTACAAACAGTTTCACGTGTAATTAATCAAGTTATTAACATTATAGCAAATGTTCAATCCGGTGTTGGCTTATCGTTGAATTTTGGGACATGTTTTATATATATACAAATACATGAATATATTCATATTTAAACAAACATTAATACATACATAAATACTTAATATAATATAAAGTCATAATTAAATATATAAACATATATACAGACACACATACATACATATATGTACATGCATATATTTATAACAGTATAGTAAATATCAGAGATTTGGGACTTACACAGAAGACAGCGATAAATAATGTTCTTTCACTCGTTTTTTGAACAATGTCACTGTTTTGATTTCTCGAATGTGAGTAGGAAGCGAATTCCAGAGTCTTACTGCTTGTACGGAGAATGAACGGGAATATGAATGAGTATTAAAGGATGGGAATTTTAAGAGAGTTTTAAGGTGAGATCTACAAACTGTATCTGGGGATTTAAGAAAGGTAAATCGATTTCGGAGGTATGTAGGGAAATTTGGGCTATGTAGGATGTTAAAAAGGAGACAAAGGCTACGAGTGTTCCTGCGAAATCGGATCGGGAGCCACTGGAGTTGCTTTCTATATTTAGAGACGTGGTCAAACTTCTTGAGTCCGAAAATATACTGAATGCAAAGGTTTTGTAATCGCTCAAGTTTAATTGCTCCTCTGTAGCATCCAAAAAACAGACATCAGCGTAATCTAAGATAGGCAAAATAAGGGTTTGAACAAGAGAGATTTTCGTTGATAAGGGTAAAAAACTTTGAAGACGTTTTAATGAGTGGAAAGCATAATAAACTTTTCTACCTAAGTCCGTTATGTGAGGACCCCATGACAACCTATTGTCAATAATTAAGCCTAAGTTCTTCACAGAATAAGTATAAGTACTTGATGTACCATTGATAATCACATCTGGCAGGGTGCATTTATCAATTAAGCTACTAGTATATCTGCTACTTACTATTATTGCTTGAGACTTACTTGGATTAATAGTTATACCATGTGATCTGGACCAACGACTAATTCTCTTCAAGTCATATTCAGTGCTTCTATTGCCAATTTACCTTCAGATGCCACAAAGTGACGGTAAAGCTGCAAATCGTCTGCATAAAGATGGAAGTTGGAGGATATTATTTTTGTTATAGAATTGATAAAAACGGTGAAGAGCAAAGGAGACAAGACGCCACCCTGGGGTACACCCGTTATAAGATTACACCAGTTGGAATAAGTGTCATTGGAACGGATACATTGTGAGCGACCCTGAAGATAGGAATCAAACCAGAGAATGGCCGAAAGTGAAACATTAATAGACTGGAGAATTTATGAGAGGATATCAAAGTCAACAGAATTAAAGGCATAGCTGAAATCTGATAAAACGAGTACGGTTAATTGTTTTTGATCTATGGCTATACGGATATCATCAGTTACCTGAAAAAGAGCAGTTATTTTATTATGACCGGGCCGGAATCCAGATTGAAATACACTTAAAATATTGTTAGAATTAAGGTAAGATGACAATTGACTGTGAACAATATGTTCAAATATTTTAGAGAAGAATGGTAATATAGATATAGGTCGAAATTCGGAATGTAATGTAGTGTTAGCAACCTTGGCTATTGGAATAATTTGTGCTAACTTCCACGAGTGTGCAAAACAGGAGAAAGATAATGAAAAATTAAATATGTGAGTAAGAACTGGGAAAATACAAGGTAAAATCATAGTTATCATAGTTATCATGTTTTACGGATCAGTAATGGGCAATCTGTGACACGTTCTAAAGACATAGCGAAAGTATTTGCGGAACATTTTTCTAATGTCTTTGAAAGAGAACTACTAGAAGAACTTCCTGCGCTAGACCCAAACCTAAGAGCAGCTGAAGCTATAGAGGACATCATGTTCACAGAATCCAAAGTACAAGCTGCTATCAAAGAAATGAATACCCGTACATGTTTTAAAGAACTGCGGAATTGATAGTTACCTAGCATCATTAATGCAAAAATCAATCAAGACAAAGGAGTTTTGCCCTATTTATGGAAAACGGCTTTAGTAACTCCTGTTTACAAAAAAGGAAACAAATTAAATCCTGCAAATTATATACCGATAAGCTTAACTAGTGTGGTGTGCAAAGTCATGGAAAAGATAATAGTTAAGCACATGAGGCAGTTCCTTAACAAACAACAAACTATTGGAAAACAGCAACATGGTTTCTATCCTCATAGATCAACGATTTCCAGCTTAATGTCTTGCGTATCATCCTGGGTCAACAGTTAAAATGATCGAGAACCAATAGATGTAATATATCTGGGTTACGAAAAAGCTTTTGATAAAGTACCAATAGGCAGTCTTTTACATAAATTAGAAATTCGTTGGTGTTTGAGGAAAATTGTTAGCTTGGATTGAGAGTTTTCTACGACAAAGAACCTTCAGAGTAAGGATTAGCGACAAATTGTCAGATGAAAAAGAAATACAAAGCGGTGTGCCACAAGGTTCTGTACTGGGACCGGTATTGTTTATACTGTTTAGCTTTGATCTACCAAAAACTTGAGATATAGTGTAAGTATGTTCGCTGATGACACGAAGATATTCGCAAACCCACTTGTGGACTTTGATCGCCTTCAAGCAGATCTAATTAAAATATCAGATTGGTCAAAAAGGTGGCTTATTAAATTAAATATAAATAAATGCACAGTCCTCCATATAGGAAACCGAAACCCTTGTTTCATATATAAAATCGATGATATACCTTTGAAAGAAGTTAAAGTATAAAAAGACTTAGGTGTGCATATAAGTAACGATTTAAAATGGAATCATCATATAACAGTTATAACTAAAAAAGCAAATAGTTTAAAATGCCTTCGGGTATCTTACACCAGAAATGATGCTAAAAATACATAAGGCATACATTCGACATATTTTGGAGTATGCATTCCAAATCTGGAGCCCCTATTTGAAAAACGATATTTAGTTACTGGAGAAAGTTCAATGTAGATTTTCAAAGGTCCCTGGAGTATTGAAAAACATACCATATGAAGAAAGGTTGAATAAGCTTAAACTAACAACACTGAAGGATCGCAGAGAACGGGGAGACTTGATCGAAACATAAATTATACATGGACACTGTGATCTGGAAAATTTTGACAGAGATTTATTCCAGTACTCAACAAACACACTCCTTAGGGGACATCACTTCAAATTAACCAAAACCGTGTCACATAACAACCCACAGAAGCACTTTTTTAGCCAAAGAGTGGTTGAAGCATGGAATAAACTGCCATCAGAAGTATTATCTGCACAAACTATTAACTAATTCAAGAACAGATTAGATAAACATCTAAAATAAGAATAATTACATATTTGAAAATAGGATACGGGCTCACATCAGTTGTTTCAACTGCTAGCCTGTTAAGTAATAATAATAACAATAATAAATAAGCTCCATCTATAAGCACATTATTAATGTTCGATATCCTATCATCACATTCCACGTTCTAATTTGTTTTATGTGTTATGAATACATTTAAAATCTACTTTTAAAAAATGACTAAAATTATTGATTACATGCATCTGTTGCTAAAGGAAACGCTCTAATCATTTGAGGATTACACTAATGGATAGATAATTTAAAAATCTATATTCTACACGTTTTATTTAATTTCTTAAGTTCGATTGTCTTTTTTAATAGAAATAATTCCAAATATTCGGGCGTATTTTTACGCGATATATTGTAGCGAGAGTGCGTGCATTGTATAGGACCGAACGCTCAAAGTCTTTCGCTAAGGGAAACGTCTTTATTATTATTATCCCAATAACTGGCTCGTTGGTCTAGTGGTTGTAGTAGTGCGACTGCTGATCGTGGGGTAATGGGTTCGAATCCCAGGGTGGATCAAAAAATCAATTATTGAGATTTTCCGTCGAGAAATTTTCAGTAGTTGCCCGGAGTCAGGAAGTTGGCGGTGTCTCACCTCCGTGCAAGTACCGTGAAAGTACGTAAAGCCGTTGGTCCTGCGCCTGATCTCTCTCCCGGTCGTGTCGGTTTACCGTCCCATCGGATTACGAGAGTGAGGGAATAGAGAGTGCACCTGTGCTTGCGCTTACACTTGCCTCCGTTGAGGCAGACCGCCGTGGCCGAAATTCGGTCTGGAGGACATTATTATTATCCCAATAGATAGCCTTTATGAAATATATTTCTAACTCTTCTTAGCGTTTAGTTCGATTCTCCATTTGCGAAACCATTCACCTAGGCGTTGTTGAAGAAACCTTAAGAGCTCCTCTTTAAAGACGGGAAAGGGTTATTTTCTCTCTTTCTCCTTTCTCTATTTTTAGCTGAAAATGCTCCGAATTCATATTTAAATCTAATGTAGGTTAAAGTTCTGTATGGCACGGGCACGGGAGAGGGTTTTAGGGCAAGGAAGGAATTAATTTAATTTAACCATAGTTACAAATCATTACCGTAGCTATTGTTAATCATTTTTTGTTACTGTTTTTTTATTTTGCTTGTATTTATATGCAATAAATAAAAATAATAATGATAAAAACCCTCTCCAGTATATAGTAGCATAGATTATTAATGTACATTATATAATATAAAAGATATATTAGTAATTTATGTGTCGGTCTAAATGAATTTAGCATTTTAGTTACTGTAAAGTACTTACACAGATTTCAAACATCTGTTCTGAGAATATTGTTGAGTTATATTTCAAAAGTGCTAACAAAGCCTACATACATGAATTGAAAGTCATTTCCTGAGTTACACGATCGTAATAATCACGAGAGTACCAGTAAACCTTATATCATCCATAGAAATATTAAAACAGGTATACAAACAAATTGAATCATTACTTGGAAATAAAGCCAAAGTTTCTCTCATATAATATGAGCTTTCAACTATAAAATATTTCATTTTCAGTTTAATTGTCATTTGTCATAAGTATAATTAGAAATATAACGGGTTTAAAACTTTATGGCAAACTCTTTTAGCTAATTTTTTCTTTAACAAAAGTTTTAAACTTGTTTATTGACAAACTTTAAATAATTTCTGGAATTTTTTTGAAGTTCTGTGGAGTTAAGTAACTGACATTACAAGCTTATGTTTGTTCCTAGTGTTTAAAGTATGAACATCTTTATTCAAAACAAATCTGTGAATGAGTGAGTGTAAATATTATTATTACTGTATGAAAAGAAATGAAGCAGAAGAGACACTTATCTTGTTTATGTGAAAAGGTTATGATCTGAAGAAGATATCGCGATCTTGCACATGTCTCATTAGTTCATGACTTACGAACACGTCGGCTGTCATGCTAAGCAATAAGTTATTTGGAACGTCATATTCATTGCTAAATTGCGAGCGCTCAATGAAATCGGGAAGTTGTACATTGCAACAAAGCCTCTCAACTTTGCCTTTGATTTATATCTCCTCAGCCTGCGACTAATTTTTATATAATTTAACTAGGTAACAAAAGTATGTTTTTATTTCTTTAAATCGTTACTCCTATATCAAAATTTTCTTTTGTAGTGTGGAAGCGCTTTACATGGTACATAAATTGCACGTAATAAATATAAGTACGTGAGGGTAATATGGTCATCCGGTTAATATGATCACTTTCTTATAACTCACAAACTACAGCCTTATTTGCATAGAAGGATATATGATACGATAGCTCTTCATCAGTCATCAAATAATAAAGGGTGAAAAGGACGCAGCCTTATCTGCTTACGACTTGTGTTTTTGTATCTATCCTCCTCCTAGTTTTGGTTTTATAAAGCTTAAGGTGCATATTACCCACATGTACCTTATATAAAAAAAATTGTAGAGCCCACAAAGAAACATATACCCTATATATTTTTTATTTATTGTGTATTTAAATCCGCAGGGATCCGAAAGCACCTCTCAAGAATGCCAGTGACAATAGGTTGACGTATCTGCGATAGCTAGCTACTAGCGATCCGCCCCGGCTTCGCACGGGTGATTTCTCGACAACAGCGCCACCTACCAGGACTAATTGCGTTTGGGAAACTTCCTAGGATCCACTCAAACACACACAAAAACTTCATCAAAATCGTTCGAGCCGTTTTCGAGTTTTATCGAGACTAACAGGCAGCAATTGAATTTTATATATAATACTAGAGATTTCTGGATCTCGACAACAGCGCCACCTACCGAGTCCAATTGTGAATCGTTTAGATCACCCATTCAAACACACACAAAAAATTATCGAAATCGGTGGAATCGTTTTTGATCTTTAGCGAGACTAGCAGAGAACAATTGATTTTTATATATAAATACTAGAGATTTCTGGATCTCGACAACAGCGCCACCTACCGAGTCCAATTGTGAATCGTTTAGATCACCCAGGGACACACTCAAACACACACAAAAAATTATCGAAATCGGAGGAATCGTTTTTGATCTTTAGCGAGACTAGCAGAGAGCAATTGATTTTTATATATAATACTAGAGATTTCTGGATCTCGACAGCAGTGCCACCTACGGGGTCCAATTCTGAATCGTTTAGATCACCTAGGGACCCACTCAAACACGCACAAAAAATTATCGAAATCGGTGGAATCGTTTTTTGATCTTTAGCGAGACTAGCAGAGAGCAATTGATTTTTATATATAATACTAGAGATTTCTGGATCTCGATAACAGTGCCACCTACCGAGTCCAATTGTGAATCGTTTACATCACCCAGGGACCCACTCAAACACACACAAAAAATTATAGAAATCGGAGGAATCGTTTTTGATCTTTAGCGAGACTAGCAGAGAGCAATTGATTTTTATATATAATACTAGAGATTTCTGGATCTCGACAACAGTGCCACCTACCGAGTTCAATTGTGAATCGTTTAGATCATCCAGGGACCCATTGAAACACACACAAAAAATCATCGAAATCGGAGGAATCGTTTTTGATCTTTAGCGAGACTAGCAGAGAGCAATTGATTTTTATATATAATACTAGAGATTTCTGAATCTCGACAACAGTGCCACCTACCGAGTCCAATCGTGAATCGTTTAGATCACACAGGGACCCACTCAAACACACACAAAAAATTATCGAAATCGGAGGAATCGTTTTTGATCTTTAGCGAGACTAGCAGAGAGCAATTGATTTTTATATATAATACTAGAGATTTCTGGATCTCCATAACAGTACCACCTACTGAGTCCAATTGTGAATCATTTAGATCACCAAGGGACCCACTCAAACACACACAAAAATTTATCGAAATCGGAGGAATCGTTTTTGATCTTTAGCGAGACTAGCAGAGAGCAATTGATTTTTATATATAATACTAGAGATTTCTGGATCTCGACAACAGTGTCACCTACCGAGTCCAATTGTGAATCGTTTAGATCACCCAGGAACCCACTCAAACACACACAAAAAATTATCGAAATCGGAGGAATCGTTTTTGATCTTTAGCGAGACTAGCAGGGAGCAATCGATTTTTATATATAATAATAGAGATTTCTGGATCTCGCCAACAGTGCCACCTACCGACTCCAATTGTGAATCGTTTAGATCATCCAGGGACCCACTCAAATACACACAAAAAATTATCGAAATCGGAGGAATCGTTTTTGATCTTTAGCGAGACTAGCAAAGAGCAATTGATTTTTATATATAATAATAGAGATTTCTGGATCTCGATAACAGTGCCACCTACCGAGTCCAATTTGAATCGTTTAGATCACCTAGAGACTCACTCAAACACACACAAAAAATTATCGAAATCGGAGGAATCGTTTTTGATCTTTAGCGAGACTAGCAGAGAGCAATTGATTTTTATATATAATACTAAAGATTTCTGGATCTCGATAACAGTGCCACCTACCGAGTCCAATTGTGAATCGTTTAGATCACCCAGGGACCCACTCAAACACACATAAAAAATTGTCGAAATCGGAGGAATTGTTTTTGATCTTTAGCGAGACTAGCAGAGAGCAATTGATTTTTATATATAATACTAAAGATTTCTGGATCTCGACAACAGTGCCACCTACCGAGTCCAATTGTGAATCGTTTAGATCACCCAGGGACCCACTCAAACACACACAAAAAAATATCGAAATCGGAGGAATCGTTTTTGATCTTTAGCAAGACTAGCAGAGAGCAATTGATTTTTATATATAATACTAGAGATTTCTGGATCTCGACAACAGTGCCACCTACCGAGTCCAATTGTGAATCGTTTAGATCACATAGGGACCCACTCAAACACACATAAAAAATTATCGAAATCGGAGGAATCGTTTTTGATCTTTAGCGAGACTAGCAGAGAGCAATTGATTTTTATATATAATAATAGAGATTTCTTGATCTCGACAACAGTGCCACCTACCGAGTCCAATCGTGAATCGTTTAGATTACCCAGGGACCCACTCAAACACACACAAAAATTATCGAAATCGGAGGAATCGTTTTTGATCTTTAGCGAGACTAGCAGAGAGCAATTGATTTTTATATATAATAATAGAGATTTCTGGATCTCGACAACAGTGCCACCTACCGAGTCCAATTGTGAATCGTTTAGATTACCCAGGGACCCACTCAAACACACACAAAAAATTATAGAAATCGGAGGAATCGTTTTTGATCTTTAGCGAGACTAGCAGAGAGCAATTGATTTTTATATATAATACTAGAGATTTCTGGATCTCGACAACAGTGCCACCTACCGAGTCCAATTGTGAATCGTTTAGATCACCCAGGGACCCACTCAAACACACACAAAAAATTATCGAAATCGGAGGAATCGTTTTTGATCTTTAGCGAGACTAGCAGAGAGCAATTGATTTTTATATATAATACTAGAGATTTCTGGATCTCGACAACAGTGCCACCTACCGAGTCCAATTGTGAATCGTTTAGATCACCCAGGGACCCACTCAAACACACACAAAAAATTATCGAAATCGGAGGAATCGTTTTTGATCTTTAGCGAGACTAGCAGAGAGCAATTTATTCTTATATATAATAATAGAGATTTCTGGATCTCGACAACAGTGCCACCTACCGAGTCCAATTGTGAATCGTTTAGATCACCCAGGGACCCACTCAAACGCACACAAAAATTTATCGAAATCGGAGGAATCGTTTTTGATCTTTAGCGAGACTAGCAGAGAGCAATTGATTTTTATATATAATACTAGAGATTTCTGGATCTCGACAACAGTGCCACCTACCGAGTCCAATTGTGAATCGTTTAGATCATCCAGGGACCCACTCAAACACACACAAAAAATTATCGAAATCGGAGGAATCGTTTTTGATCTTTAGCGAGACTAGCAGAGAGCAATTGATTTTTATATATAATACTAGAGATTTCTGGATCTCGATAACAGTGCCACCTACCGAGTCCAATTGTGAATCGTTTAGATCACCCAGGGACCCACTCAAACACACACAAAAAATTATCGAAATCGGAGGAATCGTTTTTGATCTTTAGCGAGACTAGCAGAGAGCAATTGATTTTTATATATAATACTAGAGATTTCTGGATCTCGACAACAGTGCCACCTACCAAGTCAATTGTGAATCGTTTAGATCATCCAGGGACCCACTCAAACACACACAAAAAAATTATCGAAATCGGAGGAATCGTTTTTGATCTTTAGCGAGACTAGCAGAGAGCAATTGATTTTTATATATAATACTAGAGATTTCTGGATCTCGACAACAGTGCCACCTACCGAGTCCAATCGTGAATCGTTTAGATCACACAGGGACCCACTCAAACACACACAAAAAATTATCGAAATCGGAGGAATCGTTTTTGATCTTTAGCGAGACTAGCAGAGAGCAATTGATTTTTATATATAATACTAGAGATTTCTGGATCTCCATAACAGTGCCACCTACTGAGTCCAATTGTGAATAGTTTAGATCATCAAGGGACCCACTCAAACACACACAAAAAATTATCGAAATCGGAGGAATCGTTTTTGATCTTTAGCGAGACTAGCAGAGAGCAATTGATTTTTATATATAATACTAGAGATTTCTGGATCTCGACAACAGTGCCACCTACCGAGTCCAATTGTGAATCGTTTAGATCACCCAGGCACCCACTCAAACACACACAAAAAATTATCGAAATCGGAGGAACCGTTTTTGATCTTTAGCGAGACTAGCAGGGAGCAATTGATTTTTATATATAATAATAGAGATTTCTGGATCTCGACAACAGTGCCACCTACCGAGTCCAATTGTGAATCGTTTAGATCATCCAGGGACCCACTCAAATACACACAAAAAATTATCGAAATCGGAGGAATCGTTTTTGATCTTTAGCGAGACTAGCAGAGAGCAATTGATTTTTATATATAATAATAGAGATTTCTGGATCTCGATAACAGTGCCACCTACCGAGTCCAATTTGAATCGTTTAGATCACCCAGGGACCCACTCAAACGCACACAAAAAATTATCGAAATCGGAGGAATCGTTTTTGATCTTTAGCGAGACTAGCAGAGAGCAATTGATTTTTATATATAATACTAGAGATTTCTGGATCTCGATAACAGTGCCACCTACCGAGTCCAATTGTGAATCGTTTAGATCATCCAGGGACCCACTCAAACACACACAAAAAATTATCGAAATCGGAGGAATCGTTTTTGATCTTTAGCGAGACTAGCAGAGAGCAATTGATTTTTATATATAATACTAGAGATTTCTGGATCTCGACAACAGTGCCACCTACCGAGTCCAATTGTGAATCGTTTAGATCACCCAGGGACCCACTCAAACACACACAAAAAAATACCGAAATCGGAGGAATCGTTTTTGATCTTTAGCGAGACTAGCAGAGAGCAATTGATTTTTATATATAATACTAGAGATTTCTAGATCTCGACAACAGTGCCACCTACCGAGTCCAATTGTGAATCGTTTAGATCACATAGGGACCCACTCAAACACACACAAAAAATTATCGAAATCGGAGGAATCGTTTTTGATCTTTAGCGAGACTAGCAGAGAGCAATTGATTTTTATATATAATACTAGAGATTTCTGGATCTCGACAACAGTGCCACCTACCGAGTCCAATTTTGAATCGTTTAGATCACCTAGGGACCCACTCAAACACCCACAAAAATTATCGAAATCGGAGGAATCGTTTTTGATCTTTAGCGAGACTAGCAGACAGCAATTTATTTTTATATATAATACTAGAGATTTCTGGATCTCGACAACAGTGCCACCTACCGAGTCCAATTGTGAATCGTTTAGATCACCCAGGGACCCACTCAAATACACACAAATAGTTATCGAAATCGGAGGAATCGTTTTTGATCTTTAGCGAGACTAGCAGACAGCAATTGATTTTTATATATATTACTAGAGATTTCTGGATCTCGACAAGAGCGCCACCTACCGAGTCCAATTGTGAATCGTTTAGATCATCCAGGGACCCACTCAAATACACACAAATATTCATCAAAATTGTTCGAGCCGTTTTCGTTTTTAAGCGATACTATCGGACAATAATTGGTTTTTATATATTAATAATAATGCGATTAGGTAAGAAGTGCAAGGCAGTTCAATGCACTCGGCTAGCTTTTCTTTCTTTTCTGCCAAGGAATCCAACTGACAACGTATCGTTATACCTTATACCTATTTCTATTGCTAAGTAACATCAAACATACAGTTGCGTACCGATTATGTATAGTAGGCATGAAATAAATATAGCAACGGCAAAATACGTCACTTAGTTTGACTTATCAGCTTATCAATAAAATCAGTGGTTGGTTTTGACTTTCCTGATTTTAGCTGGAAGAATATAGTAGATTAGTATAACATACTCCAGATGAGGAATCATCTTAAGATGCAGAATAATAGCCCTATAATAGGCTCCAAATAGCTTAAAATATTTTTAAAACGCATATACTCAACTGAATTTATTTATCTCTTCACAACTTACTGGCTAGTTTACAATAACAACACTGTAAAGGACCTAACGTTGTGAGAGACTGATGCCTATTATACTGAAAAAAATAAAGTGGCAAAATATTCGTTTGATTTTTATTTTTATTTTACTTAAATTAAATAACAAATTCTATCTGCACGTCGGTTAAATATAAAGTACTAAATTATTACTTTTTTTGTTAAAACATACACGCAGCGTCCTTAAACGTCAATTTTTTAATTCCTCTTTTATAAAATTGGAGTGACGAGCGAATTTACAGTCCACCTACTCGTAAGTAGCCACTACAACAAATGGAAGTCAACAGACGGACTTCTAGGCAGCAAAAGACTTACTTACTTACTTAAAACCCCTTTTCTATGTAATAGTGAACTTTAGAAAAACATCGATGTTCGAATTTCGATATTTTGACAATTTGTGAATGACTATAACGTATCGTTAGGTATTTGCACAGGCTTTTCCAGTTTATAGGTTAAAGAGAGACCGTTTTATTACAGTATATTTGGCATGTCATGTTCTGCCGTGAAGTGACGGCGTGGGAGGATTTATTAGCCTTATTATACCGTGGCGTGGGTATCGTAAGAGGCGGCAGAGAGAAAGAAAATAGGAGATGGGCAGCAGCATCTTCCTGAAAACTGAAAAATATCCCCTCTATGAGGTAATCTATATCCAGGGCCTACGTTCAGCAGCACTTTTGATAGACTATAATAAATGAATAAAGGAATTATATCTTGTGCCAAAATCTTATATTCAAGGAATGTTTCGTTCTCCGTAACGATCCGTTTTATTACATACGAGATGTATGTAAAACAGTTTATATTACTAACCATTCAGTAATTTAGGACGACCTAAAATAAAAATAAAAATATTTAAACGGTTCATAAATGATTGAAGCGGTATTTTGTTTTATTTTCATGCAGTTTATTTACTTCAAAACGGCTCGTAAAAGAAAATGAAGCGTTTTATACCTATATGTAGGGACCGGGCATTAGTCTTCATAGGTTTGCATGGCATGCTGTTTTCCGTAGTCACCAACATCTGTCTTTCATTAAGAATTCATGAAAATACGGATGTTGCCCGTTAAAAAATGTCTACGGTTCCCGTTACTCATTAATATACGAAACTACATCATTATGGTGCTATTTTACGATGGCATTGCTGGTCGGTCAATTCGTGCAGTAGTATTATATATAGCTGTAGCGTGGCTCTACCACGTGAAGATCATTGCATCAACAAACTTATAATCATGCAAAGTTAATAACAAATTCAATTTCGTTTTTATTACAACGTCGCACGTGACGACGAGCACGCCTCTGCGCCATGCAATGCTCCACGTTTCGGTCTCTGTAAATTTAGGGAGTTAGACGTGATCGATTCACGTGAGACAAAGTTCAGTGGGTTAAACCACTTGTTCATTATCGATTCACTTGCAACACTCTTGCGTTTAATTAACAGTATGCTTTCAAATTTTAATTATTGTACGATCCCCAATAAAATTAAGACTCTATTTTTCTTATAGAAGAGGAGGTAAATTTTTTTTACCATTTGGCAGGAGAGGGAGGTAGAGTGGGGGGAGAGGACAGAGGGGTGTGTCCCCTACATCCCGACATCACTCCCATGAAAAGATAATTTTTTAGAAAAATTAAAAAGAAAATCCCATAGACCTAACCTCAACATGATAACTTTTATCTCTCTCCGGCAGGATGTGAGAGGGGGCGGGGGAGAGGTTTTGTGCCCTATCAATTCTGGATGTAAAGTATGTAACAAGCATTTCTATATTGTTTATAAACATAATTTATTATGAGTATAGACCGCAGAAGAATAACAATACTATAGAAATATAATATTGACATGATCTTACGTCCTTGGCGCACTTACACAAAATTATGTATACTATTCAGCTTTCACCATAACATTGCGTTCGTTTTTCATGTTGTACCTATGTATAGGTTATAATGAAAAAAAATCTCGAAAACAGTGCGTAACCTTTTAATGCGAGTGGTATTGTTATAATCGGATACCAAACCTCTACCAAATACAACACTCCTGCCAAACGATTGCAAATCCAATCCGAAGAGGGGGAAAATTAGCATGTGCCCCACCTGGTGGTAAGTTCCACCGCCGCACATGAACCACTGAAACACGAGGGGACTTGCAGGTGCGTTGCCGGCCTTTTAAAAAGGAGTTAGTTCATTTCTTGAACGTCCCTAAGTCTAGGTTGTTATTATTTCTGCTGCTACCTATCTTTTCAAATCAAATATTTTTATATTTAAAAAGACAGAATTTTGCGCTCTAGCATAATTAGTAGTCTATGGTTTTAACAGCAAATGATTATTCGTCGTTCTCTTAGAGTAATTATATACGTTCTCTTCTATGCTCTTGTCTGTGTTTTTTTTAAAGATTATTAACAATGCTATAAACATTACTAATATTCCCCTTAACCACTCGTGGTAAGCTTAAATTGCTTGTGTTACGAGTGGTTCACGCCAGTAGTCGAATGGCGGATTCGAACCCACGACCTGTTTGAGTTCACGGTCCGCGCCCTGCCATTAGGCTACTGTCGCTTTAAAAATAATTTAATTATAATATAATAATAATAATATAATAATAAATATTGTAAAATATGCCGTTATCTTTTTTTGTAAAAGGCATCATAAATTATTAAATATTAGCGCTTCTTAATATTATGTATTACCTACTGCTTCGCACGGGTGATGGATTTCGATAATAGTGCCACTTACCGGGTTCAATTGAGTTTTTAAATCATCCAGGGACCCACTCAAAAACACACAAAAAATTAATCTAAATCATTCGAGCCGTTTTCGAGTTTTAGCTAGCTACTGCGTATTATGCAACTGCGTTTTACTGTGTCATTTATATAGATGACTAGGCTAGACAGCAATTGATTTTTATATATAAGAGTAGAAGATATATTTAGGCATCAAGGCAGGCGCGCCGGGACAATGGTGCAAATCTTGCACTTTTGATGTAAGTAGAGAAAGAAAACTTTAAACAAAGGAAAAAAATAAGAAATAACTTTTAAGTCACTATGTATAGAGTGAACGAGAGTTCGGAAGCTTGATACAAGCGTCAAACGACGCACGCACACGAGCGAAAGTTCACTTGTAGCGGCAGATTTTTTTTTTTTGAAAGAATGCTGTTGGATTTTTTTTATAGGACAGGGTGACAAACGAGCACACAGTCCACATGATGGTAAGTGGCTGTGTCCTATAGACAT
Organism: Parnassius apollo; assembly: GCA_907164705.1. Lineage (NCBI taxonomy): Eukaryota > Metazoa > Arthropoda > Insecta > Lepidoptera > Papilionidae > Parnassius > Parnassius apollo. The sequence continues at coordinate 1,598,769 of CAJQZP010001062.1, read as the reverse complement.
CTACATCTATCCTCAATTACGAATCAAAATGCAGATGCGTTGTCACCCGTGGTGACAAAGGTGGTATTCCGCGTTTCCAGTAAAAAGGGTATCCGGTTCTCTACACTCACCATACAAAACACAGCAGCATTAAGCTACTACGCTGGTATTCTGTGAGAGCGTGGTCCTTCCCCGATCGAGACGACACATTCGTGCTACAACTATACTACTAATATAACTGCAGCACGACTATACGACGTATAAAGGTGTTGACCCTGCGGCCTTTACAGCTTCATCGAAATAGGCTCGTGAGCGAGGACTCACGAGCTATTGAGTGCAACGATTCTGCCATCGTAACTAGGGGGGGGACTCGATGTGATTCAAGAGCCCCTCTGAAGGAGGTACGAACCTCGGTTTGAACCACTACCGTAACGAGGGGAGTAGCACAGAGTAAATAACGCGATATTAAGTACCTACTACCGACAGCCCTTTTTCTCTGACTGCTACTGTAAGTATAAACCTCGCGACTGTGTTGCGATACGATTGCATAAAGCAGCTGTACATTCATTCATTCTGTTTGTGTGTGTAATATACATATAACTAAAACTGTAGTGTCTGTCTGTAACATCCAAATAGCATCCCTATATGGAGCTGAGGGGGTTAATTGTATGTGATTGAGTCATGAATAACCATTTTTTTTTATTTTTGTCTCCCTGTCTGGGCTAATCTTCGAAATGACTAAAAAGGATTGTAATAAAACTTTGCAAACAGATATAGAGCAATGTCAGTTATCTGGGCTATACTAGATGACCTTTTTTACCGTCTGGAAAAACATCGGATGTAATATGTGAACGGAGTAGAGGAGTAGATATGGCACTGATATTTTACAAAAAATAAACACAAAATTTTTGAATTTAATAAATAAATTAATTTAAATTTATCGAAAAATTCAAATCATATCTACCCTACTTTACGAACGGCAATATAAAATTCGGTAGGCATCTTTGACCTCGTCACTTCGCAGGGTCACAGGCTCAAGGGCAAAGGGTAAAGTAATTGTTCAAAAAAATTTTCAAACGTTTAATTCAAATTTTGTTTTTATTTTTTGTAAAATATCAGTGTCATAGGCTTCTACTCCGTTCACATGTTACATCCTATTTTTTTCCAGACGGTAAAAAAATGTCATCCAGTTTTTTATTCGAAAAACTTAACAATTTTCAAAAATAACAAAAAATTGATAAAATAAAGCCATATTAGTAGATCTAGATAGAAATAGGATCGCTAATCTACACTAATATTATAAACTTTGTTTGTTTGTTTGTTTGATTGTAATGAATAGGCTCATAAACTACTAGACCGATTTTAAAAATTCTTTCACCATTCGAAAGCTACATTATCCACGAGTAATATAGGCTATATTTAGTCTACACTAATATTATAAAGAGGAAAACTTTGTTTGTTTGTTTGTTTGTTTGTTTGATTGTAATGAATAGGCTCATAAACTACTGGACCGATTTTAAAAATTCTTTCACCATTCGAAAGCTACATTATCCACGAGTAATATAGGCTATATTTATCTACACTAATATTATAAAGAGGAAAACTTTGTTTGTTTGTTTGTTTGTTTGATTGTAATGAATAGGCTCATAAACTACTGGACCGATTTTAAAAATTCTTTCACCATTCGAAAGCTACATTATCCACGAGTAATATAGGCTATATTTAATTTTGAACAAAAATAGGGTTCCGTAAGATATTAGGGTTTTTCGGACACAAGGTGTAAAAAATCAACCAAAAAAAGTTACTTATTTTGCGTACCCTGCCTAAACTATTAAAGATAGAACCATAAAATGTTCTAAGTAATTGTAGATCTTATAAATATCTATCACTAAGTACAGTTAATGTAGATAATATTTGGTCTGGTTCTGAAGTTATAGCGAAATTAAAATATTACGATTTCTGCTGCACGGCCCGTTGCGAAGTAGGCGCGTTACCAAGGCTGAATCATCACTACAAAGTTTTCAATCTGGATATCATCACACTTGTCTCACATTAGTTAAATGTCAATTCCCATTTGCAGAGTATGTACATCACACCACTTACTCCCGCTGCGTGATGAGCTGATGAGACAAGACAACAATTACTTGTGTAGAGCTATTAGGGGTCACTGCCGGCCGTTATAAGAGGATACGCTATCCGATTGATCTTGAAAAGCGACTTGCACGCGCGGTCACGCCTAAATTTTATTATATGGGACAATAAGTAAAAACAGACCATTTCTTTTGATATATATATATATATATATATATATAATTTATATATATATATATATATATATATATATATATATATAGTGTTAAATTAATTATATAATAACTTTATTTTATCAAGTTTTCTTTATTTTTAAAAAGTTCAAGTTTTTCGAATAAAATATAGCAGATCACTTCTGGCATTGCTCTATATCTATTCGTAAAGTTTTATTACAATCAATTCGGCCACTCCGAAGATAAGCCCGGACAGAGAAACGAAAATTAAAAAAAAAATGGTTATTCAGGCCCTAATGTGATGCGATTAACCCCCTCAGCTCCATACAGGATACATAATTGGGCTATTTGGATGTTACAGACAGACACTTCAATTTTATTTATGAAACCGTCTCGCAACGCATACACACATTTGCAAGGCTTACTACCCATAGTAGCAGGCAGAGAAAAAGCGCTGTCGGTAGTACTTAATATCGATCTCTTTACGGTTTTATCGCATCTACCACGGGGAGTGCTCTGAGGAATTGTTCGGACTAATTCCAGCCACACAGTTTCACCTCACACATCGTGACAAAACTCGCGATATCATCCATACCATCTGGCGATTGGCGGTCCACCACTATGCGATTTAAAAGAAGTTTACTTCCTCGCACAACTTCCTTGTGGAATCAACTACCACCAGAGATTTTTCCGAACCGATATGACTTAGGGCGATTTTTTTTTTATAGGAGAGGGGGCAAACGAACATACGGCTCAAATGATGTTAAGTGATTGCCGCCGCCTATGAGCAACTGCGTCACCAGGGGAATTGCAGATGCGTTGCCGGCCTTTTAAAAAGGAGTAGGCTCTTTTCTTGAAGGTCCCTAAGTCGTATCGGTCCGGAAAAATCTGGTGGGAGTCGATTCCACAAGGAAGTTGTGCGAGGAAGAAAACTTCTTTTAAATCGCACGGTAGTAGACCGCCAGTCATAGAGGTTGGATATTGTGAGTTTTGTGCGGTGGTGAAATTGTGCGGCTGGATTAGTCCGAAATTTCTCAGAGCACTTTGCACATGAGACAGACAAAATTTTTAAAATATATGTGGCCGTAGAAGGAAAGGGGAGATCTCCCGGCGGGCAAGTTGTTCGCGGGGAGCGGGCCGTGTAATAGTTTGGAGCTGTTTAGGCTTCGGAATGTTTTACTTGTAGCGCGACGACAGCGCCGCCACATGTATAAACACTTCAATTATATATATATATATATATATATATATATATATATATATAACAAGTAACTCGAATAATCATTCATTATAGTAACAATAATAAACGCGCGTAAGCACACATTACGGCATTTAATTACGTAGGATCAATCAACGCGCGTTTCAAGTTTCAACACTTTACACGTGCATTATAACTTAATTGGTTTTCTGAAACAGCTCTACAGACCACCGAACAATAGATCAGTATCAGGACGTGTAAACGCTTTTTATTCACCTAACGCGACTCACACGCGTTGTTTTCAATAGTTTCAATGCCGGGTCCAAGCACTCCTGTTTATTGTTGCGGGTGCTATGGGCTTGAATTTTAAAACCAAAAAATATTGCATGTGTTTGACACCAAAGTGTCTTTGAAATACGCGACTCATACTCCGCCCACTGTACGCCCAACGGTAAGAATCTATGGTAGGACAGAATGAGCGTTTAGCAGGGCTGGACGTACGGACTGCACAAAGACAGGTTCGGTATTACTGCCCCGCGTGTAGGCGTTAAATGTAAATCAAACGTTCCTATGCTACTTTTCTGAATGCTCCGCCAACCTTTTTTTATAGAGTAGGTGTCACAAACGAGCACATAGTTCACCTAATTGTAAGGAGATGCTGTGGCACAACACAAAGACATCTATCCACGATTAAGAACCAAAATGCAGATGCGTTATCACCCCAGAGGATTAAGATGGTATGCCTCGTTTCCAGCAAAAAGACTCTCCGTTCCTCAACAGTTGAAATACAAACAGCTTATTGCTGCTATTTCACGCTGTTATTCTGTGCCTTCCCCGGTCGTGCCGACCCATTCGTACCGCAACCATAATATGCAACGTAGCCTTACCACGTAAAGACCCTAAGCGTTACGTCTCAGTATGAGTTAGAACGAGCGAGTATCTTTATGCTTAACTATAATACTCTAATGTCCTTCATAGTAGAAACTTATGATATCGAATAGACTGGTAAATTATCTTCAACATCATCATTACAGCTCTCCAAAATATACCACAAGATACGGCCGTGAGACCCCTGCATCAATCGGTATCCACATTCCCCTTCTAGTAATATCTTACTCCATCTAGTTCGGGGCCACACTTAAGTTCGCTTACTGATACGAGGTTTCCAATCGAGAAACATTCTTCGCCATCGATTATCAGTTGTACGAGCTATATAGCCGGCCCATTGGTAACTTTAGCTTACTGATCCGTTGGGCTATATCCTTCATAGTAGAAACTTATGATATCGAATAAACTGGAAAATTATCTTCAATATCATTACAGCTCTCCAAAATATGCCACAAGAAACAGCCGTGAGATCCCTGTGTCAATCGGTATCCACATTCCCCTTCTAGTAATATCTTACTCAATCTAGTGCGAGGCCACACTTAAGTTCACTTACTCTTTTCCTTTTTAAGTGCATACTATCTTATGGAAAAAATTGAACAATTTTACTATGGTCATCGAGCTCTTCAAAATTGGAAGAAATGCAGGCAGATTGGCGATTGTAATATCAGTTGCCTGATATTACCTTATTTTAGAACTGGCAACACTTTTCTAACAACCATTTAGACGCATTTTACACACACGCAAACGCATATTAGAAACGAAAAAAAAACAGGTAGTGATCACCGTCGCCACACGCACTCTCGCTGATAAATTGCATTTTTTTTTATGAAACTCTTTCATAATAGCATCACGTCTCACGAATTAGATTTCACCTATGACATAGAAGCGAGACGCTCGTAGGAAATCTCGTATTATAGTATCATTAAATTTAAGCGTTTGCGCACCACAGCGACGCCTACTTATATAAGAATCAATTATTAGTTACCAATATGGCGAAATGCCAATGAAGAACCATGTTTCCTCCTGTCCAATTTTCAGTCCGACAATTACTACTATTGTTTGAGGTAATAAACTACCAGGCACATATAATACTGCATCTCAGGAACGTGCAAGTACAAAGACTCAGACATACTAGTGATAGGACATATGGAAATATGTACGTAGTAGAGCTACACTGCAGCTATGTTACGGTTGTAGCACGAACGGGTCGGCGCGAACGAGGTAGGACCCTCCTCTCACAGAATACCAGCGTAAAATAACATCTTGATGCTGCTGTGTTTCGTATGGTGAGTGTAGAGATCCGGAGACCCTTTTTTACTGAAAACAACGCATTCCATCCTAATCCTCAGGGGTGACAACGCATCTGCGTTTTTATTCTTAATCAAGGCTCAATGTAGATGTGTATGGGCCGCAGCTCATCCACTTACCACTAGATGGACTATGTGCTCGTTTGTGTAAGATCTATGTCGCACTAATATTTCCATCACCCTCTTAAAATTAAGAAGAGACCTTGGCCAGCTGTGGGACGTATATAGGCGGTTACTTTCTTTTTCCTCGTCAGCCCGTTAAATCCATTGTGCATAGGCCCTTCCCTTTTTGGTAGTTTATGGCATTTTGTTAGCCTTAATGTCAATGACAAATAAATTCTCTCCCTTTGTTGAGGGGATTTGCCTTTTATTTTGCTTTTTTATTTGATCATCGAACTTCTCAGATACTATGCTAGATGGAGTGACGACCTGGTAAGACACGCAGGAAGTCGATGGATGCAGGTGGCTCAGAACAGTGCTTTGTGTCAATCTTTAGAGGGAGGGGCTATGATCAGAAGTGGACTTGTGACACTGTATCCCATCGCCGGTCTGGTATTTTAAGGCTGCTGTAAGAAAGATATTATAAGACTCTTAGATATATCCCAAAGTCGCGTATTACGACACCTTCGAGATGGAATGGGATACAATATAATGTTCTTTATCGTACAGAAAGAAAAGATTAACATAAAAATATAAATAGAAAACAAAAAGCGCTCCTAGACACATTTTTTTTAAAGACAATCCACTATGATTTGTGTATACAACTTTTTGCTACAACCAAAGAGATTCAAAGGCGTATAGAGCGGTCATTCGGAACATTGTCGTACAAAAACTTTGATCTCGTACGTCAGTAACGTTAGCTAGCTTTAATTAACAAAAAAAAAAACTATTAAAACAGTTTAAAAACTCCAGCGCATTCAGTATATTTCTTCGAAAATTATTTTCTTTTTGCTAAATTTATTGTACTTGCATACGTGGTTACATCACGCGGTCTCATGTCACATGCACTAGACTAAACGAATAGTACCTAATAAACTTATAGTATAGGTACAAGTTATGGATTACGATCTTGACCGTTTTGTCCCGTCGATCGCTTGTTAATATTTTAATGTCTTTGGCTACTTCGGATGATTGATACCATCCAACTATAACGACTTGATAGGCTTAGCTGTTTTCCCTTACAAATTTATATATTATCACTCAAAGTTTACATAATCTGATGATTTCTTATATTTACGTGAATACGACACACCGAATAAACCTATTTTAAGGGATTTTATCGTGTTTAATCGGGGGACTACCTCGTGACCATGGATGCTGTAAAGTGCTCGAAACGTCGAGAATGAAAAAAGTTAAAATTAAACGCGATAAAATCCGTAAAATTAGTTTTATTTACATAGTCTAATTTCAGAATACTTTATTTTTCTCACGATAGACGTGACAAATATCGAAGAGCATATTACAATAGATTGTAAATATGTTGGATTATCACGACGGCAGTGTTTTGATAGCCTGTCTCGCAGCCTTTATTCAGAAAAGCTTTCGACAAAAAGCTTTGCCATTTTCATTATAACTAAAGCTACGAGGTTGGATTGAAAAGTACTCGGCCTAACCAAGAATATAAACACATACTAAATCAGTTATATTTTTATTTTTCTACATAATCACCATCAAGTTCAATACACTTTTGCCACCTCCCCTTCCAAGCATTTAGACCGTTGAAAAAAAAATGATTCTTCCTTAGAGTCAAAATATGCGTCTACAGCTGCTTTGACCTCGTCGTTTGTCGAAAATCTTTGACCTCCCAAGTGCTTTTTTAGGTTAGGGAACAGAAAGAAGTCTGATGGAGCCAGATCAGGTGAATACGGCGGATGCGGTAACAGTTCAAAGCCACGGTTGTGAATTTCAGCCATTGACTGTACTGACGTGTGAACACGGGCGTTATCTTGATGAAACAGGACTTTTCTTCTGAGCATTCCTCGACGTTTTTCTTTTATTTCCTCTCGTAAACGACGTAGTAAGGTGCAGTAGTAATCAGAGTTTATAGTCTGACCCCTTTCAAGATAATCAATCATAATCACACCTTTCGAGTCCCAGAATACTGAAGCCATCACCTTATTTGCCGACAAAATCGACTTAGCCTTTTTTAGAGGGTGGTGAACCAGGTCTTCTCCACTGTTTTGATTGTTGTTTTGTTTCCGGTGTACAGTAATGAACCCATGTTTCGTCCATAGTAACAAAATGATTCAAAAAATCATCTGCATCGGCTTTAAATAACTCCAAACAGTCGCGTGAAATAGTCAATCGCGTCCTTTTTTGTTCAACTGAAAGCAGTCGCGGAACCCACCTCGCAGACACCTTGTGGAAACCCAACTCGTTGACAATGATGTTTTGAGTTCGTTCATAAGAGATGCCTATAATCTCGGCTATCTCTCTAATTATTCGAAGGCCTTCCAGAGCGGGGTTCATCTTTCACACTCTCTCTACCACGCTTAAATTCTGCTATCCATTTTTTGACGGATGAATATGACAGAGCACAATCGCCTAATGTACTGACCATGTCATCATGGATGGCTTTTGATGATAGCCTCTTCTTATGGAGGTACTTATTGACGGCACGCTGCTCGATTTGCTCCATTCGCGGAAATTATGTCCGATTACTTTGTTAATAAATTTATAAAATCACAACTAATTATCGCACACGTTTCGAACTTCACACAATGAACTAGTCTGAACTGAACTAAATAATGTGGGTAGATTTGATTTTTAGAACTTGCAGACATTAAAAAAGATTTCAAGAAATTCCCACTAGCAACTCGGAGTCAGGAAGTCAGAGGTGTTTCACTCCCGTGCCTCGTAGCCTGGTTCCGCTCACGTCGGATTGTCCTTACTTTTGAAACATAAAAACACATTATTTCGTGTGTATTATACCTTATATATCACAAATGATTCACGATTACGAGACATTTTTGTCGTAAAGCTCGACGTTTTAAAAATGCATCGCAATTAGAATCCAACGCTAAAATATAATAATAATCTGTGATCCGATCCGATTGCACGATTTCGATTTCAATACAGATTACAAAGTCTAACATCGGACTGCACGAATGAACCGTTACTATTAACGGTTACCATATTTTTTTCACTTGTTGAGCCTTGTCATTGTCATCAGTCTACAATCCTTTCATAATTAAAATTATGAAAGGATTGTAGAAATTATTATTAAAATAAATAATAATTTTTATCATTATATTGTGACGAATAATTAAGTCAATAGCCATTAAGCCAAGGTATTCACTAAAAACAGGAATGTTTTCATGGAGAAACCGCAATGTTTATATATTCTGAAATCAACGTAGCGAGTAGATAACACATTACCTTGCAACTTGAGTTTGTTAAGTTAAGGTTTTACGAGTACAGTGTGTCCGGGAGGATCTTCAAGGATTGTAAAACTCTGTTGGAAATCGTGATTGGCTTACTTCTGACGTTTTAGATTTGGTTTGTTTCGTTGTGACCGCAAATTCATTTTTGGACTTTTACTGTATACACATACTCGTACTGGCCCAAAATAACTACACGCTCAACAAAATAATTTAATAAAAGAAATTGAAGTCCTAATAAGTTGTATATACATATAATCTTTGATGTAAGACTATCGATAATTAACCGATATCTTTTTTTGATTTTTTTCAGGTATTAAAATAGCATAACGAAAAAAACAAAAAGCAGTTGAAGAGTTATGTTTATCGGCAAACGATTTCCACCAAATTACATAATCTCACTGCAGCTCATTATATTACATAGATTTTAAACAGGTTGTGTTATTATAAAGAAGCGAAGGTAAACGATTTAACAGCTTAGTTATTTTATTGCCAGCTTTTCTGTACCCCTGCAAGTATCTACATTAATGTCGTAAGAAACCCACAAAAGCTTGTAATTGAAAATACCGAAACAGCAATATCCCAACAGCTTTAGCTTCAATAACTAGGATTTATTTTCTTTAAGAAGTTTAAAGAAGAGCAACTAATGATTTTAGGAAATAAGAACCGGTAGAATATTTTACAGAAAAGTACCAAAAACAGTTTTCATTTGTGATGCATTAATGTTCTGAATTAAGATTGAGAAAAATGTTTCAATCGACTTCGGATAACAAACTTGTAAGCCAAAAACTTCGTCTAGTTCCAGTCAAATTTCTCTAAAGCTTGGAGAATTCTTAGATTACATTTTTTTTAAATCCTGAGTGGTTTATGCGCCTATAAAGCTAGCAAATATCCTCTTTCTTATCTATGTTGTAATCTGTGGGGCGACTCAGGTTAAATCGTGGTTATGATGTTATTGATCATGCTGATTATAAATATTTGTATTATATTATAAATGTCGGCCGGGATGTCGCTATAACCATTTTGCCTTTTTATCGTCGACATGTACAATGAGTAGGTATAACTATGACATAAGTAAATTAAATTTTATCAAAGCAATAAAATGATGTACAAAGCTTCATTACCTTAAACTGGATTACGAAGTTATCTCGATTACATATGTAGTTTTTAAGTAACCCAGCTCCATCATAACAAGCCCGCGTCCTATCTTCACGTCAGCTCGCAAATATGCCAACTAATTTGATACAACACGAAACAAAGTCAGTTTTGAATAGAGAAATAAGAATATCGACTTTATTTCGTAGAAGTAAGATTTATGCTAGTAACTATCAAATGTTTGTCAAGTCTATAAGAGGTAACAATCTGTACGATAGCGAAATCATTGCAACGACGCAACTTTTACCCTGATAAAACTAATGGATGTGTGTAAACTTTGTGTAAAGAAAATGTTTTATAACAATTTGTGTTTGGAATTTTCAGATCTTCGAGGGACTACCGTGGACTTACATATATATATATATATATATATATATATATATATATATATATATATATATATATATATATATATATATATATATATATATATATATATATATATATATATAAAAGTAAAGTAAAGTTACAGCCTATATACGTCCCACTGCTGGGCTCAGGCCTCCCCTCATTTCTGAGAGGGTTTAGGGCAAGGAAGTGTCCGCCGCGCTGCCCATATGCGTGTTGACGAACTTCACATGTCTTCGAATGTTTTTTTTCTTATTCCTCAGACATGCAGGTTTCCTCACGATGTTTTCCTTCACCGCCGAGCACGTGATAAATCAGCACTTAAAATTGCAATTAACAATTTCATTGGTGCCGGCGGGGATCGAACCCGGGTTACTCGCGTTCTGTTATATTTACAGCGAGCGTTAACCACTGAGCTACCACGGCTCTTATATATATATATATACATATATATATATATATATATATATATATATATATATATAAAAATTCATTCCAAAAATATCGCCAGCTAGATCTACACCCTCCCCCAACGGCAACGCCTCTGCTGCTGCCCATCAACCACCATCATCAGACTGTAAAACTTGGGTTCAACGAGTTTGATACTTTTTAATATAGAATAAAGGTGACAAACGAACATACAATCCACCTGACGGTTAGTAAATGTTGTGGCCCATAGACACAGATCTACATGTATCCTCGATTAAGAATCACAATGCAGATGCGTAGTCACCCTTGATGACTAAGATGGAATGCCTTGTTTCCAGCGAGAAAGGTCTGTACACTCGCCATACGAAACACAGCAGTATTAAGCTGCTAGTTTACGCTGGTATTCTGTGAGAATTTTAAAAATATCTTCACACTAGACTTAACCATATATAAAAAAATATATGGTTAAGTCTAGTGTGAAGGATTTTTTCATGCTGGGATTTACCAAAACCTAGCTGATCTATTTGTGCTACAGCCATAAGTATAAATCAAGCTGATCTATTTGTGCTGCGGACGTACGTAAAGATAGAACATCAAGCATTCATTTTAAAACCTACCGAAATCGCCCACGAATAGCGAGGGTTTCTGCGCCAACACCCGTTCACATATGAGATTGAAGAGAGCCAGTTGCAAATCTTCTTCTTTCTCGCTCGTTGACAGACTTCTTAAGATATGATGGAGTACTCTGCAAAGAAAGTTGTTCATTAATTCATTGGGTAAAATTATTGATATACCGATATTTTCTAATTGAATTTCGATGTGTATCTCCGATATTTTTAATAATCTTTATCTTTATATTTTTAACAATAAAGCGTGGTCGTTCCCCGGTCTAGCCGACCCATTATGCAGCTCTAGTAGAACCATATTGCAGCTGTAGCATGGCTCTACCACGTTTCGTATTCTGCTATAAGTCAGCAACCGGAGCCATACTCACACTTGCGACAAACGAAGTATTTTTATTTTTATTCTGTAGTAGGGAATCGTAATAAGATTAAAAGAGCGACAATATATCTTATTATCTTTTTTATCAGTCTGCAAACAATTCACAACGATATAGGCCTCTTCCACCGAAAACCGTCACGTTTGACAAGCAGGATATAGCAGAACACGCGTCTCTGATCTTTGCGTTTTATATGATAAATGCACGATTATGGTAAAACACCATCTGTCCGAGGCCACAATATATTCCGAGCCTTTTCCTTAGTGGACTCTTAAGACACCAGCGGGAGATGAGAAATGAGGTGAAACGAGCTATCTGAGTGTACCACATACTCATAGTACCATTATATAAGATAAAAATATTTAGTTTTTTTTTCTTAATTTAGCAGTATAATCATTGCGACCCGTATCTATTGGATCGATTGGATTCGCTGCTATGTTCATCGTATCGAAGGAAGTTTGTTTGCGCATTAAGAATCCTTACATTAGAATATGTAGAGATATTTCGTTCGCTAAGGGTTTCAGAATGTGCATCCTTGAATTGTAGAATCGCAAAACGGACATATACTTTTCAAGCACTAGTGTCCAGTGTGTTCTTTTACCAAAATGCTTTTTGTTCTTGCTCAATTCTAGACCAAAAGCGGATTTTCAGTCTTACGACCAAAGGTTAGTTGGCAGAAAATGTCTTTTCGGCATTAAGTTTGCCTTTGTACAACTTTTATGTTGTTTGTGTGCAATAGATTTTTTTCTATTTATCAACGAATGCATATCGTTTCAAAATATTCTTGAGATTGTGGTGTAACAGGCTAGGCTTCAAGAGGTTTCCTCATTATTTTCAACTCTATGTGATCTAAAGTTAAAGTCATATGATAAAAATTCGATCTATTTAGGAAATAACGAACTTTAATATATACATTTTAAATATTTAATTTTTTTTAATTTTTTTTTAGGATCACCAACGGAAAGTACAGCCTAATCTTATAAATAATAAATAATTGAGGTACCGTTAGAGTGTCATACGAATTATAGGAGATCACGGCTTATATTTTAACAGTCACTAAGATATGTTTGTACATTCCATATTTAACTGGCAGTTCAAAATAGAGCCGTTTTCTTTAAAACTGTTTTTATTTTTAACTCTCATTAAATATGGATGTACGTTGTACGTATTAAAAATAATGAACAGTCGTGTGCGCAGTTATGTAAACTCCCTTTTGATGCAATAGCTTATTTCTCCCCATAAAACCAAATCACCAGCGCAATAGCGGTTAAGGACTGACGTGACGTGAATATTCTTAACCCTGACTCCAGTAGAGTTGTTGAGATACCGTGATTAATTTTATCAGAACGCTCATGACCATTATGGTCATTTTATGACCATAATGTAATGTACACATGGATTGTGCGATGAACAGATTATTAAAGCATACCTAGCACTTGTTGTTTTTTAACCGTCTTAATAAAATTAGGAGGTTTTAAATTCTAACGTACTTTTTTTTAAAATTCATATTGCAGAAATTATCCAACCGATTAAGCTGATTTTTATTTCCATTATCCATTACAGTACATTATAGTCCACGGTTGAACAAAGCCCCCCCCCCCCCATAGATAGTCTCATAGGGAGGTTTTTGCCATAGTTGCCACGCTTGGAAGGTTGGTCAGCAATCACAGTTTTTTATAATTTTGAGCTGTTATTGAGACGATGCTCTCCATCTCCTGTTTCAGTTTCCATCTGTCACCTCTTAGGACATCCGGAGTTATTACGGTAATAAGTGATTTTTTTTTTGTAACCGTATTAAATAAGTGATAATGTGAAATTTTATACCTTTGTAAAAAAAATATAAAAAATTATTCAAATGATTATGAGTATTATCGATATAAAAAGTATTCTTCCAGAGTATGGGTCACCATATCAATTTAAACAGTTCCGATGATAATTTAAGTCTTCTTTCTTCTTCGTGGAGGTCCATGGATATGACATCTTCAAGAGAAGGGAGGTTTTGCTGTAATAACTACGTTTGGCAAGTGGACTGACGATCGTAGTGCTAGAAACCTCGTATCTTCGAGACTGCTATCCATCCCCGATTTGATTGTTTGCGGATTATCTTTACTAGAAACGAGGCATTCCTCACGTGGTAGAGCCATGCTGCAGCTATATTGTGGTTGCAGCAGGAATGGGTCGTCTCGACTGGGGTAGGACCACGCTCTCATTGAATACCAGCGTAGAATAGCAGCTTCATGCTGCTGTGTTTCGTACGGCGCGTGTAGAGAACCGGAGACCCTTTTTACTGGAAACGAGGCATTCCATCTCAGTCCTTAGGCCTGGCAACGCATCTGCATTTTGATTCTTAATTGATGATAAATGTAGATGTCTATGGACCACAGAATCCACTTACCATCAGGTGGACTGTGTCCTCGTTTGTCAGCTTTATTCTATAAAAACAAATCCGTCTTAGTCCTCAGGGGTGACAACGCATCTGTATTTTGATTCTTAATCGGGGATAAATATAGACGTCCATTAGCCACTGTATCCACTTATCATCAGGTGGACTGTGTACTCGTTTGTTCCCCTTATTCTAAAAAAAATCTTTTGGGGCTATGAAATCTTTATGGCATTTCCCATAGCTGCCTCTCCCGTCACCCACCGGACGAAATGAAATAAAAATTTTTTTTTTTTTTTTTTTTTTTTTATTTTTTTTTTTTTTTTTGTTGGGTGTGGGGGGGGCCGGGGGGGGGGGGGGGGGTGTTTGGTTTTATAGTTTTAATTACTCTAGGTATAACCAAATCACATCGCACCTGGTAGAGCCACATTTCTGCTGTCGGTAGCTCGAATGGCTTTGCTCGACTAAAGGTCTTTGCTCTCAAAGAACATTAACGAAAAAATTCAAATCTATCAAAACACTGTAACGTTCAAGTATAAGTGAATTCTATTATCCAAAGACGCCTGCAACTATCATTGATTATTATTATTAAACAAAATGCAGTGCGATGGCATTCCCCTGTGTCACATGAGTAAAAATACCGACTCTGCGTAGTAAGATATAATGCCTCGTTATCACCAAAAATTTTCTCCGGTTCGCTAAGCACACCATATTAAAAACAGCAGCATTATGCTGCCATTACGCTGGTATTCTGTGAATACGTGGCGCTACTCCGATCGGGCCGACTCGTTCGTGCAACAACAACAATCACACACTTGTAGTGGGGCCCTACTATTTTTTCGAGTTCGAATCCCGCACGGAACAAGTATTTGTATGGACTGCAAATAATTGTGCCAGGTCTGGATATTTGTCTTTTGTTTGTTTAGGATACAGGAGAAAATCCTAGGGTGTGGGTAACGTTTATAAATAAATAATATATAAAGCATTACATCCAAATCTCACCTGCAGATCTGTAGCTTTCTATGTTTGGAGTTGAATATAGGTAGCCCATGGGCTGCAGTACTATCAAGTGGACTGTTAGGTAGTTTGTCACTCAATATTTTAAAAAATACAAAATAATATAATACGACGGGTAATTAAATATCAGTTCTCGAATAAAGTATTTTTGCAAAACATTTTTAATGCGTTGTAATTTATAACTTACAATATGAGCCTATTACCATTGAAAACGCATTATGAATGAAAACCGCGAATGACGGCGCGTTTTTCATATAAATAATGGGGGCAATGATTGCAACAAGACACTATAAGGTTACTTCAGTCTAAATAGGCGATCTAGTGCACAGCCTAATGCGATCATTATAATGGAATATGTTGAAAAACATTATAGGTTTAAATTTGACAAATTTATTTCGATACAATTGAGACTACATCAAATGGCATGCACTTAAGTAATTCGTCTTGCGGTTTGTCCATAATACTCATCGAATTTAATCAGTTAAAGCCTGAAATTTTCCATAATTCATACGCTTGGTAAGATGCTGTAGCCCATTCCCTTTTCTTTTCTCTCCAGTCTTACGACACCCACAGGTGATTCTCTTACGGCACCTCTATAATTATTAAAGTTTTTTATTTTATTTATAATATGTAATTAATTTTATAATATCAAGTGCTTGGCTTACAGCGGCTATGTCTGTCACTCTGTATTTGCTAATAGATATACGAGTATAATACTTAGTTATTGAGTAATAACTTTTAAATAGTGTTTATTTTACCGCGTCAATATACGCTAATAGCGATATTAACATTTTGATATAATAATTTTATGCGTTATGAATACAAAAGTCTAGATGTGAGTAATAACCGATATATAACGTTACGTTGAAAAAGTAACCGTGATCATTTGTCTACAAAATTCACGGTGACTTTTTAAAAAGTAACAAGGTTCCAATATAACGTTCCTTACTATTTTCTCCATTAGTCCTTTCACTGATTTAACCAAACAAAAAAACCATGCATATTTACTTAGGTTAGTTGAAATTCGTATACAATTTTTTTTAAATTCAATGCTTCTTATAACATAGCATGTATCTTAAGTAAGGAAGGTAATAAAAAACGACTACTGAAATAAACCAAATAAATCAAAATGCAGATATAGAAATATAGTCTAGTATATGAAAAATTATGTTATAAGTCGAATGTTCTAAATATCCTCTCGTTCGACGTTATCAACATGACAAAATGACGATGATTTTTCACTGTGACCATTTTGCACTGACCTCTATTCATATACGGACTGACTATACACCGTGACTTAATGAGGCGATTTGATTTGCGCCATTTTGGCACTGACAGCAGAAGTGAACATCCCCGGAACTAATAATAAAGATAAGACAATGGGTGCGTTTGACAGAAAAAAGCGCTGGAAGCGCTTGTAAGCAAAATGGCGATCGTAAACGGTAAGCGGTAAATAGCTATTTTCCTCTAAAACGTTAAATTAGTTTTAACCGGGGAACCTTTAAATATATGTTTGTAAAGTACCTACCTATTAATATTAAAAAAATTACCAATCATGAATTTTTAATAACATGTATAATATGTTTATTCATGTCATTATATTACTTAAAACTAATATTGCACAAAACAACTTATAAACTCTACTTCAAAACAAACAAATTAAATAAGCAAAATGGCGGATTGTGTCAGCGCTACTAAGGTTAGCAAACGTGTCCGGGCCGAAAACTTTACTGTTTCGCCATTTTGCTTACAAGCGCTTCCTAGCGCTTTTTTTCTGCCAAACACAGCCATTGTGACAAAATATATCGATAAAAATTTCGTATAGATACGATTGAAACAACACAATACGATTTAAACAACACAACATACTTCGGCTATATTTTTAACTTTTAAATGAAAAAATGAAAGTATTTTGTGTAGTTTGAATATGTTTGATTTTAGTTATATATAATAAGAATTACTTTTAGTAATAATGAGTGTGCGTAATTTGTAAAACTCGTTGCTTAAAGGAAATTGGGATAACATTCCACAAGTAAGTGAATTTACAGCTAATATTTAAAAAAATCATACTATTTGATAACACAGGTACTTAAAAAATTGTAACTAATATTAAAGTCGTAATTACTGAATACCATATCTTTATAACATGGTCAAATAACCGTGTAATAATAATATGATATTTTTAATGTAATGTTATCCCTTCACGGTTCCTTGAACGATGTCAATTCGTGTCTCTATATTTGTTCCCGTGATTTTAGAGCTTCTAAATTATTAAGAGATGAGGGCAGGAAACCGGACGAGACGGAGAGAGATAAAGCTTTAGTGTGGGATACTACATGCGAAGACACTTTGGCAGCTTCTCATCTCAGAGGTACTTCGTTTAAAGCAGGGCGGCATCAGAGGGAGCTGAACTAAGTAAGTAGCCCAAATATGAGTTTCGATTACATATTTGTGCCATTTGCTGTAGAAACTATCAGTCCATGGCCCATAGGGTTCACGTGCGGTGAAGTTCTTTAAAAATGGTGACAAGAGGGCTGCTTATTTTATCGCTCAAAGGCATCTCAAAGGCAAGTTATATTAGAGATGAAACGTAGGCAGCATTCGTGGCACTATACTGCGGGGTGTAGGACTGTATGATGATTTCAGTTTTTAGGTTTTTTTTAATTATAATTTTTTTTAATATTGTATTTGAATTTCGAAAATAAAGTTGTAAATTAATAATAACTATGTAATTTAGTTTATATCTTTTTTATATCTTGCTAGATGAGAGTTATATTGTTTAATTGTGTTAGGTTAACTAATATTGTTAGATTAATGTTAGGTTAATAACGATTATATTATTGTTTATAACAGAATTACTCGATTTAAAATTTAAAAAGAGCCGTGGTAGCTCAGATGGTTAACGCTCGCTGTAAATATAACAGAACGCGAGTAAACCGGGTTCGATTCCCGCCGGCACCTATGAAATTGTTAATTGCAATTTTAAGTGCTGATTTACCACGTGCTCGGCGGTGAAGGAAAACATCGTGAGGAAACCTGCATGTCTGAGGAATAACCAAAAAAATTTTTTTTCGAAAACATGTGAAGTTCGCCAACACGCATTGGGGCAGCGCGGCGGACACTTCCTTGCCCTAAAACCCCTCAGAAATGAGGGGAGGCCTGTGCCCAGCAGTGGGAAGTATATAGGCTGTGACTTTACTTTACTTACTCGATTTAACTTTATATTATAATTACTATTGGTTGTTAACATTAATTATTACGGATAATAGATAGACAGATAGATACAATTTAACCGGAAGGATAATGTTTTGATTTCTGTAAAAGAGTGGGGCGGAAATGATGCCGCCCCACCCTGCTAACGAGTGCGAAAGGTTGATTAGCAAATGGAGAGTGGCATTAGCTCAACTCGTGTCGTCGTAGTAAGACGTGAAGTGAATGAATTCATATATCGTATATTTTTGGATCTTGCCAAGGCTTTTGACACAGTCTCCATTCCTTTACTATTACATAAGCTTGAATCTCTTGGAATACGTGGTGTTCAATTAAATTTATTTAAGGTATACCTTACTAATAGATATCAACGTGTCAAAATTAACGATCAAGTTAGTGGAGATCTACCGATTACATACGGTGTGCCACAAGGCAGTATATTAGGCCCAAGCTTGTTTATAATCTATATAAATGACTTCTGTCAGCTAAACATTCCAAATTGTAAAATAATTTTCTATGCAGATGACACTGTCTTGCTATTCTCTGATGACTCGTGGGGGAATGCTTACAAAAGAGCACAATTCGGTTTAAATCTAGTTACTCAATGGCTACAACAATATTCTCTTACTTTTTATGTTGAGAAGACACATTTTATCTCCTTTAGTATGCGAAACTCTACCCAACCGACGCCGTCTCTTACACTAATAGCTCATATTTTCTGTAATAATAACTTCTGTTCAAGTCCTTCCATCACTAAAACTGCTTCCATAAAAATATTTGGGGGTAATATTAGACCAAAATTTAACCTTTCGTGAACATATACTTATGGTTTGTGTTAATTACGACAGTTCCTTGGGTTATATTTTTTAGGCGTTTTATCAAAGATTATGCCACGATTACGGCGTCATTGACTAGCCTCCTAAATAAGGACTCTTGCTGGGCGTGGGGAACAAGCCAAGAAGAGTCCTTTTCGAAAATTAAAGAAATACTAGTCAACCGACCAGTGCTCTTTATGACCCTAGTGCGGAAACAGAACTGCACACAGACGCAAGTAAGGAAGGTGTGGCAGGAATATTACTACAGCGGAATTCAAAGAACACATTACAGCCCATATCTTATCTTAGTAGAAAAACTAGTGCACACGAGCGTCAACTTCACTCATTTGAACTTGAATGAAACCTTAGCAGTGATTGCATCGTTGAACCGCTTTAGAGTCTATCTTAGGGATACACTTTAAAATTGTAACATATTGTAACGCTCTTAGATCCATTCTGACTAAACGAGATTTAATTAATCGTATTGCGGGGTGGTGGATCCAACTGCAAGAATACTACTGCACAATTGAACATCGACCAGACGCTCGTATGTCTCATGCAGATGCGCTTAGTAGAAACCCTTCGCGCTTAGTTTTAACAGTGGTAGAGCCACGCGGCAGCTTTGCTGTTGCACGTATGGGCCGGCTCAAACCGGGGTGGTACCACGACCTCACAGAATTACCGGCGTGAAGTGGAAGCTCTGCTTCCGCGTTTCGGCTGGGGAGTGCAAGGGGCCGGAGGCCAAAATCCCCCCCCCCCCATCAACATGGTAGCGGAATTAAATGATGATAGACTACCCCAGGAGGGTACCAGCACCGCAGGAGATTCCCTCGCTGAGCATCCACGACCATGTTTCTCCACTTCTGAGCGTGGGTGCTCAGGCTGCCCCGCGTATTCTGGGGGGGGGGGGGGCAAAATTCCGCTCAAGACTACAACTGCTCGGGGCAAACGGAGCAACAAAACCAAGGCGACCCCTGTCACACTGTCCGTGAATTTCTGCAATATCAGGGGACTTCACTCTAACCTAAACGCCGTCCACTACCATCTCGAGACGGCGAGGCCGGCTTTGCTCTTTCCGACCGAGACGCAGGTGTCCTCTCCGGCTGATGTCTCGTATCTCTCCTACCCGGAGTACAAACTTGAATACTCCTTTGTGCCTCGGCCTGGAGTTTGCGTTTACGTCAGAGAGGACATCTGTTTTCGACGCCTCGGCAGATTTGAAGGTTCGGACCTGTCCATCCTTTGGCTACGCGTAGACAGCGACGACCATCCGCGCGTCTACGGGTGCCTCTATAGGTCCCATAGCGGTAATGCCGAAACAGACCGACTCTTCGACTACGTCCAAATGGCTGCAGATTCGTTGCTACAGCAGATCCCCTCCGCAGAGATCGTGATCCTCGGCGACTTTAACGCCCATCACGCCGAATGGCTTAGTTCACGTTTAACCGATGCGATTCGATTTCATGCGGGGAGATCTGTTCATGATTTTGTCTTGGCATATGGTCTGACACAACTGGTTACTTCGCCTACGCGGGTTCCAGATGTGGAGGATCATGCACCTTCCCTGTTGGACCTTCTGCTGACCTCTCACCCGGACGGATATCAGATTTCCGTTGACGCCCCTTTAGGCTCATCGGACCATTGTCTTGTTCGGAGTGTGGTGCCACTCACGCTGAAATCGCAGTTGCAATCTGCAGGCTGCCGCCGTGTTTGGCACTATAGGTCCGCCGATTGGGATGGGATGCGGTCTTTCTTTGCATCCTACCCTTGGGGGCGGGTTTGCTTCTCGCCGGACGATCCCAACGTTGTTGCGGATTCTGTCACTGATGTGGTACTTCAGGGTATGGAACTTTTTATTCCTTCCTCTGTGGTGCCCATTGGAGGCAAATCTCAGCCATGGTTTGGTCGCTCCTGTAAAATAGCATCATGCAATAAGCAGGAGTGCTACCAAGCCTGGGCTGACGCATCAGCGTCCCGGGATGTAAGCACCAGCGCTCTAAAAAAAGAAGTATAATTCCACCTCTAGGTCCTTCAAAAGAGTCATTACCAAGGCAAAGTCAGAGCACATAGGCAGAATTGGCGAGAAACTAGTCCGGCTTCCTTCTGGAACCCGTGCATTCTGGTCTCTCGCCAAGGCTGTCCAGGGGAATTTCTGTCAGCCATCTTTTCCATCTCTGCACAGGGAGGACGACTCACTGGCCCCTACCGCAAAGGAGAAAGCCGATCTTCTAGGCTCTTTCTTTGCGTCCAACTCAATTCTCGATGACGGGGGGAGTACGCCGCCGACCATCCCGCGGTGTGAGTGCTCCATGCCGGAAGTGCAGTTCACACAGCGCTCGGTTCGCAAAGCACTCCTCTCCCTGGACATCCACAAGTCGAGTGGGCCTGACGGAATCTCCCCAATTGTGCTGAGGACGTGTGCTCCAGAGTTGGCAACGGTTCTAACGCTTCTTTTCCGGTACTCCTACTCCCTAGGCGTAGTCCCAAAATCATGGAAGACGACTTTCGTCCACCCGATCCCTAAAAAAGGCGACCGCTCAGACCCGTCCAACTACCGGCCTATCGCCATCATCTCCTTGTTCTCCAAAACAATGGAGTCCATTGTAAACTGCCAGCTCATGAGGTACCTTGAGGATCACCAGCTGATTAGTGACCGCCAATACGGTTTTCGCCGTGGTCGGTAAGCTGGTGATCTTCTGGTCTACCTAACTCACAGATGGGCGGAGGCAGTAGAGTCCAAGGGGGAGGCATTGGCCGTTAGTTTGGACATTGCGAAGGCCTTCGATCGGGTATGGCACAAAGCGCTTCTTTCGAAGCTCCCTTCCTATGGGCTTCCCGAGAAATTATGCAATTGGATTACCAGCTTTCTTGCAGATCGGGGCATCAAGGTCGTTGTAGACGGTGCAAGCTCCGATTGCAAGCCTATTAATGCTGGTGTTCCACAAGGCTGTGTGCTATCGCCAACGCTGTTTCTTCTGCATATCAATGATATGTTGCAAACCCGTAACATTCATTGCTATGCAGATGACAGCACTGGTGATGCTCTTTACACCGGCCGAGCCAATATTTCTCGGGAAAAAGTCTCCGAGTGCCGGGACAAACTTGTGTCTGAAGTCGAGTCTTTGCTGAACAGAGTCTCGGATTGGGGGCGACTAAATCTAGTCCAGTTTAACCCCCAGAAGACACAAGTTTGCGCGTTAACCGCTAAAAAGAACCTCTTTGTCGTATCTCCTCAGTTTCAAGGCACTCCCCTTGTTGCCTCAACCAGTATCGGAATCCTCGGCGTCGACATATCGAGTGACGTGCAGTTTCCTGGTCACTTGGAAGGGAAGGCCAAATTGGCCTCTAAAAAGCTTGGCGTGCTCAGCAGAGCGGGACAGTATTTCATGCCGGCACACCGCCTGCAACTTTACAAGGCGCAGGTTCAGCCGCACATGGAATACTGTTCCCATCTCTGGGCTGGTGCTCCCCAGTACCTGCTCTTTCGACTTGACCGCATCCAGCGCTGAGCGGCTCGAATCGTCGACGACCGAGTGTTTTCCGATCGGCTCGATTCACTGGCACTGCGAAGAGATGTTGCATCTCTTTGCATTTTCTTTCGCATATACCATGGAGATTGCTCTGAGGAATTGTTCGGATTAATCCCAGCCGCCAAATTTCGTGAACGCACTACGCGGCAAACGTCGCGATACCATCCACATCATCTGGATGCTTGGCGGTCCACCACTGTACGTTTCAAGAGGAGTTTTCTTCCGCGTACAACCTCTCTGTGGAATAGTTTACCACCAGCAATTTTTCCTGATATATATGATATGTGAATATATATATGTGTATATGATATATATATATATATATATATATATATATATACGACCTGGGGACCTTCAAGAAAAGAGCGGGCCGGCAACGCACCTGCCATTCCCCTGGTGTTGCGGTTGATCATGGGCGGCGGTAATCACTTAACATCAGGTGAGCCGCATGCTCGTTTGCCCCCTCTTCTATAAACAAAACCCCGGTGGATTGTACATCTGAAGGTATTGCAGTTGACCAGCAAATATGAGATGTGTTTGTGATACAGTAATCTCAATCAGACTGGATAGTTACAATGGAATCTGCTGATGACGAAATAAAGAATATAAAGCACATATTAACGGATTCCCAGGCAGACAAATATGTTGACATACTCAAAAACTACAAAATTAAAAATGACCACGTCTATCGAATTGTTGGCGAATCACTAAGATGGGTATCACCCAAAGGAGTACGTTGGCAAATAAAACATTAAAACGAATCCAAGCACATTACTGGTTCGCTAAAATGCGCCGCTTCGTAAAAAATATGAGACGTCTTGTCTCGAGTGTGCACATCACAAAGCGCCGGGAGGAAAACGTGAAGGAGAGTTACATACTATTAATAAGGTCAGCATTCCCTTCCACACAGTCCATGCAGATCACTTAGGACCCTTTGTCAAAAGTAAGAAAGGGAATAGCTATTTGTTAGTTTTGATTGGCTTTACAATATATATTAATATTACTCCTGTTAAAAATACAAAATCCGTGACAAGTGTACAAGTTATTAAAAAGTTACTTCGGCGTACCCACGAGACTAATCACCGATAAGGACACTAGCTTCACGAGTAAAATTTTTCAGGATTTTATTAGTTCTTATGGTATGAAACATATCACAAACGCCGTTGCTACTCCAAGAGCTAACGGTCAAGTAGAATGTTTTAACAGGACCATTTTAGATGCTTTATTGGCATCTGGACATGCTAAAGACGATAAATCTTGGGACAATAACGTACAGGATATTCAAGTCTGTATAAATACAACAAAACATAAAACTACACAAAGATCTCCATCTCAGTTACTATTTGGATTTAACATAACCGGTAGATCAGAAGGCATCCTAAACTCTGTAATTAATGACACATTAAACGGTACCCCATTAGAAAAGTTAGAAGAACTTGCTAGCACAAGAATTTAAGCACAACAAGTTCAAGATGCAAAAAGGTTTAATGTACGTTGAAAGCCCCTCGCTAAATACAATGTAGATGACTTAATACGTTTAGAAAAGCAGGTCCCACATGACGGAAAATCACAAAAACTTGCAGTTAATTTCAAGGTCCATATCGCATAGTTAAAGTGCTACCAAATGACGGATTTCTCGTTGAAGATACGCCGCTTACTCGTATAAACGGTAAGAGATACGAAGCTATAGTTTCAATTGACAAAATTCATCCATGGATGAATTTTAATAGAGATTTTGAGTCTGATTCAGCTGATAATAACACAGTTGACACTGATTAGCTGTAATTAGGTAATCATTAGTTTTATTATACAAATTTAAAAAAAAAGATAACTGTGTAAATAATACTAATTATTGATTTTATTACTGAAGTTTAAATATAAATTTTGATTTTATTATTTTGATCAATCTTTTATTTATAATGTGTCATGCTTAGGTTAGTTTGGGATGTGTTAAATGTATAAATATAAATAATTGTTTATAACAGAATTACTCGATTTAACTTTATATTGTAATTACTATTAGTTGTTAACATTAATGATTACGGATAATAGATAGAGTAATATAATTTAACCGGAAGGATAATGTTTTGATTTCTGTAAAAGAGTGTGGCGGAAATGATGCCGCCCCACCCTGCTAACGGGTGCGAAAGATTGATTAGTAAATGTAGAGTGGCATTAGCTTAACTCGAGTCGTCGCATTAAGACGTGAAGTTAAGTTGAATTGTGTAAAAGTTTTAATTGTAAAATGAACCAAAGTGTAATAGTTTGAATCTACCGTTTTGTTTTCTACCTGGACTCGAAATAGTATTGTAGAAAGTGAAATAAAGTGTAATAGTTGGAATCAACCCTTTTATTTTCTACCTGGTCTTGTAATGGTACAATAATTAGGAATTATAATTGAAATTGAATGATCTATACCTACCTTCAAATTAATTGTCAGTACGAGACGGATACCACCTAGTGTAGGTTAATTGTACTATGCCTGTAATCTTGGCGTAAGTGCAAGCAATAAGTTAACAAAGTTTTTCCGCAATCTGATGAATAGCAGTGCATAAAATACGAACAAACAAATATGATTTTATATATTAGAAGATATAGTTTATTCTGTCTATAGACAGACCTGTAAATAATCAGAATAGGTGTTATCTTACCAACTTTTTTATAGGAGAGGGGCAAACGAGCATATGGCTCACCTAATGGTGATTACCGCCGCCCATGAATAATACTGGCTGAGGCAACAAGCGGACTGATTTGTTTTCTATAATACTAGAACTGAATGAACAGTAGCCAATTTTTTTTTTTTGAGAAATTGTGTTAATATTTATTTCGTACTTATATCAGTTGAATATTTTCCAGTGTTAATTGAATATTTAAGCCGGGCAAATGAATCAACATACCCAACGCGGAGCAAACTTCGTTCTGCAGTTACGAATAAAATGTACATAGGCCAACGTAGCGTCGA
Source organism: Parnassius apollo (assembly GCA_907164705.1). Lineage (NCBI taxonomy): Eukaryota > Metazoa > Arthropoda > Insecta > Lepidoptera > Papilionidae > Parnassius > Parnassius apollo. The sequence goes on along the minus strand of CAJQZP010001062.1, from coordinate 1,572,907 downwards.
TCTTTGTTTTATATGAGGTACGTAGTACTATTATTTATTCTGTGTATAAGGTATTAAAGCTTGCGCCTAAGGCCCAAGTATTAATACATTTATTGTATGGCATTTTATTAATATGGTACATAAATAGAAAGGACGTTTCGGGTATGCCTGGGTATAGATTTTTTATCGATATATCGCGGTCTTATCTCTTTATTAATTCCGTGGACCCACACCGTGGACGTTCACTTTTGCTGTCAGCGCCAAAATGGCGCAAATCAAATCGTGTCATTATGTCACGGTGTATAGCCAGTCCATATATAGAGGTTAGTGCTATAAATTTATTCATTATTTTAAAATTTTTGCACGATGTGTCATCAGAACTAACGTTCGAAACTAAATTGAGTGTAATGTGCAAACAAAAAGCACAAAATTATCTTATCACTTTCCGCAGGTTTCCTACAAGAGAACGAGAAAAACTTATGACAATATTATGGTGTCTTTAAACGTTTTGAATTTATTGACTGTTATTTGTAGGGTTTATAATTAGATTCTAAAGGTCAAAGCTGAATATTGACTCGAATTTTATTTGTTTCAGATCATTTAATTGGGTTGAGTTAAGTTTTCACCATGAGAATTTTGCTACTTACTTTAATGGTTTGTGAAGTATATCTCTCTGACAATAACATATATTACATATCTACGAAATAAAATTTTACATATCAATACGTGTAAACATGCGTGGAAATATATGCAAAAACCATATGAAGCATCAATAATAATGTATAGTTTATAAAACGATCCGTCTTTCAGAAAATAAAATTATATAACTACACCTATTTATAGTTTTATTTTATCGCACAAGCTACAAAAAAAAAAAGTTCCATATGGGTGCCCACTGTGGCACTGTAAGTATACACTTATTGACGCGTGTTTCATTTTTTTAGTTTAGAGATGGCGTTCTTCTCTCGGTAAAGAGTAATTGTGTTTTGTTGTTGGAACTGATATCCTACGACTTCTACTAAACTATGTTTTTCTATTTCTATCTCCGCAGTACTAAAATAGAAGTAATTCGGTGGTAAAAATGAGCTCTGTACAGCCCAACTTTGATAAAAATCTTGATACAGCAGCTCACAGATACAAAATAACTATATCATAAAGTTAGGAACGACTTCTCATCCACATACGTGTATGTAAAAGTGTTGGGCTATATGAAATTAAATTCGTATGACTTAATTTTTGCATCTAATGCCTTATGAGCCAAATTATTTTACCTATCATTGTCATGACAGCCTATCACAAATCCATTGCTGAACATATGTTTCTCTTAGACTGGCACTAAATATGATGTTCTCATCAGATATTTACTCCACCTAGTCCCTACACGTGTAGCCGTGTAGTTGGCGGTTGAGATTATTCACTACTCCATATCTTCCGGTGGGTGTCGTAAGAGGTGACAGAGGGAGACAGGCAGGGGATGCATGCATTCCTCCAAAACCCACTACACGGTGTTGATGGGATATTTCAACGCAAACCTAGGCACAAGAGAAGGCGGTGAGCTGAAGTTAGGGAAATTTGGAGTAGGGCAACGGAACCGTAGGGGCCAGCAGGTGGCTGACTTTATGGAGAAAGAGGGACTCTTTATGATGAACTCTTTCTTCCAGAAGCGGCCCCACAGGAAGTGGATCTGGTCGAGCCCCGACGGTTCGACAAAAAATGAGATTGACTTCATTATGACGACCAAACGCCCAACTGTTCAGTGATATCTCAGTGATCGCAAGGGTGAAAACTGGCAGCGATCACAAAATGGTTAGAGGCACACTGAACCTAAACGTTAAGTTGGAGAGGTCTCATCTAATGAAGTCAACGTTCCGTCCCCCTCGTGCTCTAATCCAGAATCCCGAAACATTTCAGTTCGAGTTAAGTAACCGCTTTCAGTGCCTAGAAGATTGCAATGCAGTGGACGATATGAATGACAAGCTCGTGGAAACTGTCCATGCGGTCGGAGCTAAGTTCTGCAAGACCCGCCGCAGAAGAACATAAAAACTCTCCGCTCACACTCTTAATCTCATGGCTGTTAGACGGGAGATGAGGTTGCAATCGTCAACAGATTTAACAGCATACAGACAACTGAACAGACAAATCTCCAAATGCATGCGGCGAGAATTGCGCAATTTTAATACTGCTCGTACTGAAGAAGTGATCGAGCGGAACCAGGGCTCCAAAGTCTTTGCCGGAGATCTGTCTGCCAGTAAGAGCCAACTGTCAAAGCTGAAGACTGAGTGTGGCAGTATCGTTTCCGGGACACCTGAGATTCTGAGTGAGATTGAGAGGTTCTATGGGCAGCTGTACACATCGTCGTTGGAGCCACACGCAAGTGTGAATAGCGATCCAAGAGCAAGTCTTATCCCACACTATTCCGATGATATCCCGCACGTCAGTCTGAGCGAGATTAGAATGGCTCTTCAGCACCTTAAAACTGCAACTCCCCAGGCGTGGATAGAATTACAGCGGAGCTTCTGAAAGCGGGTGGAAAACCGGTACTTGAAGTCCTTCAGAGGCTCTTTAATTCCGTCCTCCATGGTGGCACTACTCCGGAGGCGTGGAGCAGAAGTCCAGTGGTCTTGTTCTTCAAGAACTACAGACCGATATCCCTTCTGAGACGCGTCTACGTGCTATTTTCGAGAGTCATTACGAATCGTCTCGCACGCAGACTTGACGACTTCCAGCCTCCCGAATAAGCCCGTTTCCGAAAAGGTTTTAGTACCATAGATCACATACATACCTTTCTGCAAATTGTACAGAAGTCCGAAGAGTACAATCTGCCACTTTGCCCGGCGTATGTGGAATATGAGAAAGCCTTTGATTCCGTCGAAATTTGGGCGGTGCTACAGTCTCTTCAGCGGTGCCAAGTTTACTGTCGGTATATCGAAGTGCTGAAGTGTTTGTACAGTAGGGCTACGATGGCTATCCAAGTACAGAACCAGAGTACGAAACCCATCCAACGGCAGAGAGGTTTAAACAGGGTGACGTTATTTCCCCGAAACTCTTCACCGCTGCATTGGAAGACGTTTTCAAGCTACTGGACTGGAAAGAACCACCTTCGATTTGCCGACGATATAGTCCTTATGGCAGATTCGCTGGAGGACCTAAGCACTATGCTCAATGACCTCAATGGTGTCGCCCAACGGATAGGTCTTAAGATGAACATGGACAAAACAAAGATCATGTTTAATGTCCATGTCACACCTATGCCGGTAGTTGTTGTGATCACTACGCTCGCTAAGTTGTTGACGAATACGTTTACCTGGGACAAACAGTCCGACTAGGGAAGTCCAACTTCGACCGAGAGGTCAGTCGACGGATTCAACTCGGCTGGGCAGCGTTCGGGAAATTACGACACATCTTTTCGTCAGGTATACCTCAAGCTCTGAAAACTATATTGTACAACCAGTGCGTGTTGCCAGTAATGACTTACGGATCTGAGACATGGTCCTTCATTGCTGGCCATATGAGGACGCTCAAAGTCGCTCAGCAAGCTATGGAGAGGGCTATGCTCGGAAGTTTCTCTGCGTGATAAACTTAGAAATGAGGATATTCGCAGTAGAACCAGAGTGACCGACATAGTCCAACGGATTAGTAAGCTGAAGTGGCAATGGGCCGGCCATATAACTCGAGAACTGACAACCGATGGGGAAAAAGGTTCTCGAGTGGCAGCCTCTTACCGGTAGGCGAAGTGTAGGGCGACCCCCCACTAGATGGAGTGACGACCTAGTACGATGTGCAGGAAGTCGATGGATATAGGTGGCTCAGGACCGTGCTTTGTGGCCTATGTTCAGCAGGTCTTGTGAAGGGCTGTAATGATGATGATGATGATGAGTGTGCTATGCTTACGATGGCTACCAGAACGGAGCCGCTACTCGAAAATCTTTCTTCATTATCGGTTCTTCGAGATGTCAATTCTTTTCCTAGTATGATACCTTCTAGATTCTATCATGCGAAGGAGCTCTGAATTTTTCTACATAACACTCTTGACCTAGCAGTGAAGAACTTATTGAAACGATGCCGTAAATTTCTTAACTTTCAATAAGTCAAATCAAATCAAATAATTTATTTGTAAAACATAGGTAAAAAGTTACAAACTTGGTGGAAAAGGTATTAAGTAACACTATGTTTCGTCTAAAAAGGCATACAAATATTTGTTTATCGTTATCACTTGGCAATATGAAAATTAATTTAAAAAAAAAAAAACAATTTCAATTATAATTGGTATGTTTAGTAATTACCTAAATTATTATCTTAATTATCAATTACATAATTCTTAATAATATAAAGATAAAAATATAATAAATATATCGGATATTAATTATTGTAGGTACTAAAAACCATTCATTTTATCTTCAAAATATTCGTTAATTGAGTAGGATGCTTTATTTATTAAAAAAACCCGAAAGTAATTTCTTAAATTTGTCCATATTATCATTTTCTTTTGATGTTTTTTGGGAGTTTATTAATAATTTTAGGAGCTATACTCAGGAAACTTTTTTGAATACAGGGCTGTTTTATGAGGTTTTGTACGTAGTTTGTTCCTATGTCGTTTATTATTAGAGTTTTCAAATACGCTATAATGTTTCCTTACAACACCACACCATATCTCAACATTACACCATATCTCAACGTTGAAGAGACGTATGCATGGTAGGCGGTTATAACTGTTTCAAGGTTTGTAATTTTTATAAGGTTATGTAGTGCATAGTGTTATTGATTTATCTTTTTTTATTATGTGATATGTTTACCCCATGTAATTTTTTCGTCCTGCTAAAGTCCCAGAAATTTTGTGTGTTCTTTTTCGTTTATGATTTTAGTTTTATAGTTAATATTAAGTTTTGGTTCTTTTTTCTTTTGTTTGAATGACATAATATTCGTTTTATCTAAATTAATTTTAATATTATTGTCATTCAGCCATCTTATTATCATGTCTAAATTCTGAGTTATGTCCGATTCAAATGAGACCTTGTCTCGGCGCATGAATAAAACTGTGCTGTCATCAGCAAATAAGGTCACAGGGTGCTGAGTCACTTGGGGCAAATCATTGATATATATTAGGAATAGTAATGGACCGAGTACGCTTCCTTGCGGCACACCGTAGGTTGTTTGCTTTTGTTGTGAAAGGTATGTTAATTCAATATTATTACACGGACTGATCTTTTTTATTTTAGTAATTAGTTTCCTATCATTCAGGTACGACATAATAAGTTTTAACACATTACCTCTGATTCCATATTTTTACAGTTTAAGCGCTATGATATGTAAATCAACGTAATCAAACGCCTTGGTCATGTCCATGAACAAGTCGGTTGTTGGTGTACGATTATCCATACCGGTGATCACTTTTTCCATAAACCCATACACGGCAATATTTATGTTTTTACATTTTCTAAAACCATATTGTTCGTTTGCTAAGATGTTATTAGTTTCTAAATAAGAATATAAGTTGTTATATATGTATTACTTTTTCTATTATTTTGGAGAATATTGGAAGCAAAGCGAGAGGCCTGCAGTTTTTAGGGTCATGTCGGTCCTCATTTTTATATAAAGGTCTTATAATGGATATTTTTAAACCACTAGGAAAAGTACCATTTTCTATACATAAATCCACTAGGTACGTAACGTAGAACTGAGGAAATTCCAACGGCCACAACACTTACACAACACAACACAACTACACATACACACACAACACAACTTAACTACTGTTGTGATTATATCATTATTACCGGCACTGTTAATATTTTTTAACTTATTAATTAATTTATATAAATCGTGAGGAATACATGCAGGCATAAACATTGAGTTCAGTCTACTATTTATGGATGAATAACTTTGGTGGCTATTACTAAACTGGTTTAAAGGCTGGACTTCATTGATAAAATTATTAAATTCCTCAGCAATTTTTTTCCGGATCATATATATATATATATATTATTAAAAAAAATTGTAATGTTATTGTTTAGTTATTTAGTTCCTAAGCGGGATCATAGATGGCGCTGGCTGTATGTTCCTTCACGCAGTGAAAAGTTTTTATGATTTAATGACCCTCGGGTTCATACGGCTCACAATAAAAATAATTGGTTTGTTAGTACTGTATATGGAGGTTTTATTTCAAATACATACCTACCTCGAACTACCTCGTCTTACCTATGTACTGGATTATACATAGTGTTGGTTCTTCGAGCCAGATGTGTGGATCGGTTGGTTGGTTTTTGAAAGAGGTTTTTGGAAGAGGTTTTGGCTGGGAAAGTGGATCGCTTGCGCAAACTAGCCAAGTTCAGCAGCGGTGGTGGCAAGGAGGCAACTACCAACTGCAGACGGTGCCGGAAGTGACAGTGCCTGTCAGGAAGCAAAGCGGAACAACTACGAGCGGAGGAAAGGGGAGTGCAGGGCGCAACGCGCTTTGTATGTCATCAACTACAGTCCATTGAGGTGATACCAGAATAAATTGTAAGTGATTTGAACCTTATTTAAATGCAAAAATTAACTTTGAAAATATTAAATCAAGTGCAGTGTTTACAATCAAGTGGTGCAAATTTGAACTTTATTTCTTAGAAGATTGAAATTTAGTAAAATTTCGGACATTACTTGGACTGAGAATAATTTAGTAATTTGTGCACATTAACTTAGTTAGATTTTAAGGAAATTTGGTAAAAACGGGGAACCTATGCCCGATTTTTTTGAAACATAACAAATGCGGAAACACTTGTAATTTTTTAGGATTTTTCTGTAACTTATATTTCTTGTATAGTAAAAAAAAGTATATTTGTATTGACGTTAAATAATAGTTTGATTGAAAATTGAAGATATATGAATATGAATAGTTAACTTGCAGGTCGATTCTTATGACCGTATGAAAAGTGCTTTAATAAATTATAAAAACAGTCCTAAAGAGAGAATAACACAGCAATATGTACAAATCAGATTAGATTCCCTAAATGAACTTTCGTCTAAGTTTAATGATACACACGACAAGATTGTGAGAGCTACTGATAGAGAATTCGCTTATTTTAAAGATGATATGTATGAATTAGTTGAAGAATTGTATGTAGAATATAATACTGTTTTAAAACAAGTGCTGGACATCTTTGAAAAACCAGTAAAGGTTGTTTCAAATGTGTTGGATTCAAATAGTTCACAGACTCAGAGTACAAACATTCAATTATAATACCTACCTTTACAGGGCAGTATTCAGAATGGACCACATTCCGAGATTTGTTTGCATCGTTAGTGCATAGTAATTCTCAATTAGACAATGTGCAGAAAATACACTATTTAAAGGGTTATTTGTCTGTTGAACCAGAACAACTTCTTAAACAGATTCCAATTGCTGATTCAAATTATACGAGATGTTGGACATTATTAAATTCGAGATATAACAATAAGAAATTCTTGTGTCATTCTAATCTCAAAAAATTGTTAAGGGATTGATAGACACCACCACTGACTGTTTAAGTGCTAACATAGGAGTCGATGTATGCTCCTGATGTATACTTATAATACACTTGTTAACCCTTAAACTTGACGTAGATTCCAGAAAAGAGTGGGAAATCTATATTAGCAACTACAGTGAACTAGACGAACTTCCTAAGTTCACTCAATTTAAAGACTTTTTAACGAAACGTTACCGCGCTTTAGAGTTTCTGGAACCTAAGTCATCAGTGTCACACAAGGCTCAAAGAATTCAGTCACAAAATTTTTATAAACCTAAGGTTTTTCACGCAATGGAACTTAAATGTGAATTCTGTTCTGACAATCACAAAATTGGTAACTGTAAAAAGTTCACCAAGGAAGATGTTGATAACCGTAGAAGTTTTATTGACAAGAACCGTCTGTGTTTTAATTGTTTTGGTCACCATGCAGCCAAGATATGCAAAAGTACTTTAAGCTATAGAATTTGTAAACGTAAACATCATTCGATGCTTCATCCTAAAATCTCTCATGATGAAGGTTCAGGTAGGTCTGGTGATGTGCCTAGTGGTTCTACTAGTTCTCAAGGGTCTAGTAAGGTTTTCGTTTCTCTGTCTGGTGAGGATGTTAAGGGTTCATCCACTAAAAAGATGGTGGTGTCATCCAGCTCAGTAGAAAATTACCCTGTTATCACGTGCTATTCATCGAATCAGTTGCCGATTCAAAGTCAGATTCTGTTAGACACAGCTCTGGTTAAGGCAGAGTCATCCAACGGAGAGCGTTATTTAATCCGAGCGCTGCTTGATCAAGGCTCCCAAGCCTCTTTTGTCACGGAAGCGGTTGCTCATACTTGGGTCTTAAGAAGACGGCTGTACAGGGGCGTGTATCTGGATTGGAGGGTAACAACAACATTGCTGTTAAATATATGGTAAATTTGAAGGCTCATCTTAGGTTTGATTCCACCACAGTGATAACCGTTCAGGCTTACATTCTCAAGTCTATTACCTCTTTTCTTCCTAGTAAAAAGGTTAAGTAAAAAGTGGCATATGCTTAGCTGGCCCACAATACCACACTCCTAACAAAATTGATGCTTTTTGGGTGCAGAGGTATACGGACAAGTCATACAAGGTCAAATTAAAAGAGGATCAGAAGGATTATTAGTAGCTCAAAGTACATCTCTGGGTTGGATAATTTCAGGTACTACACAACAGATCCGAAGCAGCCACGTCGTTGTAATTCATGCTTTGACGGATGATTACCTCAAGGTATTTTGGGAAATGGAAGCAAAACGCAAGAATCAATCAAAAGTATTAACGCAGGAAGAAGAGTGTGAAAGGTTTTATGCACAAACAACGTGCAGAGACTCGCAGGGCCGTTATATAGTGCGGTTTCCATTTAAACAACAAAATGTCGAGTTTGAGAATTCTAAATTGATCGCAGAGAAAAGGCTTAGATCATTAGAATCTGGATTCAATAATAATGAATCTTTGAAAAGGAACTATGCTAAGGTAATCAAAGAATACGAAGACTTAAACCATATGGAGATCGTTCCAGAGAAGGAACAAAACGGAAACAAATCTTTCTTTCTTCTACATCACGCTGTCATTAGAGATGACAAAAACACGACCAAGATTCGAGTCGTATTCGATGCATTCTGTAAATATCAAAATGGTAACTCCCTAAATAATGCTCTTATGATAGGGCCAACCCTACAGCCAGAATTAAGGCATTTACTGATAAGGTGGAGGAAATAACCTATTTGCTTGGCAGCTGACATCATTAAGATGTACCGTCAAGTCAAGGTGGCTGATCAAGATACAGATTACCAACGTGATTTATTATTTGTTATGGTGTGATCAGTGGAATGGTGAGGATGACGATAACGAAAATGCAGAAGCTACTAGAAAATCAAAGGCAAGTATACAGGAATATCGTTTATTGCGACTAACATTCGGAACCGCTTCAGCACCCTATTTGGCTGTAAAGACGCTGCTACAACTGGCTCGTGACGAAGGTGTACTGTATCCTGAAATAGCTAAAATATATTTAGTGATTTTTATGTGGATGACTTGCTATCGGGCTGTCAAACAGTTGAAGAAGGATTACAAATTTATAGAAAATTGGACATAATGCTAAAAAAGGGAGGGTTTGAACTTCAAAAGTGGATGACAAATAACAATGAACTACTGGAAAAGTTAAAAAAGGAGGGAGAATGAAAGGATATAGAAGAAGGGATTAACTTAAAAACAGATGAGATAGTAAAACTTTTAGGACTTACCTGGCTAATCGACGAACCGACGAATTTCAGTACATGGTGACACTTCTGCCACAGACAGCACCTGTAACAAAAAGAAAGGTTTTGTCAGACATAGCTAAATTATACGACCCCCTAGGTTGGCTTGCGCCATGTATAATCAAAGCAAAGATTTTAATCCAAAAATTGTTGCTGGAAATGATAAATTGGGACGAAGAACTTCCAAACGTAATACTCAAGGATTGGATTACTTACCGGAACGAGAAAAACACTTCAAGTTGCCTCGTTGGATGAAACCCAAAGCTGACGATGAAGTGGTCGAACTCCATGGATTTGCTGATGATTTGACTTCGAATGCTGTGTATAGTGCAGTAGTGTATTGGCGAGTTGTTGATTCTGATGGAAATATTTACGTCAGCTTGGTTACCTGCAAAACAAAGGTAGCACCAATTAAACAAATATCAATTCCTAAAATGGAGTTGTGTGGAGCGACATTATTAAGTAAGCTTCTGAAGGAGGTGTCTGTAGTGTTGAACATTGAAAGGTCTCATATTCATGCTTGGTCAGATTCAAAAGTGGTTTTGGCCTGTTTGAGAGGACATCCACGCAAATGGCAGACATTTGTTGGAAATCGAGTCTCAGAAATTCTGAGCATACTCGATTCTAATCACTGGTCACATATTACATCCAGCCAGAATCCTGCTGATTGCGCATTGAGAGGGCTAAGTCGATCAGATTTGTTGAAAGATACTTTGTAGTTTTATGGTCCACCGCTTCTTCAGGGAAAGGACCGTAAAATATTCTAAACCAAAAAACGATGAAACTCAGTTGGAAATAAGAAAGGTTCACTTTACTGAAATGGATAAATTAATTTGGGATAAATACTCATCATGGACCAAGCTGGTAAGAGTGGTGGCTTATTGCTGGCGTTTCCTGTGTAGTAAGAATAACTCTGAACGCCGTAATAATTACCTTACAGCTCAAGAGTTAAAACGGGCTACTGACACCTGTATTAGACAATGCCAATGGTAACATTTTAAAAGGGAATTTGAACTTTTGAAAGCTAACGAACCGAATAAAATCAAGGGTCCCGTTAAACCTTTAAATCCGTTTGTAGATGAATCAGGACTGCTACGAGTGGGAGGACGTCTGGAAAAATCCCAATTGGACACAAACAGAAATCATCCGATTCTGCTTCCTAAAAAATCCCCTGTAACGGATTTAATTGTAGTTGATGCCCACACAAAAACACTACATGGAGGTCCGCAGCTTATGCTTACATATTTGCAATCCAAATACTGGATTTTAGGCTCCAAACTGTTGACAAAATCACATGTCAGAAAATGTGTGACATGTTTCAAGGACAGGGCTAAATCTGCCATGCCTTTAATGGGCCAGCTTCCAGCTGCTAGTGTAACACCTTCTGAACCATTTAAATGCTGTAGAATTGATTATGCTGGACGCATCAACGTACGGACAACAAAGGGCAGAGGATACAAATCATATAAGGATACATATGTATTTTTATTTGTATGGCGAGTAGGACAATTCATCTGGAGGTTGTTAGTGATCTTACAACCGAAGGATTTCTAAGTGCGTTGAAACAATTTGTTGTTCGCCATGGTATTCGCCATCTGTACCGACATTTGGAGCGACAACGCCACAAACTTCGTGGGAGCCGGAAGAGAGTTGCGCACACTATTTGCATCTGAAAGGTCAGAAATCTTAAAAGAGGTGGCAGATTCCTTGGCCTCACACAGCACTTCTTGGCACTTTATTCCGACACGGTCACCGAATTTCGGAGGTTTGTGGGAAGCCGGAATTGTCTGTGAAGACACACTTAAGAAAGGTCATCGGAGACACAACCTTAACCTACGAAGAGCTGTCTACAGTCTTGATTCAGATTGAGGCCTGCCTGAATTCAAGACCTCTAACACAACTTCGGACAGACCCCGAATCATTGGAGGTACTAACTCCCGGCCATTTTTTGATTGGAGAACCCTTGGTTACCTTACCAGACAACAACTTTGAAATCTCCAACACCAGCAGTTTACGTAGGTGGCAACTCACCCAGAAGCTGATGCAACAATTTTGGCGACAATGGTCGCAAGAATACTTAAACCAGATTTTACATAGGTACAGATGGTCTCAACAAACACCTGAACCGCAGTTAGGAGATATAGTGTTATAAAAGAGAATAACTTACTCCCGTGTAAATGGCTCCTTGGTCGCGTGATAGCTAAACATCCAGGAACTGATAACATTACGCGTGTAGTCACTTTCATCATCATCATCATTATAGCCCTTTACAAGTCCACTGTTGAACATAGGCCTCCCTCAAGGTATGCCACAAAGCACGGTCCTGAGCCACCTGCATTCATCGACTTCCTGCATGTCTTACCAGGTCATCACTCCATCTAGTGGGGGGTCGCCCTACACTTCGTCTACTGGTACGAGGCTGCCACGCGAGAACCATTTTTCCCGAACGGTTGTCGTTTCTTCGAGCTATATGGCCGGCCCATTTCCACTTCAGCTTACTAATCCGTTGGGCTATATCGGTCAATCTGGTTCTACTGCGGATATCCTTATTTCTAAGTTTATCACGCAGAGAAACTCCGAGCATAGCCCTCTCCATAGCTCGCTGAGCGACTTTGAGCGTCCTCATACGGCCAGCAGTGAAGGACCACGTCTCAGTTCCATATGTCATCACTGGCAACACGCACTGGTTGTACAACTTAGTTTTCAGGTTTTGAGGTATACCTGACGAGAAGATGTGTCGTAATTTCCCGAACGCTGCCCAACCGAGTTAAATCCGTCGATTGACCTCTCGGTCGAAGTTGGACTTACCTAGCCGGACTATTTGTCCCAGAAACTCGTCAACAACTTCGAGCTTAGTGCTCCCGAGCTTAGCGCTCCCAACAACTACCGGCATAGGTGTGACATGGACATTAAACATGATCTTTGTTTTGTGCATGTTCATCTTAAGACCTATCCGTTGGGAGGCACTATTGAGGTCATTGAGCATAGTGCTTAAGTCCTCCAGCGATTCTGCCATAAGGACTATATCAGCAGCAAATCGAAGGTGAGTGATGTACTCGCCATTGATGTTAATACCGTATCCTTCTCAGTCTAGTAGCTTGAAAACGTCTTCCAATGCAGCGATGAAGAGTTTCGGGGAAATAACGTCACCCTGTCTTACACCTCTCTGCAGTTGGATAGGTTTCGTACTCTGGTTCTGTACTCGGATAGCCATCGTAGCCCTACTGTACAAACACTTCGATATATTGACAGTCAACTTGGCACCGCTGAAGAGACTGTAGCACCGCCCAAATTTCGACGGAATCAAAGGCTTTCTCATACTCCACATACGCCTGGCAAAGTGGCAGATTCTACTCTTCAGACTTCTGTACAATTTGCCGAAGGGTATGTATGTGGTTTATGGTACTATATATATATATATATATATATATATATAGCCTTTTCGGAAACCGGCTTGTTCGGGAGGCTGGAAGTCATCGAATCTGCGTGCGAGACGATTCGTAATGACTCTCAAAAACAGCACGTAGACGCGGCTCAGAAGGGATATCGGTCTGTAGTTCTTCAAGAGGGCGTTGTCACCTTTCTTGAAGAACAAGTTCACCGCACTTCTGCTCCACACCTCCGGAGTAGTGCCACCGTGGAGGACGGAATTAAAGAGCCTCTGAAGGACTTCAAGTACCGGTTTTCCACCCGCTTTCAGAAGCTCCGCTGTAATTCCATCCTCGCCCGGGGACTTGCCGTTTTTAAGGTGCTGGAGAGCCATTCTAATCTCGCTCAGACTGACGTCCGGGATATCATCGGAGTAGTGTCGGATAAGACCCGCTCTTGGATCGTTACTCACACTTGCGTGTGGCTCCAACGATGATGTGTACAGCTGCCCATAGAACCTCTCAACCTCACTCAGAATCTCAGGTGTCCCGGAAACGATGCTGCCACACTCAGTCTTCAGCTTTGACAGTTGGCTCTTTCTGGCAGACAGATCTCTGGCAAAGACTTTGGAGCCCTGGTTCCGCTCAATCGCTTCTTCAATACGAGCAGTATTAAATTTGCGTAAGTCTCGCCGCATGCATTTGGAGATCTGTCTGTTCAATTGCCTGTATGCTGTCATCTGTTGTCATCTGTATCTGTTGACGATTGCAGCCTCATCTCCCGTCTAACAGTCGTGAGATTAAGAGTGCGATCAGAGAGTTTTTGTGTTCTTCTGCGGCCGGTCTTGCAGAAATTAGCTCCGACCGCATGGACAGTTTCCACGAGCTTGTCATTCATATCGTCCACTGCATTCCATCAACCCGTGTAGTGGGATTTGGAGGAATGCATGGCTCTAGAAATATCGTCATACATCATACCTCATACAGTAGTAACTTTGCGAACTAAAAATACAGTTATCAAGAGACCAGTATCCAAGCTCTGTATACTTCCAATTGATACTGTACCTTCTACTAAACAATAAAATATTTAATGTACTTCTTAACCCCTTATGGGTATCTATAAAATATATTTTATTTAAAATGGGTAAATATAGGTTACTTCCTTTATTTTGTTTTTGTATTGTGGCATGGTAGGCGGTTTACTTTTATTGTTTTATTTACATGTTAATGTTAATTAAGGACGATTCTGTTTATATCGTCTTTGGTGGGCGGAAAGACTGATTTACACTTCTACAAGTACAGTAGCGAGTTAACCTCGTTTGAACGGCAATAAGCGAGTTAAGTAGCAAGTTAACGATTAAGTTGAACGGGATAGCCGGCCGAGCTATTTTTCGACGAGTTAAGTGCGAAGAGCTGCCCTCTCGCGCGTATCCCGCCACCTGCAACTAAACTCGCCGTTTGTGTAAACGAGCGAGTTTAGTTCAGTGCATAAGTTGACAGGATGCAAGGTTTGCGCACCAAAACGTACAATTGTACTTTTATAATTAAACTCGCTACAAAGTTTGTATGATACTGTTTATTGAATATTTATACGTTTTATACTGAGTTTTAATAATAAAATGGACGGAAGATATCACGTATAAATTTGTACAGGAGTATTTAGAACACGAATTTTTATATAATAGTAGAAGTTCAAATTGTAAAATTAAACCTGTTCGAGATGCTGCACTCATGAAAATTCTTAAAAATTTCTTTAACAACAACCATTAATACTCCTCTGACTGGATCATTTAATTCTTGACGTAATCCTAGAACTATTTTAAACGAAAACCAGAAAAATTTTGTAGTCTTGAAACGTCATACTCCAACGAACTCTATGAACTAATGTCCTTAACTAAACTCGCCACGAAAACATTGTTTGGACGCTACTGCCCACTTAACCGCTTATTATCAACTGCCCTGTAACTAAACTCGCTACTGTGCTTGTCGAAGTGTAAATCGGTCTGAATGTTTAGTTATTTAGTTCCTAAGCGCGATCATAGATGGCGCTGGTTGTATGTTCCTTCACGCAGTGTAAAGGTTTTATGATTTAATGACCCTCGGGTTCATGCGGCTCACAATAAAAATAATTGGTTTGTTAGTACTGTATATTGAAGTTTTATTACAAATACATACTGTTAGCGACGACAAAGTGAATTCGAACATTTAATCTTAATTGTTTCCTATCAGTGATTTAAAACTAAGTGTTAGCATTTAATCTTAATTGTTTCTTATCAGTAATTCAAAACTAAGTGTTAGCATTTAATCTCAATTGTTTCTTATTCGTAATATAAAGCTAAGTGTAAAGACTGATATGCTGATAACAATAAAGTAAATTAATTGCTTCAATTCTTATCTTAAATTAACGTATATGAATCTATTTAATTATTTAAGTTTGATTAGAACATTAGAAGCAAAGTATGAGCTTATTTTCTTAGTAAACTTTCTTTTATCATAACTTTAAGAGCTATTAACATATAAGTGGTTTATATAATTCTTTTCCTTTTAAAGTAATCTAAAATAAAAATTAATATGTCAATTACTTATAATGTAATCTTTATTATAAGATAGATTTAAATTTCATAGAATATGAAAAGATATTGTATAGAATCTTAAGCATTATTATCGTGATAAGCGTTGCACATTCCTGCCTCTTGGCGGCGCTACTTGTGTGTTCAGCGAAAAAATACTATCCTACTCCGGAGCTAAACCGTGAGGAGACCGCGAACCTATTTTTATTTTTTACAAGCTTAAATTTTAACTTATGTAAATGATTTATGTTTAAAATAGTAAAGTAAAGCTATATATATTGTCAGGAATATGTAAAAATATTGTAAGGTCTGTTTTACCACATATTTTAAAGAAATTTCTAAATTTCCCTTAGAAAAGGTCGTTCTGCGCTCCAATTGGTCGACGGGAATCGTTAGTGCCGTGTGCAAATTTAATTAATTATGATTGGTCACAGGTACCTATAAAAAAGGGGCGTTTTTGTGGTAAAACATTCCCCAAATCCGGCAATGTAAGAAGAAGTACTCAGAAAAATAAACAAGAAGATATTTCAAGAAGTGTTATTTATTCACTCAACCAACTGCAACTGCATTGCTCTCCGAATTAATATCCCGCCAGCAATAAAGTTTAACAGTCTCACACACGAGCACACATTCAACATTGGTCCTTCGAGAAGCCGGATCGGGTTTTAAGGAAAATTTGGAAGATGCCTTCGAATACAAGATCAAAATCAGTGCAGTTGAAGACTACGAGTGAAAGTAACGCCACTACGGGTACCAGTACGACGGATTGGAGCATGAATACGCCAAATGACTCTACAAGCACGTCGACTACTAACGCGTCAGCATCAGACCGATCGACGCTTGTCAGATCATCGCCCAGCAGCATACACAGACAACCCCTACTACCTACCAAAAACATTGCCGGAAAGGAATCAGCACCGGGGGACGTAACACATACCACCCCCCGGCCCGCACCGTCGAAGCGTCAGTTCACCAAGAAGAAAGTCATCCAATGCCGCAGATTCAAGAAAAAAGTATCGCAATTAAGTCATGTCTGAACGAAGGAAGCATACCAACGTCCAGAGAAAGAAATCTGCAACAGCCTCACCCTAAGAAGTCGACCCGCGATCCAGACACGCTTTCCGTTCGCACGTCGCATAGGAAGAGAGCAGAAGCGCAAGCAAAAATGACAATGGCACTAAGAGAACTAGAACTGGCAGAAGCTCGGTCAAAAGTTGCTCAAGCAGAACTGGAACTTCTCACCGCAGAATCAGAAGAGGAAGATGGTGCCGGAGAAGAGCTGTTCGAACGAACACGAGAAGTTGAACGATGGTTAATCCAGACCGGGGATAAGAACCACAAAACCATAGAGGCAGAAGAAAAGAAAAGTGACATCCAGGAACTAGCTTCAGTCATATTAAAATTATCAGAAAAGTCACGTGACACCGTTTCACCGAAGCACCTCGAACTCCCTCACTTCAACGGGGCCTGTGAAGAATGGTTGGCCTTCAAGAGATCATACGAGGATACGGCCGCTTCTTTCAGTAACAATCAGAACTTAGCGCGCCTTAGAATAGCGATCCAAGGAAAGGCTAGAGAAGCCGTCCAGAGCCTGCTATTCACCGCTGAAGACCCACGCAAAGTTATCAAGGGACTGGAAGCAAGATTCGGAAGACCTGGAGCACTAGCATTAGCAGAGCTGGAAAAGATAAAGAACCTCCCCAAAGTCGGCGAGAACCCAAGCGACATATGCATATTTGCGAGCAAAATAAAGAATGCAGTTGAAACAATTAAAGCCCTGAAGAAACCACAGTACCTTAGGGCACCTGAAACGCTGAAAGTTATAGTAGACAAGATGCCGACATCAATGAAGTTCCGTTGGTTCGCCTACTACAGAAGCAGAAGAGATGAAGAAATTCAGGAGCTATTACTCATCGAAGCGTTCCTAGAAATAGAAGCCGACATGTGCGGAGACTTCGCCCCGCCTGAAGCATCTTCAGAGCAAAGAAGAGGAATGAGAAAACCCATTCATTTGGTACAAGAAGCGTCAAAGGAAAAATATAAGAAATCATGTCCGTTCTGTGAAGAAGAACACTTCGCTCTAGAATGCAAGAAGTTCAAGGAAGCCAACCTAAATGGGTAATGGGATATGACCAAGAAGGCAAAGATATGCTTCAAGTGCCTCCGGTTCAGGCACTCAAGGATCAACTGTAAAGCGCCAGTCTGCAAGCTGTGTAAAAGATGGCATCATACCATCCTACATTCTGACAGACCACCAGCACCGATTGAAAAAGAAGCAAAGGATATCAGTAGCTCGTCGGAAGAAAAAGTCGCCTCGATTCACAACGCCAAAGGAGAAGAAAAGGCCTATCTAAAAATGATCCCGGTAAACCTCTATGGCCCAAAAGGACAAGTTCGCGTACTAGCACTACTAGATGAAAGGTCAACGGTTACACTCTTAGACGCATCAATCGCTGAAAAAATCGGAGTCAAAGGGAAGCAAGAAAAGCTCACAATCGAAACCGTCGGCGGGAAAGTATTAAGAAAAGATAGTTCACAGAAGATCGAGCTCAAAATAAAAGGGGCTCACAGAAAAGAAAAGAGGACTATCGTAGCAAGAACAATCGACGATCTGAAGCTTTCCGAACAATGCATAAACAAGGACACCGTGAGAAAATGCGAGCATCTGAGAGCAATTGAAAGCCAACTCCTCTACGTCACCGAGAGACCCAAGCTATTGATAGGCCAAGATAATTGGGGGCTAATAGTAACAAGAAAGCTGAAGAAGGGCAAACCATCAGATCCTGTGGCCTCCCTCACGAACTTAGGATGGGTGCTACACGGATGTGAAACAGGAGCAACTGCCACGGTAAACTTCACTCATTATGGCAGAGCGACCACTGGCGAAGAAAACATCGAGGAAATCGTCCGAGAGTACTTCCAGCTGGAATCTCTTGGAATTCAGAATCGGTCGCCAACCAACGACAGCGACAGAAGAGCGTTAGAAACCCTCGAGAAAACTACCAGGAAACTGCCAAGCGGTCAATATGAAACGGGGCTCCTGTGGAAAAAAGAAGACGAAAGCCTGCCCAACAACTACAATCAAGCCGTTCGACGCCTGGTCAGCATCGAGAAAAAATTGGATCGTGATCAAGAAGCAAGAAAGCACTACGAGGAACAAATCCTGAGTCTGATTGAAAAAGGATACGCAGAGAAGGCTCCAGAAACCTCTAACAAAGGAAGGACATTCTACCTACCCCACTTCGCTGTTGTACACCCAGTCAAGAAAAAGCTAAGAATAGTGTTCGACGCA
This sequence comes from Parnassius apollo, assembly GCA_907164705.1. Classification (NCBI taxonomy): domain Eukaryota; kingdom Metazoa; phylum Arthropoda; class Insecta; order Lepidoptera; family Papilionidae; genus Parnassius; species Parnassius apollo. The sequence goes on along the minus strand of CAJQZP010001062.1, from coordinate 1,553,947 downwards.
GCTGCCAAGTATGAAGGAAAGAGCCTCAACGACGCCTTGCTCTCGGGCCCAGACTTGTTACAATCACTATTCGGAGTACTGCTGCGCTTCAGAGAGGGACCAGTAGCCGTCATGGCAGACATACAAGACATGTTTCTCCGAGTAAAAGTCAAAGAAGACGACCGAGACAGTCTCAGGTTCCTTTGGCGCGGAAACCGAAGAACTGGCGAGCCTGAAGAGTATAGAATGTCTTCAATCATCTTTGGGGCAGCGTCATCACCAGCAACAGCGATATACGTAATGAACAAGAACGCAGAGGAATTCAAGAACACTCATCCTGAAGCAGTGAAAGCAATTAGGAGAAATCACTATATGGACGACTATCTGCAAAGCTTCGCATCTACAACCGAAGCAAAGAAGATATCGAAAGAAGTGAAAGACATTCACGCAAGAGCAAACTTTCATCTGAAGGGATGGGCCAGCAACAACTCGGGGGCAATATCAGAGGTAGAGGTAGAAGACGCAAATAAAGAAAACTCCTTACAACTGACCAAGGAAGAGAAAACTCTGGGACTAAGATGGCTGGTGAAAGAAGATGCGTTAGCCTTCAACGTCGGGCTACGCAACACGCCGGAGGACCTGCAAGATGGCAGAAGGACTCCAACAAAAAGAGAAGTCACAAGCGCAGTAATGTCCACCTTCGATCCAATGGGTTTTGCTACACCGATTCTAATACAAGGAAAGAAACTAATCCAAGACATCTGGCGAAAGAAAATAGACTGGGATGAACCAATCAACGAACATCAAAAGGAAGCCTGGATGAAATACCTAGAAGAAGTGTCAACATTAACAAGGCTGAAGATCCCAAGATGCGTCTCACCCAAAGGCAGGAAAGGACAGCTACATACATTCACTGATGCGAGTGAAGAAGCCTATGCAGCAGTAGTCTACTGGAGAATAGTCGAGCCCGGAGGAAAGGTCCATGTCTCCATGATCGCCGGCAAAGCAAGGGTAATGCCGACGAAACCTGTATCAATTCCGAGGCTAGAGCTACAAGCGGCTTTACTCGGAAGCAGACTAGCCGCCACAATCGAAGAGGAATCAGAGCTCGACATATCGAAAAAGGTTTACTGGACCGACTCCAGCACAGTACTGCAGTGGATAAAGTCAGAACCAAGGAAGTTCAAAACTTTTGTGGCCAACCAACTCGCCGAGATCGAAGAAAAGTCCAATCCAGAAGACTGGAGATGGGTGCCAACCAAGGAAAACCCAGCAGACGACGCCACGAGGGGAACCCCAATCGAATTCGACCACAACGCCAGATGGTTCAAAGGCCCGTCATTTCTCCGTCGACCAGAAGAAGAATGGCCGTTTCCCGACTTCAAGCCAGAAAATGTTATGCCAGAAGAAAAAAGCAAGCAAAAGGTGTTGGCAACAATGGCAGCCGAAGACACCCTATTAAACCTAGAAAGGTTCTCGAGCTGGGAGCGACTGCTGCGCACTACAGCCAGAGTGATCGCCTTTACACACCTACTAAAGAAGAGCCGTAAAGCGACCACCACCGCCGCACGCCAGAAGGATGAGTCCTGGAAACCACAAAAAATCCAGAAGAAAGAAGCGCACACCTCAATCCCGTCGACCAGCAGAAGTGAAAATAAGCGCCTATACCTACCCCTAGAAGCAGAACACCTAAAAAAAGCCGAAGAGATATTAATAAAAATATGCCAGAGCGATAGTTTTGCATCAGACATAAGAAAACTGAAGTCGGAAAAGCCATTAGAAAATTCGAGTTGACTTAAGAAAATCGACGTTTACATTGGAGACGATGGAATAATTAAATTAAGGAGCAGAACAATGAAATTCCACGACCAAAACGAAAGAATAATGAATCCTATCATTTTAGACGGAAAACAAAAAATAACTCGTCTAATAATACAACACTATCACAAAAAATTCCTTCACGGAATCACCGCTACAGTAATGAACGAAATTCGTCAAAAGTTCTGGATCTTGGGTTTAAGAGCAACTCTAAAAGCGGTCGCACACAGCTGTCAATGGTGCAAGACAAAGAAGAGTTCACCAGAGATACCACCGACGGGAGATCTACCGAGCGAGAGATTGCAGCATCATCAATTTCCGTTCTCCTGCACAGCTGTAGACTACTTCGGGCCGATGCAAGTCACCATCGGAAGAAGAAACGAGAAGCGTTGGGGAGCTTTATTTACCTGCCTCACAACTAGAGCAGTACATTTAGAGCTGGTACCTTCCCTCAGCACTAGCTCAATGATCATGGCACTCTGACGAATGGCAGCCAGAAGAGGAACCCCGAAAACCATATTTAGCGACAACGGGACTAATTTCGTCGGAGCAAAAAGGGAATTAGAAGAGGCCGCACAGGAAAAGGGCATCCAGTGGAAGTTCATCCCCCCGGGAGCTCCAAATATGGGAGGTGCCTGGGAGAGGCTCGTCCGGACAGTTAAGACGGCGCTGGCAGTAGTCCTCAACGAGAAGAGCCCGCCCGAGGAAGTACTCCATACGCAAATGACTGAGGTTGAACACATCGTCAACTCGAGACCTCTCACCCCGATCAGCATGGACCCAGGAGACGAGGAGAGCCCAACACCGAACCACTTTCTGCTGGGAAGATCATGCGGAGCAATGGCGCCGGGAGAATTCAGCGACACGGAGTTCATCGGAAAAGCAAACTGGAGAACCACCCAAAGACTCGCAGACCACTTTTGGAAGAGGTGGATTAAAGAATACTTACCTCTCCTGATGCCAAGGAAACTCGAAGGGATAGAAACCAGAGACCCAAGGGAAGGAGACATCGTGTTAATAGTGGACGCTACATTACCACGAAACTCATGGCCTCGCGGTGAAATCGTTAAGACCTATCCCGGACCAGACGGAAGAACCAGGGTGCTGGACGTGCGGACATCAGGTGGAATACTTCGCCGTCCAACTCGACGTGTCATCGTGCTGGTGCCGGCGGAGTCGTCGCCTCCAGAATATGTAGTGCTAAGCACCGTGGGGGAGAATGTTAGCGACGACAAAGTGAATTCGAACATTTAATCTTAATTGTTTCCTATCAGTGATTTAAAACTAAGTGTTAGCATTTAATCTTAATTGTTTCTTATCAGTAATTCAAAACTAAGTGTTAGCATTTAATCTCAATTGTTTCTTATTCGTAATATAAAGCTAAGTGTAAAGACTGATAGTGCTGATAACAATAAAGTAAATTAATTGTTTCAATTCTTATCTTAAAATAACGTATATGAATCTATTTAATTATTTAAGTTTGATTAGAACATTAGAAGCAAAGTATGAGCTTATTTTCTTAGTAAACTTTCTTTTATCATAACTTTAAGAGCTATTAACATATAAGTGGTTTATATAATTCTTTTCCTTTTAAAGTAATCTAAAATAAAAATTAATATGTCAATTAATTACTTATAATGTAATCTTTATTATAAGATAGATTTAAATTTCATAGAATATGAAAAGATATTGTATAGAATCTTAAGCATTATTATCGTGATAAGCGTTGCACATTCCTGCCTCTTGGCGGCGCTACTTGTATGTTCAGCGAAAAAATACTATCCTACTCCGGAGCTAAACCGTGAGGAGACCGCGAACCTATTTTTATTTTTTAAAAGCTTAAATTTAAACTTATGTAAATGATTTATGTTTAAAATAGTAAAGTAAAGCTATATCTATTGTCAGGAATATGTAAAAATATTGTAAGGTCTGTTTTACCACATATTTTAAAGAAATTTCTAAATTCCCTTAGAAAAGGTCGTTCTGCGGCCAATTGGTCGACGGGAATCGTTAGTGCCGTGTGCAAATTTAATTAATTATGATTGGTCACAGGTACCTATAAAAAAAGGGGCGTTTTTGTGGTAAAACATTCCCCAAATCCGGCAATGTAAGAAGAAGTACTCAGAAAAATAAACAAGAAGATATTTCAAGAAGTGTTATTTATTCACTCAACCAACTGCAACTGCATTGCTCTCCGAATTAATATCCCGCCAGCAATAAAGTTTAACAGTCTCACACACGAGCACACATTCAACACATACCTACCTCGAGTTGTATTTATTCTTATTTATCACTATCCGTGTGGCTTTTGTTTTATTCTCCGCATTGTTGATATAATAACTATTTCGCGATTTTTGCGTCAAATTAATGAATTTTTTAATCGTTTAGTATAAACTTTAAGCTTTCTCTTATTTTCCTTAGAAGGGTGTAGTCGAGAATGCCATAGCATTTCTCGTTTACCTTTAAAACACAATTTAATTCCATTAGTAACCCAAGTAAGTTTTCTATTCAAAAGATTTTAATTTCAAGTGTCGGAAAGCAAAGATCGTAAAATAATTTAAATAATTAATTGAATTCATTAAACGCTTCATTAGGATCAAGGCATTCAAAAACACTATTAAAACTGAGACTTTCTGATGGCATTTTTAAATTTATTTAAGTTTTGTTTTATTAATGATTACAAATAGCTTAATTGGTATATTGGGCGGTCACAAAATCGTAATACCATGGTTCGAGCCCAGACCGACCGACAGACTTTTTTAATTTTTTTTTTCAAGTTCCTTTCTTTTTTTGAGAAAATCTATTTTTTTCGAGCCCTTTTTTTAGTATTTTTTTAAAAACACGAAAATTTAAATTAAACTAATTGCACTCATGATTTTTTATTCAAATAACCAGTTCAGTTTTTTCTATTATGTCGCTAAGATCAAAAAATATTATTCGTATTTCATCAGTATTTAATTTGTATTTAAATATAATTTTCAAAACACACGAATTAAAAAAACGAGCGAAAAATATCGAGCAAAGCTCGGTCAACCGGGTACTCAAATTTTATTTATGTACTATTAATATTTAATCATTTAAAAGTAATATTTTGCTTACATACATAGTATTTAGTTTAAATTCATATTAAATGTCAGTACCTGATTAAGAGTTCTGACAGTTCACCCTTGGTTAACTATGAATATGCCCCCCCATCCCACACCGGCCTGTTCTCTCAGTGTTTGGCCATAAAATCTAGTAATATTCGTGATATATTCACTAAATTTCATATTTTACTAGGTTTCCACACTGCCATTCACCCACATTAAATCAAATGTTCCCAACTGCAACACCAGGGAAATTGTAGGTGCGCGACTTTTATAAAAGGAGTCACATCCTTTCGAAAAAAATATCGATAGTAGATGATGCCACAAAGAAGCCTTGTTAGGAAAAACTTCTAGTAAATCGCACAGTCATGGTGGACCACCAAGCATTCAGATGGTATAGATGGTAAGCTAAGTTAAGACCGTGAGTTTTGTCCTGACGTGCGTGGGTGGTATTTTGCGGCCGTAATATTAATCCGAATAATTTGTCTAAGCACTCCCCATAGAAAATGCGATAGAAAATGCAATAGGACACAACATCTCTTCGCAGCGCGAGTAAATCGAGCCGATCAGAATGAACTCGGTCGTAGACCATTCGAGCCACTCTTCACTGGATGCGACTGGATGGATGCGTGCAAGAAGCGGGCACTAGGGTACCCCGGTCCAGAGATGAGAACAGTAGTCAATGTGAGTGCGAATTTGCGCCTTGTAATGTTGCTAACGGTGTGCCGACATGAAATTCTGTCCCGCTCTGCTCTACACGCCCATCTTTTTAGAGGCCAATTTAGCCTTCCCTTCAAAGTTTTTAATTAAGTGATTTTGTTTACTAATGACTCGACTTCAGACACAAGTTTGTTCCGACACTTGATGAGGTGTTCCCGAGAATATTAACACGGCCGGTGTAAAAAGTATCACATGTGTTAAAACCAGTAACAGCAACATGTAATCGATATAAAGAAGAAACAGCTTAGGTGATAGCACGCAGCCTTGTCTGCAAGAATGCCCGATCTGCAAGAAAACTGATGATCCAATAGCACATTTTTTCGGGAAGCCCATAGGAAGGAAGCTTCTAAAGAAGCGCTTTGTGCCAAAGTCCATCGAAGACATTTGCTATGTCCAAATTAACGACCAAGGCCTCCTTCTTGGACTCTTCTGCTTATCTAAGAGTCAGGTAAATTAGAACTAAAGAGACTTTTTACGCGGTAGAGCCATGCTGCAGTTATATTAGTAGTATAGTTGTAGCACGAATGGCTCGACCGGGAAAGGACCACGCTCTCACAGAATACCAGCGTCAAATAGTAGCTTAATGCTGCTGTTTCGTATGGTGAGTGTAGAGAACCGGAGACCCTTTTTACTGGAAACAAGGCATTCCACCACTCACGGATGACAATTGATGATTCGTAATCGAGGGTAGATGTAGATGTCTATGGGCCACAGCAACCACTTACCATCAGGTGGACTGTGTGCTCGTCTGTCATCCTATCCCACAAAAAAAAAGAACCAGCTGATTAGTGACCACCAATGGGGTGGTCCTCAAGGTACGAGTTATGAACTGGCAGTTTATAACGGATTCCAATAGTATGGATAAAAGGGAGGCGATGGTAATAAGCCTGTAGTTCGACGGATCTGAACGGTCGCCTTTTTAGGAACTGGGCGCACTAAATCTGTCTTGGATAAGTTCAGAATTACACGTAATGAGTAGGAGTACCCTCCTCAGCACAATAGAAGGGACATTAGGCCCACTCGGCTGTTGACGCCCAGAGAGAGGAGTGGTTTGCACACTGAGCTGTGTAAACCGCACATCCAGGATGGAGCAATCACACCGCGGGATGGTCGGCGGTGCGTATCTTTCGTATCAAGAGTTGAGTTGGACTAAAAAGAGAACCGAAAAGATCGACTTTCTCGTTGTGAGTGAGTGAGTCGTTGTCCCTGTGCAGTGTGTGTGTGTATAGAAACGATGACTGACAGAAGTTCCCTGGGACAGCCTTGGCAAAACACCTTTAGAAAATTAGAGGTAGAGAAGAGAGCTTGAGCAGTTTAAACTTTTTGAATCACATCCAGTCAGTCAACGAAAGACAAGAAGTACCAAATAGGTAATTCAGTCTTATTTTTTACAATCTATTTATTTGTTTTGTTCCTACCAAAAAAGAGTTTCTTACACCACATATTTGTAATAAAAATAAAGAAGTCATAGTCTATTATTTATTGAGAATATTATACCAAATTTTATTCTGTACATAAGTAGTGCTTGCAAAGGCAAGCTCAGCGCCCCCTCGATCCTTGCACCCTAGACTCCAGCATAATTAGTCTATGGGTAAATCAGGCCTTGTTAATTGTAAAAACAATACGTCATTTTCGCTAGAAGCTCCATAAGGTGAAATTAGTACGACCTCTAGTCTAAACGCATAGGCTAATAATTTGTCGTAAGTTAAATTGAGCAGTTTTTAATGTCAATATGCTTTGAATTAGGATATTACAGTTTTTTTTATATTTCTATACATGTATATACGCTTATGTAGGCATGACTGATGACATGACTCGGGACACATTATTCATGAATTTTGTTCTAGACCCGCCGTCCATTTAGTAGTAGGTAGGTCAATGAATAATTCTGAATTATCCAATTATCTTAAGGATTGAGGAAATTAAACAAAGTGCATTTGTTGTATATATAAAATTTAATAATCGAGTCAAAGTTTAACTCACCGTATCACTAGTAACAATAAAATGTACAATACACAGTATCATTCATATCCAGTGATATTAACCGCGTAAATACTTACACCATAAACGCCTCGCTTCGTCGTATAACCAAGATTAACATACAAACGTATTAAGTTACATCATAAAATAACATTAGTGTTCAAATTCATATAATAACTAATTACAATATAGGAATTTAAAAAAACATTTTTAATCTGTGGAAGCCAAAATTGATAAAATTTTACATAATCACTAGTATTTCGAAATGATTGTTAATTATTCTAAAATACATGTTAAAATGCATATTAAATATTAGTTTTAAAATATTATATGAACATTAAACTAAGATTCTACTGATAGCCTAGATGTGGTAAAGCATTTATTAAAAAAATTCTAGAACAATCGAATGCCATTCTCCATTCATACCTACAATCTCAAATCATGATATGAAATATCAATCGTGACGAATCTTTGTCTGTCATTAACGATATCAAGAGATTCTTTGCAGTCGATTTCTAAAGGTAATTTTAATTAATCAATTAAAATGTTACTTTTAGCACCACTAATTTACTCGGTGTGGATTGCGACAAATATAATTACAATAGGTGGGATTTAGAACTAGTTTTTCATTTTATATTTCAACGTCCTGATCCGTTCAGTTTAATGAACTATATCTTTTTTAGTATACCGAAAAGTATTACAGCAACTGTTATATATTAAGTATATTGTGCGATATGGTGACTAGACATTTATATTTAAAGAGAAAACTTAAACGATTTTTTTTAAATGACTAACATTGACTGTATTCGCATTAAATATACGTTTTAGAAAACAGAAATAATTTAAAATTAGTAAAAGTATTTATTTTGATTTCCATTTCCAGAAAATATACGCGCTTGAATAATTTTTAACATGCCATAACAAAACGCAGAACTCGTGAATGTTCCGAATTAGTTCATCAGAACGGATCAGTTCGAAACTTTACAAATTAATAAGTGCCTAAAATGAAATGTTTATATTGCTTTTTTTACTAAATAATTTCCTTTAAGTGAAGTTTTAATCATTTCAGCATTAAGTAAAACTACCGAATGCATAGCTTTCTCTATGGGAAAACTTTTTGTCGTTATATTACAAAATACCTTTAGTTTATTAGAATATCCCTGTGTACCGGTACACATACGCATTTCTAAACTTAATAAACTAAGCGTACACAAGACATTAATGATGACAAATTATATAAAAAGAGATCAAACACTGAGTAAGCAACTGACACCGTTTAGCTTTTCTTAAGACAAATTTTAAGTATGAACAGCTCGACACCGGGGACTTTAACATGTTTCGATACCTAGTAAGGTTTAGGTCTAAGGTCTGTCTGGCAGGTGGATAAATATTATGACAATGGCTGTTGCCTTGTGGGCGCCGGGGAGCGGGGTTTTTTTTTTTTTTTGGGCGTTTTATAAAATTTTTTTTTTTGTTATAGCTTGACAGATAGTATTTATCATCAAAATATTTTATCTGGTTTCTAACTATTTCACAGAGAAAATTAATTCTTAAGAACAAGTTAACTTGTTATGAAAGATTTTGTTATGGTACTGTGATTATAAATAGGGTGTGGATAGTTAAATTAACAATAACGGTCCCCACTGTTTTGCTTTGACGTAGCACATTCGTGTTAACAACAATGATTTTTCTTTTTATAAATATAATAATATATCATTGATTGACACGTTAAGTCTCTAAAAAATTTTAGAATTAAATTAAACAGTGGGCACTTTTATTAATTAAGCAGGACTGTCCAAGCCGTGACCCATGTTACTTAAAGCCCGCGATTGATATTTATGCGGGTTTGTAAAGTGAGAGTTCCATCGCAACAATAACGAATTAAAAAAGTTATTCAATTGTTTTCAGACAAGGAATATTGACAGAATCGTTAAAATATAACGAAGAAATGTTAAAATGCATAAGTAATATCGCTATTTTTTTTAATAGAAGTGTGATTCTATTTAATATCAAGGGTACACAAAACAGTCTGAAGTTGTCCGTAAACATCTACGACATGGACAGCCCTGTTCTGCTATATAAGTGGGAGAGCCGTTAAAAGTGGTCGACTTTGACGGCGACGGTGTTCAAGGTGGTGGTGGCGGGCAGGTGTATCTGGTCCCAGTCGGTGCTGAGGTGCGCCTCGGTGTCGGTGGCCTTGATGGTGAGCCCCAGCGACGGCACGGCGTTGGCGCAGTGCGGCAGCCGCAGCGTCACAGGCCGCAGGAACACCAGCCCCTGCGGCCCACACATCACCAGCGGCGACAGCATCGCCTCACCTGCACACCCACAAGCACACACACACACACACCTATTAATATTTTATTTGAACTGTATCAACTCGACCACAACCCGTTTTACGTATTTATGTAAAATCAAAGGTAACATATTTTTGTTTACTTTCATAATAATGTTTCCTCTCCCAAGACTCTATACTTTTCGGTAAATAATAAAAAATAAGCGTAAGAGAATTTATGCAACAACCTTCAGTTTATTGATCGTAAGTTACAAAAAAAATTATTTAAAAAATATTTAATTACAAAAAATGCCTTTCTTATAGAATAAGGGTGACAAGCTAGCACACATCCCACCTGATGGTAAGTGGATGCTGTAGCACATAGACATCTACATCTATCCTCGATTAAGAATCTAAATGCAAATGCGTTGTCACACCTATCACAGAATCATTCAAACCTGAGGACTAAGATGGAATGCCTCGTATCCAGTAAAAAGGGTCTCCGGTTTTTTACGCTCACCATACAAAACGACTACAGCATTGAACTGCAATTTTACTCCGGTATTCTGTGATTATTGGCTCTTCTAAAATACTATCATAGTTATAGTGTAGCATTAAAACAATGTACTTAAAAAGTAATACTCTACCTCTTTTAAAATGCTATCGTAGTGTAACACTAAAACAATATGTACTTAAATAAAAAAACCTATAATATATCGATTTCAAAAATAATAATTAAAATTGTAGTAACATATTGTGCAAAGACAAACGAATTCATCCATTACTTAGCTACTAGCTAATTCATTGATTAAAATTATTGAAACATATTGTGCGAATAAGAAATAGTTAATTCAAATGACATATTTAGAACTGCGTACAGAAAGAGCCCAGTGTAATAAAAAGGGCCAGATTTGCAAAAAAATTAAAAGTAGGGAACAACGTCAACATAATCACACAAACACAAATCGCAACACATTAAAGCAGGTTATAAGAGCAAGGCAGGCAGATGGAAATGCAGCCGACAATGAAACTAAAAATGAGCATAAATATTGAGTTATATATATATATATATTATATATATATATATATATATAATAAAAACCCTATATGCTTTTTGCCTATTACCTTTTACTAAGAATTTGCAAAATTTTATGTAATATTAACGAAAATAAGCAAAGAAAAACTGAAAGACCCTGACTCGATTTGATAGACATTGCAAAACTGATCGCACAAAAACAGTGAAATATTCATTTATTTGCACATTTACATTTATAGTGCACAAACACATCAAACATTTGATCAAACATACGGGTCATACTGTTGTTGGGTGCAGGTAGCACAATCGACGTCTCCGCTCCTCAATCTCTAAGTACGAGTGTATTGCGTGGCAGAAACTGCGTAAATATAAAAATACAAAAATATGATGTTAAACCCCAGTTAGCAATAAATATATAAATTAATTAATATTAAATAATTTTCGTGTTGATTTAAGTTGGGTTATGTGTGTGTATACATAATTAAAATATATGTTATAAAAATATTTAACAAATAAATAGATCTGAAAAACCATAACATCTACATGCAGTAACTCATGCAATACTTAAATACTTTTATACAGAGCACTACTTTTGAAATCCAAACTATTTAAAGCGATATTGTTGAAGGAAATCATTCAGGAAAACAGTCACAATCCCAATTCTTGTTCATTTCCCATTATCTGATTGTCCATTCCATTCAGTGAATTAATAGCCAATTAGAAAGTGCTGTCTAAGATACTACAATCAATGCGTGCTTTGTTACAAAAGCATTTACCGTTATCCATATCGATGGGAGGTCCACCAACGCGCTGGCTCAGTCGCGGATCTGACACCGTAAAGTAGATTTTTTGCTTGATACCCGGAGCGATTGCTTTTGGCGGTATAATAAGGGACACGCCCCATTGTCTATCTTCTAGAACACCTCCCTCGCTATCAAAAATACCCCAAGTTGTGTGAGGGCCATCTGGTTCAACCTCAGTCGTTTTATTTCCACTCTCATTTCCGTCCGAAATTGACGTTTGAATTACTGTATTCTCGTTATTGATGATCGTTGTTTCATTACGACTCGTAGACATATTTTCAGACGTATCTTGACTATTCTCTGGGCTTTTCTCAATAATTCTCTCGCAAAACTTAACAGTCCTGTTCGACTTTGATGATTTGTCCTGCAAATCTTGCGAGGCATACGGAGTGCTTTGAGGCTTATTTTCAAAATTCATACTGCACTCAGAAGCGTACTGTGTCTCCATGGATGTGGTAGATTCATACGGAATTGGAGAAGAGGTGGCTTTCAAAGCACTGGAAATATGTTCGTCTTTGCCGTGCAGTCTAGGGGCGTAAATAGGTTCACCTTTTAAAACATTACTTTCTGCTTTAGATTTTTCTTTTTCCGCATCAGTTTTTGACTCGGTTAATCTTAACTTTGAAAAGTCAATTTCTTGAAACGTATCTGTCTCTTTAGCAATTTGTGCCTCGGCTTTTGTTTGGTATAATGGTTCTCGGCGGGACAAATGATTTGCATCACTTAATTCATATGGACTACTTCTAGCACTGCTACCTTGAGAAATTTCAGAAGGCAAAATTTCTTTTGCTTCATTATGTGATTCGTATATAACAGTGTCTTTTAATTCTCTTTTAGATACATACAATGGTTCTCTTACTTTTATAGTGTCACTTTCATTTGCCTCTTTTCGAGTCTGATAAATCATGTCTTTCTTTGCTTGGTTTCTTTGTTTTATTATTTCTAGTTTCTCTTCTAATTTAGCACCATAAGTGGATTCCTTGCTAGCCAGGAAAGCTGCTTTTTGTGTTAATATCTCCTGTTTTGAAACGTATGTACATTCTGCTGAAGCTGGCCTTATGTCTTGCCTGATATCACACATTTCTTGCCGACTTCTACAATTGCTATCAGAGGAACTTGATTTAATTTCGGATCGTAATGTATAAGGTGAATCTGTCTGACTAATTCTTGCCATCATCTCTGTTCTAGTGGCATATGGAGGCTCACTCATACATTTACTCACAGGTGATATGCGACCCGGAAAGTTTATCGGCGTTTGTAATATTCTATCTGGTCTATTGCTATAAGAACTTTCAGACCAAGACGTATTCGACGGTGGTTCGTATGTTCTCTTACTGTAGAACGATTCTTTACTTTCTATTCTTTGCTTTAGCATTTCTTCTTTCGTATTGTAAGGAGATTCTGAAAACCTCTGTCGGAGCATCTCTTCTTTAGTAGAATAAGGGTTCTCAGACATTATTCTAGACCTTAACATTTGTTCTTTACTTGAATATGGAGATTCACTGTAAAACGAATCAGACTGTTTTATAACGTCTTGTTTGGTTACGTATGGACTTTCTATGGTATCATTTATTGTTGTATAAGGATTATCTCGAATGCATTCAGTTCTAGAGGCATATGGTGGATCTATAAGAGGCATTGCTATAGTATCACGATTTCCATAAGGATTCTCAAAACTTTGATTGGAAACTTCTGATCTACTGGCGTAAGCGTTTTCACTTGAGGTATCATATAGAGAAGTGTAAGTCCTTCTCGGCTTAGGTATAGGGTCATATACTATATGTTCTTTGCTTTGGTAAAGTGGTTCTGGAGGTAGTGATTGAGAGGGGTAAAATGGTTCATGTTTTGTTTGTTGATGTCTTTGGTAAATGGGATCTATTTTGGTAATCATATTATAGTTGGACGTTTGTCCATAAATTCCTCTCCTATTATACTCTATGAGGGAATTTTGTCTGCGTAACAATGGGGTAACTTTGGGTTCGGTTTCAATTTCACACATCGAATTCTGCCTTCGCAGATTCTTCCACACAGGTTTAGCTTCGTAATCTCTTACCGTACATATAGAGCCGTTTCTATCGTCACAGAACGAGCTCTGCCTTTTAAGAATCGGTTTCAGAACAGGTTTTTCACATGAGGACGAATTGCCCGTGTGCAACATTTGATTTCTAATCTGTGTGTTCCTCATGTGTATGCTCATATCGCTGAGATCAGATTTCTCACGTCTAAGTATCGGCATTTGAGGCATCTGTCTCTGCTGCAAGTCACTTTCGCACAGTGACTTCTGACGAGACACCTTTCTCGAAGATTTCGTCTTCGAGCGGAACAGATCAAGGACAGCGTTCTTTATGAACGACGGCTTTTTAGATAATTTCTTTTTAGTTTTGGGCGAAAATGTTCCGTCGGGCTCTGCACTCGAGTTCATCGCATCGGACGAGCTGTGGAAACCCACAACCAATACCCACTTAGTTATTCAATGATGAATATTATGACACATCAGATAATTCAATATACGATACATTATTGATGAAATATTAGAATATCAAAATGCAACCATATTGAAGGCTCTGAAATGTTTCGACGTAAATTAAAATTTTTAAAAGATGAATTGAATGATTTAAAAAAAAGCATATTGAAATAAATGTCAGACAAATAAATGAAAGAGAGAGAGATTGTGTAACGTTATAATAAAAATATACCTAGGTTTCGGAAGTAAGTTCATATCAATGTCAAGAAAAGATACTTTTTTAAGTGAATGTAAACATAAAAATATAAGTTCGTATATGCTGGAAAAGAAGAAGAGAATAAGGATAGCAATGAGAAAGAAATGGACAACTTAGTTCAATATGCTTGCAACGAAATCAACAAGTTGCACTAAGATGCAGACACATACTGCTAATAGTTGCTTTTCAAACAACTTACTGTGACGGCTTATAAATGTTACTCCAATATTACAGCTGGACAAGCTAACGCCCGATATAGATACTATGTTACAAAAATATATAGGTATGTATAACAATTTATTACCACATACAATACCATAGCTAATACTGTGGCCCGACAAGACATTGTTAGTCGTTTGTGAAGCGATTGGTGTTTGCATGTTAGAGCAAATTGTACAGGGGCTTGCCTAACGTTGGAGGGAGAACTAGAGAGCTCCTCGAAGAATGAATTTACGAACATGCATTTGTAAAGATAATGATTTAAAAAAATTGATCGATAACAAGAAAAATGCGTAATTTCATGGATAATAGCTAATTTAAGACTTAATGTGTGTGCTTAGGGTCTATTTTACCTTATATTGTGCATATGCTGAGGTTTCCTGTACAACTCGAAAGCCGATCCACGCTGTTCTCTGCTACCTGCTAGGTCTAAAGAAAGTAAGAAAAATAAAGTAAGTATATTATCAATTTAGGGCTCGAGAGTTTAAAAAAGTTAAAGCTATAGCTGCAAGCAAAGCATTGCAGAGACCAAGCCTTGCCTCATTTCTGAGAAGGCTATGGATGGATGTCCGCAGGGCAGCTCCAGTGCGTGTTGGCGGATTTCACATGTCCTTGAAAATTCTTAGACAAGTCGATGTTCTCACCACGTTTTCCTTAACAGTCGGACAACTTGTAAATCAGCATTTAAAATTGTAATTAATAATTTCATTGGTGCAGGCTCCGGGAATCGAACCCGGCTTTCTCGCGTATTGTAGTTTGTAGGAAATAATGTTTACAAATTTATTCTACATATTTATAAAAATACAAACATTTTAATCTTCACACAACGTCAATGGTGTAAAATACTGAGGGCGTAACAATTCTTAGATATTTTGTTGTAACATTTCACATTACGAATGGTTTCAGTGCTACTTTAACACTAAATTTTGAGTTTTAATCCCGTCCCGATGCCGGTACTAATGAGTCATCATCATCATCATTACAGCCCTTCACAAGTCCACTGCTGAACATAGGCCTCCCCCAAGTAATGCCACAAAGCACGGTCCTGAGCCACCTGCATCCATCGACTTCCTGCATATCTTACCAGGTCGTCACTCCATCTAGTGGGGGGTCACCCTACACTACGCCTATCGGTACGAGGCTGCCACTCGAGAACCTTTCTTCCCCATCGGTTATCGGTTCTTCGAGCTATATGGCCGGCCCATTGCCACTTCAGCTTACTAATCCGTTGGGCTATGTCGGTGACTCTGGTTTTACTGCGGATATCCTCATTTCTGAGTCTATCACGCAGAGAGACTAATGAGTAATTAATATAAATTTTACTACTGAAATAGTACCAACCGCTTAGCTTGAAGAAATCATTAAGTAATTTGGGAAAATAACGCACAATGTTATATACATGAATAACAGTTAATTTATAACTAAATGCATGTACTTGGATTCTTCTGTTTCATTTTCTTCACCAGCCCATAACTCCACTGCTGGAGATGGGTCTCTCACATTGCAAGAAGAATTTACCTTGATCTCCACTCTTAGTATGCAATTAGTTGATCACACCTTTACACTGTTCTGTAAATGATATGGTTTTATCGCCATCTCTGGAAGGCCATGAGATTTTTTAGCATTTCCTATAGACGGTTCTTACATGCATGGTTTTGGATTCGTTTTTACCTCACTTGAAATGTGCGCAGCGCTAAGTCTCTTATTGAAGGTCTGGGACTACATAGAATATAATAAAAAATAACGCTCGTTATAATTTGGCTAAGAGAGCTTACCAATGAGTTGGGGGTTATGAGGTAAGTTGATCGCCCGATGGTGCGAAGGCGGGCCCGAGTACGGCGGGGACTGAGGCGGCATCTGCCCACCGTACATCCCTTGCTGTTATAGTAAATAATAATTAGTAATAAATATCTAGATTATTTGCATATGTATTTCTGTATAGGATACATTATAATTAATACGTGCTGCAATTTGTAATGTACTAACTTAAGATAAGTAATTGCTACGCGAGATCCTTAAATATTAGTCATCATCATCATCATTACAGCCCTTCACAAGTCCAGTGTGCTGAACATAGGCCTCCCCCAAGTAATGCCACAAAGCATGGTCCTGAGCCACCTGCATCCATCGACTTCCTGCATGTCTTACCAGGTCGTCACTCTATCTAGTGGGGGGTCGCCCTACACTACGCCTACCGGTACGAGGCTGCCACTCGAGAACCTTTTTTCCCCATCGGTTATCGGTTCTTCGAGCTATGTCGACCGGCCTATTGCCACTTCAGCTTACTAATTCCGTTGGGCTATGTCGGTCACTCTGGTTCTACTGCGAATATCCTCATTTCTGAGTTTATGACGCAGAGAAACCCCGAGCATAGCCCTCTCCATAGCTCTCTGAGCGACCTTGAGCGTCCTCATACGTCCAGTAGAAAAGAACCACGTCTCAGTTCCATTCATCATCATGGCAACACGCACTGGTTATACAATTTGGTTTTCAGAATTTGAGGTATCCTGAGAGATATGTCGTAATTTCCCGAACGCTGCCCAGCCGAGTTGATTCCGTCGATTCCGTCGACCTCTCGGTCGAAGTTGGACTTACCTAGTCGGACTATTTGTCCCAAGTAAACGTACTCGTCAACAACTTCGAGCATAGTGCTCCCAACAACTACCGACAGAGGTGTGACATGGACATTAAACATGATCTTTATTTATTTATTTATTTAATTATTTATTTGGTCTACCAACGACTGTTACATTACAGAAACTTAAAGTAGTTACATTGTAATATACTATTATGAGCTAAATGCACAATCAGTTACAGGTAAACACAACGTGCTATTTTAACATGTGACATAAGTACCTTTTACATTGATATAAGGTTAATTTTAAACTAGTTATAACAGGTAAAAGATAGGTGTAATTAATCTGGGATTTTTTAACAAATGTGCACGAAACTGGTTAAGTTTAAGAGAGAAAACATCCTTGGGATCATTAATAAACCACGTATTTAATACGTTACACAGACGAGGAACTGGTGAATGTTTTCCTAAAATAGTCCTGTGGAATGGCGGATAAAATAGAGAAACGGGTTTCCTTGGAACCCTGAAGGGGGATCCTGAAATTAAAAAGGTTTAGAAGCTGAGGGCAGTCAATTTGATTATTAAAAATTTTATAAATGAATATTAGGTCCAAAAGGGTCCTTCTTTTATTCAACGAGGACATTTTAAAGTGTTTGAGGTTTTCATGAGAGGATAACTTTTTCTTTGAAACTTTGGAGGTGTGAGATAGATGCCATAAAAAGCGTTTTTGGACCCGTTCTATTCTTAATATGTGCGTGGCATAGTGTGGCCTCCATACAAAAGGGCAGTATTCAAGAAGACTACTAGTGCTTTGTACAAAGTGATACGTGTCCGTAAGTTTTTGAACACTTTACTGTTTCTAATAATAAAGCCCAGCATATTAGATGAGCGCCTAACAATGCTTTCAATATGTGGTACGAAAGTTAATTTGTTATCTAGAATTGTTCCCAGGTCCTTAATTCTATCAACTTCTTTTAATGGTTTGCCACCAATATAATATTTGGATTTAGTTTTACTATGTTTGCGTGTAAATTTAATAAAAAAGCATTTATCTACATATATTTAAATCTTAGTATTGTAATCTTAGTTTTGTCCATGTTCATCTTAAGACCTATCCGTTGGGAGACACCATTGAGGTCATTGAGCATAGTGCTTAGGCCCTCCAGCGATTCTGCCATAAGGACTATATCGTCGGCAAATCGAAGGTGAGTGATTTACTCGCCATTGATGTTAATACCCTATCATTTCCAGTTCAGTAGCTTGAAAACGTCTCCCAATGCAGCAGTGAAGAGTTTCAGGGATATATCGTCACCCTGTCTTACACCTCTCTGCAGTTGGATAGGTTTCGAACTCTGGTTCTGTACTCGGATAGCCATCGCAGCCCTACTGTACGAACACTTCAGCACTTCGATATACCGACAGTCATCTTGGTACCGCTGAAGGGACTGTAGCACCGCCCAAATTTCGACGGAATCAAAGGCTTTCTCATAGCCCACATACACCAGGCAAAGTGGGAGATTGTACTTTTCGATCTTTTGTACAATCTGCCGCAGGGTATGTATGTGGTCTATGATACTGAAGCCTTTTCGTAAACCGGCTTGTTCGGGAGGCTGGAAGTCGTCGAGTCTGCGTGAGAGACGATTCATAATGACTTTTGAAAACAGCACGTAGACGCGGCTCAAAAGGGTAATCGGTAGTTCTTCAAGAGGGCGTTGTCACCTTTCTTGAAGAACAAAACCATCGGTCCTCTGCTCCACGCCTCTGGAGTAGTGCCACCATGGAGGACGGAACTGAAGAGCTTCTGAAGGACTTTAAGTACCAGTGTTCCACCCGCTTTCAGAAGCTCCGCTGTAATTCCATCCTCGCCTGAGGCCCTGCCGTTTTTAAGGTGCTGGAGAGCCATTCTAATCTCGCTCAGACTGACGTCCGGGATATCACCGGAATAGTGTCGGATAAGACTTTCTCTTGGATCGTTACTCACACTTGCGTGTGGCTCTAACGATGATGTGTACAGCTGCCCATAGAACCTCTCAATCTCACTCAAAATCTCAGGTGTCCCGGAAACGATGCTTCCACACTCCGTCTTCAGCTTTGACAGTTGGCTCTTTCTGGCAAAGACTTTGGAGCCCTGGTTCCACTCGATTGCTTCTTCAATACGAGCAGTATTAAAGTTGCGTACGCATTTGTGCCGTGTAGTGACGGTCAAGAATATCCACCACCCCATATCTTCCCGTCCCCGGCGGCCCTGCTATTCTTGGCTACGGTGGCGACCATGGTAACGGCGGGACAGGGGATGCTAGGAATCTCCGGTGGAGGTTCGGTTGCCACCTACGACGACTCAACCTGGCAACATATAACGCACGCACGCTGAGGACTGACGAGAAGATCCTGGAGCTGGAAGAAGAGATAGACAAGTTGCGCTGGAATATTATAGAATTATCCAAGGTCCGAAGAGACGGGGGGACACGGTGATCCTCGAATTCGACAACTTGTTCTATCACCGGAAGGGCGACCATCTTTCCCAAGGAGATGTTGGATTTATCGCCCACAAGTCTCCCGTTATCAACGTTGTAAAGATTGGCAGTGTATCGACGAGGGTTGCGTATCTTATAGTCAAAATCACCAAACGGTATTTGCTGAAGGTCATACAGGTTTACATATCAACGTCGAAACATCCCGATTAGGAGGTGGAGGAAATGTATGAGGATATTTCTAGTGCCATGCATTCCTCCAAAACTCACTATACGGTGTTAATGGGAGACTTCAACGCAAAACTGTACACAAGAAAGAACGGTGAGCCGAAAGTAGGGAAATTTGGGATAGGGCAACGGAAACCAAGGGGCCAGCAGCTGGCCGACTTCATGAAGAAAGAACGAAGAAGGACTCTTTATGATGAACTCTTTCTTCCAGAAGCGGCCCCACAGGAAGTGGACCTGGTCGAGCCCCGACGGTTCGACAACAAATGAGATTGACTTCATTATAACGACTAGACGCCAACTGTTCAGTGATGTCTCAGTGATCGCAAGGGTGAAAACTGGCAGCGATCACCGAATGGTTAGAGGCACACTGAACCTAAACGTTAAGTTAGAGAGGTCTCGTCTAATGAAGTCAACGCTCCATCCCCCTCGTGCTCTAATCCAGAATCCCGAAACCTTTCAGCTCGAGTTACGTAACCGCTTTCAGTGCCAGTGAAGATTACAATGCAGTGGACGATATGAATGACAAGCTCGTGGAAACTGTCCATGCGGTCGGAGCTAAGTTCTGCAAGACCCGCCGCAGAAGAACACAAAAACTCTCCGATCACGCTCTTAATCTCATGGCTGTTAGACGGGAGATGAGGCTGCAATCGTCAGCAGATTTAAATATGAGTGTGCAGTTTTAATAGCCTTAATTTATGTAATTAATATGAAAAGTGACCTGATAATTGGGATGGGCGTGCGGTCGATGCGCGGGCTGCGAGTGCTGCTGCTGGTGCTGCGGCATCTGTGGGAGCTGCGGGTGCTGCGGATGCTGCGAGTGCTGCGGATGCTGTGAATGCTGCGGGTGCGGCGGGTGCTGCGGGTGCGGCTGCGACATGGAGTGCGCGTGCGAGTAGTGCGGCGGCGCGGCCGCGCGGGCGGGCTGTGACATGCCAACTGGCTGCGGGGGCTCCATACTCTGCATTATGGGATATATTGGCTCATTTTGAAGTGAAACTTCTTCAGCTACTTCGCGTTTTGCAGTATTTGACTCGCGATAAAGAAGGATATCTGTATGTATACGAACAAGCAAGAGGGCAAGTGTATGAGGGCTAATAATCCTCCTCTCACCAGATGTCGCTAGTTGATATTGAGGTGAAGTTTTTTGTTACACAATTTCATTTAATTGAGGAGTTAGTTTTAAATAAAAGTTTATCAGTTTCTAGAGTAGTATATTAATATACAAAAAATACCTCAGTGGTTTGCTCTTTAATTTTGTGCACATTTTTAACTCTTTATATAATTTTGCTACTTTTATGATTCGTCTGTGCTTTGGTTTATTTATCTTTAATCTAATTAGTAGAAAATATAACTAATAGTACAAAAAACATTAAACTTTACATATTTAAAACTCATTTGTAAGTGGCGCCGCCCTGGTGGCAGGAAAAGTCGTAGATGCCCTCATTGGCTAGATTAATGCGATTGAATGAGACAAGAAATGCTGCACTGGAATAATTCGAGAGTTTTCGTGGTCTCTGCGTAAAGAAAAAAGTTTGCGGCAACATCTACTTTACGACATTTGTGCAGTTAGTTTCCCATTTATTGCATTTATAGCTAAGCCACTGCGCCACGGAGACATAGACAGCTCCGTGGCGCAGTGGCTTAGCAATAAGTTACAGCGTTGGGGGCCGCGGGTTCGATTCCCGCACGGAGCAAATATTTGTATGGCCTACAAGTAATTGTTACGGGTCTGGATGTTTGTCCTTGTGAAATGTATGTTTGTAAACTGTCGCCACGATACAGGAGAAAATCCTAGTGTGGAGGTGACGTTTTCAAAAAAAAATTGAAATAGAAATTTATACTAGAATTTGTATGTCACAGTCCTTGTTACTTACTAATGAGAATCAATTAAATAAATATAACCGTCTAATCAATTTCGCTGTAAGGTGCATTCAGCCGTCGTAAATATGATCATGTTTCCGTGTTTCGCACGAAGCTTTGGTGGCTCTCCCTATTTAGAGTACGTCAATATATCTCTACTGTAATACGGCTACTATCACTTTATTCAAAAACTGAAGGTAGCCGGGCTGTCCTCGGGAATCAAAAAGCTAAAGTTAAAAGCGATAAAATCCGCAAAATTAGTTTCCTTTAGTGTGTAGTATTGGCGTAAATATAAAAATTTTTAATGCTTGTTTTTTTTTAAATGACAGTAGTCAAAAGGTCTCCGAGGGTTTCGAATCCGCCATTCGTGTCCTGAACCACTCCTAACACAAGAATATTATTAATGTTAATAACATTACTAGTAACTATTAAATTTAAAAATAATAATGTAATTACTCACCCCATTGCGAGTGTGATGCATCGCATCTGGCGGTCGATAGTGCTTCGGTTTGGGAGGCGGCACGGGCTTGTACGCGGGGCCCGAGTTGCGCTGGTAGTCAGCTTGCGACGCCGAGTTTGTGCGTGCACTGCACAAAACAAACACTTTGTTAAGTATGAAACTATGTAACCCAGACCGAATTTCGGTCACGGCTGCCAGTATCAATTGAGACTAGGAATCTGCGCAGGACAGTTATAGTGCACCGGTGAAAATCCGACACGACCGCAGAAAGATTCTCTCCAATCCCGTCCAACTACCTGACTATATGATCTCGAGCTACTACTAAGAATTCCTTGTTAGAAAAACCCAAAATCTGATTGAAGCCCAACACTGGATACAAACCCACACGATCATGTCGCACTTACGGCCACTAGACCAACGGGACAGACATAGAAAATACATACCGGTTACGCGGAAACGATTCGTGTATTTTAATTTTATTCGAGGGTATATTTTGCCAAGTGTTTATCCTTCCTTTGACCTATTGTCCCTCGTACACACTGAAAGGGGGGGAGGTGAGAGGGGAAAGAGGAGATTCTAGAAGGTGGCGTGATTCTTTCGACCAATGAGAAGCGCGCCCGACCGAGATGCATTGGTGGGAAAGCCGAAGCAATATAAGCTCGCGCGCTGCCCTCGAGTCCTCTCTTGCCACGCTCTCTTGCCACGCGCCGCTAGTCTGAACCGCATCACCTGGAGCAGTCGCGCTCCAGAAGTAACCGCCTTACATAGTGTTAGATATCGTCGCGCACCGCTCTCTTCCTTTGCACGACTGGCCTGGACCACATTTCTGGGGCGCCCCAGAAAACCCACCTCACGTCGCATCACAGCAACGGAAGCGCCTCAACCGCATCGAAGTCACACCCCGGTAAGTGTATTTTTTCCTATAATTCAGTGCCTGCTTGAGCATTTGTTTGTTAGCTAATCCGCCCCATTTCATTTCTCCTAACGTGTTCAAGAAGGATTCCTTCATAACCTTGGCAAACAATAGATTTCGGAAGAGCGAGTGCATTGTCAAGGAACCGCGTGCCACAACCGCCATCTTATTGAGGTAGAAGAAGCTTCCCGCGTATACAGTCCATCTAGTATAACATCTCGCGTTATAGGGTCAAGGCTCAACCGGGGAATCCAACTCGGGAACCCTAAGGCCCGCCGCACAACCACATACATAATAGAACGGGGGAGTGGGCGGAGCCCGTGTAGCCACTAAAAAGTTGTCAAGCGTCACCGCATGCAAATTATTTAAAAAATGGCATTGTGTAATAATTACGTGTCGAAAGAACTGCGGGAAATGGAATTTAAATAAAGGAGACATATTCTACAACCAGTAAGTCGAAACTATTTATATTTTGTAAATATTAGAAACAAAAATTAAGAAATATTTATGTGTCAAAAACATTAATCAAAAGTCTAAAATGTGTTTGTAGTAGTGATTAACCGATAATACGGCGTAATTGCTTGTATGTGTGCTCTCGGCGACGCCAACCCTCCTACAAAATGGGGACAGACAATTTTTTTATAGAATAAGGGTGCCAAACGAACACACAGTCCATCCAATGGTAGGTGGATGCTGTGAACCATAGACATCTACATTTATCCTCGATTAAAAATCAAAACGCGGATGCGTTGTCACCCCTGAGGACTAAGATGGAACGCCTGGTTTGCATTAAAAAAGCGTCTCCGGATACTTATACTTACCATACGAAACACATCAGTATTAAGCTGTTATTTTACGCTGGTATTCTGTGAGAGCGTGGTCCTTTCCCCGGTCGAGTCGACCCATTCGTGCTACAACCATAATATAGCTATAGCGTGGCTCTACCACGTATGAAATGAAACTGGAATAAAAATCTTTTGAAGGTCATGAATGTAAACGACTGTTATATTGTGGTTTAGAGGGGTCTTAAGTGTCGTAAGGTACATCTATCAATATACATCTATCAATAACCGTAATATTATGCTGGCATTTTCTATAGTCGCCTCTTGTTTTCAACACCTAGCAATATAGTGTAAGCTTCGTAACGGCGCATTACTTAAACGGTAATTATTATTATGTTAAAAATTAATAAGCGTTATTTCAACTTGTTTCTTTATAACATTTGTTTTTGTTTTGTTAACTCATTAAAATTAGTTGATTATTGTTATTCATAAATAGTTTAAATTTCACTAATGAAATGTTTAATTCAAGAATTTAGAAGGTAATAAATCTCAAATCGCAGCAAGTAGGAATAGCTTGCACATACTTGCATTCAATTTAAAAGCAGTCATACTGTTAGGACCTAGTCGTATTTGTGAATTGTGAATAATTTTATATTGTGAAAATAATTTTGATTAGTAAATAAGTTACATAAGTGTAGTGTTTTATTATTGGAACCATAATGAGTGAATGTAGAGATCATTCGTAGTTTAAAAAAATACTTCTGGTGATCATATTCCTTCAAATATTATGTGAATTGGTGAAATTTGTTCAATTCCTTTCCATGTGCAATTTAAATAGATACAGGAGAAATTCCTAGTTTCAAGGTCATCCATTCATTCACTACAACTTAAAGTCCACTGCTGAATATAGGCCTCCCCTTAGACAGTCTTATAAGGGCAACCTTTCACAGTTCATATGCTTAGCAGGAGAATTGGTTACTGCAGATTTTCATTTTCTAGTAGATATAAGGAATACACTGCTGCTCATTGCTTATTTTCCTCTGTCGCCTCTTCCGACATCCACAGGACGATATGGAGTAGTGGATATTCCTACACTTCCACTACGCGGTCAAAGTTTCAGGGTAACATTAAAAATATACTTGCCTGTATTTAGCGTGGTCATTGGTGGGTACATTAGGCAACGAAGGTCCGCGAGCGTGCATGGGCCCGTGTTGAGGAGCATGCTGCGGACCGTGCTGGGCGGTGTGCTGTTGGTTGTGTTGCTGTGTGTGCGGACTGCTGTCGTTGGTGGGACGCCCGCTGCGGTAGCCATCATTGCATCTGTTGGAACTAATTAATTGTTAGTTAACCAATCGTTACGATAACTATCACCGCATCTGTTAGGATATCTCACAGCCATGTACTCTTTGGAAAAAGTGTCCACACATTTATAAATGATTTTTCGTATTTTGAGGCTAAGCTAAGCTAAGCTGTACAGCATTAAGAAATGCGTAGAGTTGTGAATATACCAATATACAGGGTTATTTTGCAATAAACGGCAAGTTTTTGCAGAGAAAGTTTAGAATAAGTAATATAGGCAAAGGTGTTTAAAAATTAATTAAAAATATTGACAAACTTCCAGCTCCAGTATCTTCTCGTCAGTCCTCAGGGTGCGTGCGTTATATGTTGCCAGGTCGAGTCGTCGTAGGTGGCAACCGAACCTCCACCGGAGATTCTTAGCACCCCCTGCCCCGCCGTTACCATGGTCGCCACCGTAGCCAGGAATAGCGGGGCCGCCGGGGACTGGGGGCCGTCTGTTTGTGTATTTATTCATTGGGGGGTATTTGCCATAGTTGCCACGCTTGGCGAGCGGGTTGGCAACCGCAGTTTTTTATTACGTCACAGTTGTCATCAGGAAGACGCTGCTGCCCATCTCCTGCCTGTCTCCCTCTGTCGCCTCTTACGACACCCACGGGAAGATATGGGGTAGTGGATATTCTTAACCGCCACTACACGGCATAAGAGCTGGAAGAAGAGGTAGACAAGTTGCGCTGGCATATTATTGGATTATCCGAGGTCCGAAGAGAGGGGGAGGACACGGCAATCCTCGAATCCGGCAACTTGTTCTATCACCGGGAGGGCGACCATCTGTCCCAAGGAGGTGTCGGATTTATCGTCCACAAATCTCTCGTCAACAACGTTGTAAAGATTGGGAGTGTGTCGACGAGGGTCGCGTACCTGATACTCAGAATCACCAAACGGTATTCGCTGAAGGTCATACAGGTTTACGCACCAACCGCGGCACATTCCTATGAGGATGTGGAGGAAATGTATGAGGATATTTCCAGAGCCATACACACCTCCAAAACCTACTACACGGTGTTGATGGGAGACTTCAACGCAAAACTGGGCACAAGAGAAAGCGGTGAGCTGAAGGTAGGGAAATTTGGAGTAGGGCAACGGAACCGAAGGGGCCAGCAGCTGGCCGACTTTATGGAGAAAGAGGGACTCTTTATGATGAACTCTTTCTTCCAGAAGCGGCCCCACAGGAAGTGGACCTGGTCGAGCCCCGACGGTTCGACAAAAAATGAGATTGACTTCATTATGACGACCAGACGCCAACTGTTCAGTGATGTCTCAGTGATCGCAAGGGTGAAAACTGGCAGCGATCACCGAATGGTTAGAGGCACACTGAACCTAAACGTTAAGTTGGAGAGGTCTCGTCTAATGAAGTCAACGCTCCGTCCCCCTCGTGCTCTAATCCAGAATCCCGAAACCTTTCAGCTCGAGTTACGTAACCGCTTCCAGTGCCTAGAAGATTGCAATGCAGTGGACGATATGAACGACAAGCTCGTGGAAACTGTCCATGCGGTCGGAGCTAAGTTCTGCAAGACCCGCCGCAGAAGAACACAAAAACTCTCCGATCACACTCTTAATCTCATGGCTGTTAGACGGGAGATGAGGCTGCAATCGTCAACAGATTTGACAGCATACAGGCAACTGAACAGACAGATCTCCAAATGCATACGGCGAGACTTACGCAACTTTAATACTTCTCGTATTAAAGAAGCGATCGAGCGGAACCAGGGCTCCAAAGTCTTTGCCAGAGATCTGTCTGCCAGAAAGAGCCAACTGTCAAGGCTGAAGACTGAGTGTGGCAACATCGTTTCCGGGACACCTGAGATTTTGAGTGAGATTGAGAGGTTCTATGGGCAGCTGTACACATCATCGTTGGAGCCACACGCAAGTGTGAGTAACGATCCAAGAGCAAGTCTTATCCGACACTATTCCGATGATATCCCGGACGTCAGTCTAAGCGAGATTAGAATGGCTCTCCAGCACCTTAAAAATGGCAGGGCCCCAGGCGAGGATGGAATTACAGCGGAGCTTCTGAAAGCGGGTGGAACACCGGTACTTGAAGTCCTTCAGAAGCTCTTCAATTCCGTCCTCCATGGTGGCACTACTCCAGAGGCGTGGAGCAGAAGTGCGGTGGTCTTGTTCTTTAAGAAAGGCGACAACGCTCTCTTAAAGAACTACAGACCAATTTCCCTTCTGAGCCGCGTCTACGTGCTGTTTTCGAGAGTCATTACGAATCGTCTCGCACGCAGACTTGACGACTTCCAGCCTCCCGAACAAGCCGGTTTCCGAAAAGGCTTCAGTACCATAGACCACATACATACCCTGCGGCAGATTGTACAGAAGACTGAAGAGTACAATCTGCCACTTTGCCTGGCGTATGTGGACTATGAGAAAGCCTTTGATTCCGTCGAAATTTGGGCGGTGCTACAGTCCCTTCAGCGGTGCCAAGTTGACTGTCGGTATATCGAAGTGCTGAAGTGTTTGTACAGTAGGGCTACGATGGCTATCCGAGTACAGAACCAGAGCTCGAAACCTATCCAACTGCAGAGAGGTGTAAGACAGGGTGACGTTATATCCCCCGAAACTCTTCACCGCTGCATTGGAAGACGTTTTCAAGCTACTGGACTGGAAAGGATACGGTATTGACATCAATGGCGAGTACATCACTCACCTTCGATTTGCCGACGATATAGTCCTTATGGCAGAATCGCTGGAGGACTTAAGCACTATGCTCAATGACCTCAATAGTGCCTCCCAACGGATAGGTCTTAAGATGAACATGGACAAAACAAAGATCATGTTCAATGTCCATGTCACACCTATGCCGGTAGTTGTTGGGAGCACTATGCTCGAAGTTGTTGACGAATACGTTTACCTGGGACAAATAGTCCGAGTAGGTAAGTCCAACTTCGACCGAGAGGTCAATCGACGGATTCAACTCGGCTGGGCAGCGTTCGGGAAATTACGGCATATCTTTTCGTCAGGTATACCTCAATCTCTAAAAACTAGATTGTACAACCAGTGCGTGTTGCCAGTGATGACTTACGGATCTGAGACGTGGTCCTTCACTGCTGGCCGTATGAGGACGCTTAAGGTCGCTCAGCGAGCTATGGAGAGGGCTATGCTCGGAGTTTCTCTGCGTGATAGACTCAGAAATGAGGATATCCGCAGTAAAACCAGAGTGACCGACATAGCCCAACGGATTAGTAAGCTGAAGTGGCAATGGGCCGGCCATATAGCTCGAAGAACCGATAACCGATGGGGAAGAAAGGTTCTCGAGTGGCAGCCTCGTACCGGTAGGCGTAGTGTAGGGCGACCCCCCACTAGATGGAGTGACGACCTGGTAAGACATGCAGGAAGTCGATGGATGCAGGTGGCTCAGGACCGTGCTTTGTGGCATTACTTGGGGGAGGCCTATGTTCAGCAGTGGACTTGTGAAGGGCTGTAATGATGATGATGATGATGATTGACAAACATTCTGTCCTTTATATATTTTTAATTCAAAACGCGTGGTAATGCATTTGTAAGCGTCGATCGATAGGCAAAAACGTTGTTGCCCATATATCACATTCAATTTGGGATATTTTTAAAAGAAAAGTAGAAGCCATATTTACTCGTATTTTCAAAAACTGCAATAACGGTATATCATTGTTTGTATATTTGACCCTAAGATTAAAATTTGAAAAATAACCCTATATGTTATTCGTTTTATACAAAATATTATGAATGTCACGTTATATATACAACGGTCACAAAGTTAAAAAAATAAGCAAACAAAAGTATGTAATAAATCGAATGTAGAACTAGAATTTAGAAACTTTCTGTTAGGCACTGTAACACGCTCCAAGCAAGCGTATTAATTTGTCTGTAGGCAGTTGTTTTGAATACTTCAACATCGCGATTTAGATCTCGGTCGTGAATTAATGCGTGTCGCCTCATTTGAATGGAGTAGCAGAATAAAATGAGGCAGAGCAGAATTCCGAGGATCGTACCTGTAATTATTTTCGGGTCCTCGGTAGTCGAGTGATGAGTGGTCGTGTGAGTTTGAGTTACGCTGTGGACTTTGCGCCGACATCGCTGTAGGGTTCGGGGGCGGCGGTGGTTCCATTTTACTAAAAAATCACAACTACTAGTTAGCAACCATTTCATTTAAAAATCCATAGGTTTAGTTTAAATTTGAGTTTTTTTTTTTTTTTTTTTTTTTTTGGGGTCCCTTGCTTTGGTTGTGTTTAAATGGAAATAAATAATTTTGATAAATATTACAGAATCATTGTTTCAGATTTTTATTATAAATTATTTAAATTGTGGAATTAAATTTTCTTTATCCAATACGGAATACCCCAATGAATGAGCAAGCTGAAGAGTCAATGACAATATAGCCCGTAGCTATAATATATATAACTCGAAGAACTGACAAGCGATGGGGAAGAAAGGATGTCGAGTGGCAGCCTCGTACCGGCTAATAGAGCGACTCCCACTATATAGAGTGACGATCTGATAAGACATACCGGAAGTCGATGGATATAGGTCACTCAGGACCGAGTTTTGTGGTGTTCTTTAAGGGAGGCGTATGTTTAGCGGTGCACTTGTAATGATGATGACAATGATAAATATGGCTCTAATGTTTTGATAACTATGATATTATGTGTTTATACATAAAAAAGATGGTTTGCACCACTGTCACTGGCAAAATAACAACTGTCGTTTAAAAAAAATATTTCATTGATATTCAGCAGTGCATCGTGCGGTACTCACCCGGGCGGCGCCACCTTGAGGTCATCAGGCGCGTTGGGCGGCAAACGGCACGAGCCGAGTGACGAGCCAGTGTTAGACGCACTGTAGTCGTAACCTCCCGTGCCGTCGTATGAACTTTGCTGTTAAATTACATTTCCTTTTCGATTATGCGTTCGATTCTATCTGTTTTGAGTTGGAAAGATAAGGAGAATATTTTATTCCGCGACAAATAGACATCTACATCTATCCTCGGTAAAGAAACAAAATACAGATGTGTTGTCACGCCTGAGAACTAACAAGAAATGCTTCATTTCCAGTAAAAAGGGTTTTCGGTTCTCTACACTTACCAGTATTTTTTTTTTTGCTCTAGTATTCTGTGAGAGCGTAACCCTTCCCCGAACGAGCCGACCCATTCAAGCTACAACCAGAATAAAGATGTAGCACGGCTGTACCACGTAATTATATTTATCTAAATGTACATAACTAACTGTAAGACTGGCTGTAAGGACCTTGTATGACCCATGTTTCACTGGTGGCGTAAAATATATATATTCCGTATATTTTTCTTAAACACCACACAAATAATACAAAAGTGAGGAGGCAATCTAATATTAAATAGTATCCAATAGAGAAAAACGAGATAAAATGAGCAAAAATACGTTGAGCTAAAACCAACGGTTGATAGTTTTACTGATAGCCTTATACTAAGAGTAGGAAATTCCGATAGTGAATCATTAGATTATTCAAGCGATGGAGATTTATGTGGCTTAGAAGAATTAACTTGCTCTTAATAAGACCAATGTTACCAAATCATTATTATCTACTGTTTGTTTTGTATTTTTTATTTCATAATCGGTTATCGGTTTCTCATAATAAAATTATATATTTTTGCAACATACTGTATACTATGCATTAGTGTGAGTACTGTCAACGTAATAGCTTTAGTTGACCGACCTTTACCTAATAGTAGTATGGTAGATTGTTGTTTTTATATTATCTACAAAGTTGTTAACATTTTTTGCTCTTGTGTTACCAAAACTTTAATTACAGTAACATGATGCTAAAGTAAATAGTAATTAGGTTATTTGCAATAAAAAATACAAAATTACTGTTAATTTTGATATTATGTTAGAACATTTCCTTTTTTTTCCATCATATTAACATACCGGATTGGAGCCGTGTCGAAGTCGATCTAGCGATCCTTGTCCCTGCGTCTGTTGAATTATCATGCTTGTAGGTCGTGCGGTGTACGTCGCAGTGTCATCTCCAGAGTTAGTTGTTGAGTTGGGGGGACCGAATAATCGCTCTTGTGCGCTTGGACGATTCTTAAGAAAAGAAAAATGAAAGTTAGTAAAAAAGAAATGTAAAATAATTTTTTTAAATATCTATCCACCAATTTGTACCGACCTCTTAGCTTCTTAATCGATTACGATTATAAGAAAAAACATACTGGCATAGAGCAAATTTATGCCTAGCTGTTTTGTCTAGTTTGAAATTACATTGTGAAAAGCGAAATTTTGTAAATTGCCTTTTCATTTAAATAGTGAATTCTATTATCTCAAAATTAGGATTTGTGAGTTATATCCTTTTTGCATGATTATGTGAGTTTTTGGGAGGAAATTGACCCCTGGTGGATTGTTATTCCTGTTATATGAAATGGATGTTATTTTGTATATTAAGTAACTGCGCCACCGACTATCCTATGGGTTTTGTTGTCTCAACAATGTACGCTGGGATGGTTTTTTATTTTTAGAGAATGTTTGTCACTGGCAAAAGTACAATCTTACGAGTTCATAACCTAAAAAAATAACTTAGAAAGAATGGGAGACACTCACAGGCGTGTTGTGGCGCAGCGCGTGCGGGGGGCGTGCGGGGGGCGGCGCGGGGAGCAGCACGCCGCCCGTCGGCCGCGCCGCCGGCCCGCGCGGCGGTAGCTCCGGCACTGCAATACACACACGCTCTTAGCAACCTACCAACCTTCCGGACACTCCACCATATGACCAGGCTCAACCTAGTTCACTTTCTACCGTTACCGTTACAGCCTATTAAAGTCTTCTAAACATTGCCCTCCCCATAGATTCCCTCATAGGGAGGATATTTTCCATTTGCCAGCTATGGCAAATAGCCCCCCTGTCTGTGGAAAATGACTTTGTACAATAGTAGACTTTGATAGGCTTTAATAAATGAATTAATGAAAAAAAAGTAACCTATACCAAGTCAATGTTACAAAGTACGCGGTCCCAGTTTCAATTTTGAGACTTATCTAGTACAAGTCGCGGCACGTAAGTCTAGCGCTGAACGAAACGTGGAAGAGATAGCTGCGCATGTTGTATCAGTATGCCAGAAGCCCTAGCCGTACGCAAGTAACAGTAGCCAATCAGCGCATGCACACAATACGCACAGCTAGTCAGCGATACGTATGCCCGCCACGCGACCTGCTTGTTACCCCATGATACCTTACTTTCGACTTATGCGCAGTAGCGGTCCCCGCTAGACTTTCATGCCGTGACGTATAGTGTTAACGATTTAAAAAATACAACTTAGCTAACCCCGCAGGGCAGTAATATTATCACATAAAGTAATCATTCAAACATAATACATAAACATAATTTCACTGTTACCCAGACGAATAGGTAGTTTTTTTATAGTATAAAGATGACAAACGAGCACACAGTCCACCTGATGGTAAACGGATGCTGTAGTCACAGACATCGCCATTTATCTTCGATTAAGAATCAAAAAACAGATGCGTTGTCACCCCTGAGGACTAAGATGGAATGCCTCGTTTCCAGTAAAAAAGGGTATTAAGCTGCTACTTTACGCTGGTATTCTGTGGGAGCGTCGTCCTGCCACGGTCGAGCCGACCCATTCGTGCTACAACCATAATAGCTGCAGCGTGGCTGTACCACGTCAAAACGTACATATTACATACTTCCATTCGGCACGATCCTCTTCCCAAGGTGTTTCCCTCTCGCTTCTTTCGCATACATGCTCGTCGTTTAAGAGTAAAAATTTATAATATTGGCGATAACTCTTCATCTTACAAACAATATATAAACAGTTATGGCTTTCTTTTTGCCTAGATGTTCGCTTGAGTGAGTACTTCTCTTATCTATTACTACTCTAAAGCAGCAGTGTACTATTGAGTTCTAGTTTAAAGGTTAAGAGAAATGCTACAATTATAGGCTGTGAGACAATTCATCTTAGTCACATGGATTTAGGATAGTAATAGACGGCCAGACGGTGTGCAAGGGAGAAGAAAATTCCTTATGGCAATATAGTAAAATAGAAAAGGTTAGCAAATCTCATTCATGATTTTGTAACGGATTTTCATTTTAGCTTTATAGCTCAGGGACTACGCACTCCCTGTTAATTTTACAGTACGCGACAAACCCGAGTTCGATTACCACCGGCACTAATGAAATTGTTATTTGCGAATTTACATGGTGATTTAGTACGTGAT
Organism: Parnassius apollo; assembly: GCA_907164705.1. NCBI lineage: Eukaryota > Metazoa > Arthropoda > Insecta > Lepidoptera > Papilionidae > Parnassius > Parnassius apollo. The sequence goes on along the minus strand of CAJQZP010001062.1, from coordinate 1,520,487 downwards.
CGATGGTGCAGGAAAACATCACGAGAAAACCTGCATGTCTGAGAATTTTAAAAAAATATTTTGTAATCATGTGAATTCCGCCAACGCAAATACGCGTTGGGGCAGCACGCGGCGATCATTTCCTCGTCCTAAATACAGGACCCATCATTAGGATGTATCTAGGCTTAAAACTTTATTTTTTCTACGTTAAATACATCTATGGGGAAGGCCTATGTACAGCGGAGCCTTAGTCTATAATAAATAATAATTACAAAAAAGGTTTTACGATAACTTGCGTTGTTGTTTAGTAAGCTTTGTCTAAATATAATGATAGGTGAGTTCTGCTATACATCAGTCCATAGAATACTATACTCGTAATACACAATAGAATGGCTGTCAAACTTATTTCGTACGAGGATAGGCGTCGCCGGGAGCACACATACAAGCAATTACGTCGTATTATCAGTAAATCACTACTACAAACCTAATTCGCTGTTTTGACAGATGGATTTTAATACATATTTATTTGTAAATAGCGTGCAATTTGGCATTTTCTAAATAATTTGCATGCGAAATTTGGAAACGATTGTAACGTCAAAACACATCTCGTGTTGACATTTATACGTGTGAATTGACGTGTTGGTGACATTTTAGTGGCTACACGGGCTCCACCCACTCCCCCGTTCTATTATGTATATATTATAGTATTCTATGCATCAGTCTATAAAAACAAATTTTAAAAAGTCCAAATAATAAAGAATGTATGTCGATAACAATGCAACTATACTAATATTATAATAGTAATTAATTACCGGTTCCATAAAGGGGCGAGTGCGGCGGCGAATGTGTCATGGGACTGCACTGATAGGGCGGAGCTTCGATAGAACTGGGTCCCATGTTGTGACCGCCCTGATTATTATGTCCCATGCCATTGTTAGACGTGCCGTTCCCATTCGCTGAAAAGCCATATTTGCTGTCTCCGTAGCCACCCTGCTGTAATATTAAAACAACAGTTGAAGTGCTTTTTTTGTCTTATCAATAATTAAGCGACCAAGTAATGTGTAGCTCATTATGATACTGTTACTATAATAAAAATAATCTTTGTGAACTAACACAATAACATGGATGTTAGACAGGTACATTGCATTTTGTTCAACACCAAATGTACAAAAATGATGTAAACCAAGATTAAGAAGCGATTGATTCAAATTTGATTGGTATCATAATGTTGCAATGAGTTCAAAAAGCTTATGAATGTAGGATGCAGTCAAACATGATCGTATAAAATTATATTATAAAGTTAAAGGACAAATCAGTAGTACCAACCGTATAAGGTGGAGGAACAGCATCGGCCATGTGATTAATGTCGTCATCCCGGTCCATATTGTCTTGCGTGGTCGCAATCGATGGATCCGATGAAGACTTGACTAGTCTGGGCGCAGGCGGCGGACTTACTTCCAAATCACTCTCAGGACTAGATGCGTAAGATAATCGGTTCTCTGTACTCGACGACATTGAGAACAAGAAGTCGTCCGATAACGGCTCTGGCCTCTGTTTCCCGCCATTTCCATTTCAAATATTTCGGCCATTTTGTGCACGAGCGGTTCGTTCCATTTTCGATCAGCGGCGTCCGATGATAGGGTAGGTTTATGGAATGGGGTGACAAGACAAGACAAATGAATGATTGCAAAAAACACGTTAAAGAAAACTAAAATCGTGTCTGTAGCGTTCGTGAATGATTAATGTTTTAAGGTTTAATCACACTTTATATCAACATTCAAACATTAGCGAAAAATTATAATAAGAAAAAATAATAGTTAACAAAAAAAATTGTGTTTGAATGTTAATTTATTGATCATTTGTGGTATTTAACACTGGTAAATTGTGGTAATTTTGAAAACGAATCAACACACATTTTTGGTATAAATTATTCAATAATTTTTGGAAAGCAACAAAAATATTTACAATCATATATATAGACTTCATTTTCATGCAATAACAAAATAATCTAATATAAAAGCTAATAACAAGCAATACATAAAAAGAACATAAAATGATTACCTTAATATATAAATAGCATGCAAGGTTAAACAAATATGCAAGATTTTTTGGTAACTTTGTACTACGGACATTTACAAGCGTTCCTAAACATACCCCAAATGTTGCTCAGAAATAGGTTTACTCAGAACGCTAGGGACATCCCTTTCAGCCTCAGTTGTATCAATTCTTTCATCTTTATCAAACTCATCCAGCTTAAGCGTAGGAAGAGATAAGTTCTTTTGTCTCTGCAAAGATCGTGGAGAAACTGATGGCAAGGTTCGTGATTCGCTGAACCGAGTTTGATTGACAATCTGTTTTCCATTACAATTGCAATTTGGTATTTTGCATATCGGCTTTAAAGGTTTGTCCAAACCTTTTACAGGTATTGGCACATCTCTTTTGAGATGCGTTTTCCACTCTGGTATGTCGTCGGTCTTTTCCGGTTCATTTTGGAAAAATACAGACGCTGGTCGGAATTGTTCCGTTACTGGCATGACAGAGGTCGCTCTTTGAGAATTAGTTACAGGTAATTTGAAAGAATTTTCTAGAACGCTGTACGGTCTGAACGGCTGAGGCTTTGGTAAATTACTTTTTGTATGACCATAAGCCACCTCAGGGCTAACATTGACGGAGTTATTCATCCTAGCATTCTTCATTCTTTGATAGTACTTCTGTCTCTCGTCATATGGATAGCTAGCAAATGTGTGCCTATTTCTGTTGCTAAGGTAAGGGTTAGGAACGCTGTAGACATTGTTAGGCATGCATGGCGTTAGAGTTTCGGAGTAGTAGTATGGGACCACGTGATTTCTGTTGGCGTCATACACTTGATCGTGACGTTTAGTGCTTGTTATGTTAGAGTTAGATAAAGGCATGTTTTGTGGCGAACGGATCGTTCTTTGAGGAGATTGGGATTGGCCGTAGTAGGTGATAGGAGAGGAGATTGGGTAGAAGGCTGGGTAAGGAGACGGGGGGATTGGGAAGTATATATCCGACACCATTTCAACGTGCTACACCGCCGCAAGACAGAACAGAAAGAAATAGGTTAATTAAACATCCTACGCGACTTAACAATATGAAAGGTGGCATTAATTCCCTTACATTCCTTAGATGGTAAAGTGAGTAATAGCTACCCAAATACACAAACAGTTTCCCAAATGCACCAAACTTCCATTATGAAGCAACCTTCTCGAAGCATGATTTACTGCCGCGATAAATTAATGTCGATATGAATACAATAAATTTAAACAGATATTATATTAGTTCCATTGACCCATGAACAGACGAAATAGATAAAATGAAGCTTGTGTAAAAAGAATGTGCGCCTAACCTTAAGTTGTGCAAAATGTGTATATGTGCAATGAAATTATTGTGAATACCAGTACATAATATTCATTTGTAGATAAGTGCAAATATTACATATTATTTTAAATGACCAGCTATCCAAAAGGACATATAACATTTTATTTTAAAGTCACAAATAATATATATTTTAAAGTAATCAAATATATAATTCCTAACGTTTTATCAATATAACTATAAATAATAAGCATTAAAATCAAATAAAAGAAATAATTTTCGTTTGCATATTATATAAAACACAAATGTCCTTCAAATCTAGTTTTAAATTATTATAATTATTTTTAACTTCAATACTACAGTCATTACGTAAAGCATCTGTTGAAAAGGTTGTAATAATCCTTAATTAAGACTACATTTAAATATTCAAATATGAACACCAAGAACAAAACTTTTCACATCTGTTTTGACACAATACTACAATATTGAAAAAACACAAAAATATAAAAATGTATACGTAAATGTGTGTTACGTCACACTTTAAAAACAAATACGAAGGGTATACTCAATAAGTACATTCTTGTGCTTTGCTGATATGAAAAATCGCTAGATAAATAAATATACCAATTTAATTATAGATACATTAGATATTTCACATTATTATTTGATGAAGTTATATCTTTTACCGCATATACTGAAGTATGAAGCTGTAATAAATTTTCTTTGGAGAAAATATTATTATCAAAGTGCGATGAACAATATCGGTACAAATGCTGATTGTAAAAAGATTTGAGTAGGGCTTATGATGCGTAAGTCAATCCTTACCTTGGTCTCTGATACCCAAAACTTCTGTTGGTCGGTCCTCTGTATGAGTTCGACAAGCTTACTGAACCAGGTATTCAGGTTGGCCTCGCTGAGCGTAATAGTGTGTGTAAATACGTGTCCCCATACTCGCTCCATATGCTGACATTGTTCTAACAGCTTCTTCGATGATTTGTGCGCCGATCTGGGAGAAATACATATTTAATTAAAAATGGATGTGATTACAGTCTATCCTGCCCTGACTATTGGCAAGTTCGTGAAGACTGAAGTTTAGAGACCAAGTGGCAGCGTTAGAATAGAATAGAATGAAATAAAATAATAGAATAGAATAAGTTTTATTCAATATAGATTACATGTAATTGTCGCTGAGTCATGTTTTTTACTTTGCCACTCGGAAAAAACCTCTTCCTGGAAAATACCAGCAAGAAACCCAACGGAACTTTTTTTAAGTAAATTATACATATATTAAGATATACATATAGATCAGCACTTAAAATTGTAATTAACAATTTCATTGACGCCAGCGGGGTTCGAACCCGGTTTGCTAGCGTACTGTGAAATTTAACGCGAGAGCTAATCATCTGAGCTACCGGGGCTCTTCTGAGCCACCACGGTTCGTTGAAATGAATACACCTTTTTATTTTGTATGTTTTTTTTTTTATGAATAAATTTATTCTATAGAATATGGTGACAAACGAGCACACAGTCCACCTGATTGTAAGTAGTTGCTGCGGCCCGTAGATATCTATATCTATCCTCCATTACAAATGAAAATGCAGATGCGTTGTCACCCGTGAGGACTAAGATGGAATGCCTCGATTCCAGTAAAACAGTCTCCGGTTCTCTACACTCACCATACGAAACACAGCCAACATTAAGCTAATATTTCACGCTGGTATCCTGTGAGAGCGTGGTCCATCCTCGGTCCGCAGCCGACCCATTCGTGCAACAACTATACTACTAATATAACTGCAGCATGGCTATATATATATATATATATATATATTTGTTCTCAACATATGCGAAACGAAAAGTTCAGTAACTCACATTATCAGTAAGGCATTTTCTAATAAAACCATGTTTTTATAGAATATAGTGACAAATGAGCGCACAGTCCACCTGATGGTAAATGGATGCTGTGGCCCATAAACATCTACATCAATGCTCAATAAAGAATCAAAATGCACATGTGTCTCCAGTCCTGAGGACTAAAATGGATTGTCTCGTTTCCAGTAAAAAGGTGTCACCGGTTATCTACACTTACTATACGAAACACAGCAGCATTGACCTGCTATTTTACGCTGGTATTCTGTGAGAGCGTGGTACTTCCCCGGTCAACCCGACCCATACATGCGACCCAACCATATATAGCTACAGCGTGACTATACCACGTGTAAACTATACCTACCGTCTTATCAGGTAAATAGAAACCTCAAATGTAGATTCTGAGCAATTTAGACTAGTACGCTACGCAAATGTGATTTTTTTTTATTTACTTATAAAGGCAGCCAGTAATATATAAAACAGTCTGTGAGTCAATCCGTTTTTAGGGTTCCGTAGTCAACTAGGAACCCTTATAGTTTCGCCGTGTCTGTCTGTCCGTCTGTCCGTCCTCGCTTAATCTCTGTGACCGTTAGCACTAGAAAGCTGAAATTTGGTACCAATATGTGTATCAATCACGCCGACAAAGTGGTAATAAATAGTGGTAAAAAATAAAAATTGGAAAAAAATGTTTTATTAGGGTAGCCCCCCCTATATGTAAAGTGGGGAATGATTTTTTAACCCTAACGTGTGATATATTGTTGGAAAGGTTAAATTTAAAAATGAATAGGGGTTTACTAAATCATTTTTTTATAATGTCTATAATTTCGGAAATAATCGCTACAAAATTAAAAAAAAAATTGTCCCCCCCCCCCTCTAACTTTTGAACCATAAGTTTAGAAAATATGAAAAAAATCTGAAAAGTAGAACTTTATAAGGACTTTCTAGGAAAATTATTTTGAACTTAGATGGAAACAACAGTACCCACTACCGGGAGCAGTTGCAGGAGCGCGGAGCGCTGCTGGAGCGCGAACATAATGGATACCGACCTTTAAACTCATAAGTGGGAACACTTATTGTGACGGACGGGAAACTACGGAACCCTACACTGAGCGTGGCCCGACACGCTCTTGGCCGGTTTTTGTCCTCTAGTGTGACAGTGCATCTGTGGCCATTTTTATATGAAGTTGGTTACAGTTTTTTTACGTGGTAGAGTCATGCTGCAGCTATATTAGTAGTATAGTTGTAGCACGATGGGGTCGATTCTACCGGGGAAGGACCACGCTCTCACAGAATACCAGCGTAAAATAGCAGCTAAACGCTGCTGTGTTTCGTATGGTGAGTGTAATGAACCGGAGGCCATTTTTACTGGAAAAGAGACATTCCATCTTAGTGCTCACGGGTGATAAACGCATCTGAATTTTGATTCGTGGACGAGGATTGATGTCAATGTCTATGTCCGGCAGCAACCACATACCATCAGGTGGACTGTGTGCTCGTTTGTCACCCTTAATGTATAAAAGTGTCTATAGCCAATAGACACTAGCAGCAGTCAATTTCCATCAGGTGTACTTTTTAGCCCATTTATAACTCTTAAAACATTCTAAATAAAAAAAAACTTACTTAGGCAGCCCGGCCCTCAACTGCTTGATAATATGCTTATTGTCGGCCTTCAAGAATATCACGATGGGGTAAAACTGAGCATAGTTTAGTCGATCCACCGCGTTGGGAGTAATGTCGAGTAGTGCGTGCTTCCCTCGCTCCATTATGCTCCTGATGCTTGAGAGCCTAATAATGCCCGATGATTTTGTTTTACTGTCTTCTAATGCGCTGTCCATTTCTGTAAATACATAAAAAATACAAGGTTGGTAGCAAAGTTCTTATAGCGCGTATACTTGCTACCAACTTGAGTATAAATAGCAACATCTAACTATAGCCGTAAGTAGGTTTCGAGAGCAGTTTGAAAGCATGTAAACGCTTGAAAATATGACGGGCACTAAAGCGTTCAACCATCGAAGCTTGACCGGGAGAAATCGGTTTAGCACGATGCTCACACTGCACTTTAACAACCGTATGTGTTTAGAAGCCTAGCACTAATAATACAAAAGCTTTATATGAATCTTAAATAATATGATATCTATATGTATTAATAAAATTGAAGTATCTGTTTGTAATATCGAACTAACTGCCTTTTATCGAGCCCATTTTATACCGAAAGACTGAAATTTGAGTAAAACTGCAATTGTAGTAAAACTGCAAAAAAATTCAAAAAAGTACTGTAAAAAAGTAAAACAACGAAGTAAAATTGTAATCATCGAGATGCTTGACGGTGCACTACCATGCGATTTACTACGAAATTTCTTCCTCGCACGATTACTTTGTGTAATCGTTTACCACCAGCGATTTTTCCGGAGCGAAATGACTTAAGGGTCTTCAAGAAATGAGCATACTCCTTTTTAAAAGGGCCGGCAATGCACCTGCAATTCCCCTTGTGATGCAGTTGTTCATTAGCAGCGGTCGAAACTAACCATCAGGCGAGCCGCATGCTCTACTGCCCTCTTCTATAAAAAATATCAAAGAAATCGTGTATCGTATATGTATTGGCTACGGGCCGGCCATATAGCTCGAAAAACTTTCAATCACCCATTGGTCGAAGAAAAGTTTTAAGAAGGCAGTACCAGACAAGTAAGCCTTGCACTAGCGTGCGTAGTGTTGGGCTTACTCCAGATGGAGTGATATTACCTGACGAAACTTGCACGTTCAGTACCGTACTTTGTGAAAATTAAAGGCGGGGCCCATGTACAGCAGAGAAGTGATAGGCTGTGATGATGATGATGATGTTTACCAGAATTGCAGTGTGTTGGAAGCGTGAGATAATCCATCACCAAATTTCATCCCTTAGATGTCGTGAGAGTCGGCTATGGGAAATGCAAGAAAGATTTTATGACATCCGATAGATGGCAGTATATCCATATCATTCACTCCGAGCGTAAAATGTTCAAGACAAAGTCTTTGACACGGAGCAGCATCTAAAGTGAGAAACGTATTATACTCTAATGGCTACTCCGTTTGCCTAGCTATTGTAGTAAACCCTGTACTTAGTGATGTTTTTTCCGGTAGATGGTGTGGCTATTTTATGTAAACGAGATAGTTATACCGTCATGTAATGGAAGCCGTAAAATTTTTCTTACGATACCCAAGTTATATAATAGAATGGTGGATGGTCAGGTTTTCTTACTACGTTTTTCTTCACCGCTGTACAAGTGGTAAATCTGCACTTAAAATTACAACTAATAATTTCGTTGGCGCCGGCGGGGATCGAATCTGGGTGCACGTGTACTGTGAAATTTATGGCTCCTGGCGTGTACTGTGAAATTTATGACACCACAACCCACACGTCTATGTGTCTATGACAAATATAGGGGTTGATACCTGAAGAAAGAATAAACCTAAGATTACCGTCTAGTGGCGGTATAAGAATACCCACTATCCCATATCATCTCGTGGATGCATATTTCTAATAACGGCTAAAAATTTAAAAAAAACTGTGGTTGCCCACTTGCCAAGGTATAGCAAACGTCGTCCTAATGAGGCAATTTATAGGGGAGGCCTTTTGCAGTGGACTTTCATAGGCCGAGACGGTAACGACACAAAGTGAACTACGATAGGCCTGATGGTGTGGTGAGAGTTGTCCGAGGTTAGTTTGCGTGTGTTTCTATGAAGCAATTTATAGGGGAGGCCTATGTTCGGCAGTGGGATTATAATAGCATGTAACGGTAACTGCAGAGTGGTGTAGAGTGAAGAGAGACGACAGTGTTAGAAGAGTGCAACTGACTGGGCGTGGCGAAGGAGTCGGGGTGGTCTTGCAGCAGGCGGTCGCGCGCCAGGTCGGCGGCGGCGCCCAGCAGCACGACGGGCCGCACGAAGCCCGCCGCACGCAGCGCAACGCGCTCGTACGCCGCGAACCGGCTGATGCTGTCCGACAGCACCACCTCGTCCCAGTGCTCCTGCGACACATACACCCGTCACCCACTTGACCGTCGGCGAAGTGTTGCTTCTTGTTTTATCGTTAAATAACAAATGTCACGCGATTTGGTGTAACGATGAAACAAGTGCTGCGATGTTAATGTAATAATCTCAAGTTTTTTGTTCGCTTATAGGTATACCTTAAGAAGTTAAGATATAGTCGTCATCGACTTTCTGTTAGGTTAAGCTGGGATCAAAATATCCCAAGAACTACTCAATTTAACGCATGGGCATGTTGTTTTTGAAACAAAATTTTATAAAGTATTATTTCTCATAATTTTCCGCCGACAAAAGTATAACATTAACAAAGAAACTTTAAGCCGGCCGCACATTATAAGAAATACACACGAGCTGGAGAGGTACTGAGCTCATATATTTTTAACTAAACCCCGTAGACTGCAAAAAACCACGTCAGAAATCGGTCAAAATGTCGCACACACACACGCGCACATATTTTGCATTAGACACACCGAAATTCCTGAAAGTGTAGTTCTGTCAACCGGCAGAAATTTTTTAACAACATGCGGCCAACCTTATTTTATAAATTCGAAATGATAAACAATTTTGTAATCCACCTGATGGTAACTGCTACTCCAACTCTGGAAACTTGCAACCAACTTTAAATAAAAAAGGCTACATATGCGTTGTCACTTCTGACACATACCACGGAACGGATTCATAATGAAATAAAATAATAACTTGAAATAAAACGGGACCTCTAATAACCTTCAGAACGAACACAGCAGTGTTGTGCTACTTGGCGGCAGGTAAGAGATTAATACCTATTTAGACAGGCTCTTAAGCACAATTTTCTCTTAAATCTTAGAAGCATATAACACACACAAATTACACATAGACAAAACCCGAAACAATTGTTTGTAGACTATACCAATACGTGGTCCGTGGAGGATACGACTTTTGTAGAAAATTAATATATCCCGGTATTATATTCAAATACATTTATTTATTTAATATTTTTTCAAAAAATGGGATATAGAAAACTTAACTACATTTAATAAGTTCTTTACCTTTGCATAAATATAATTTAATGAAATAAATAAACGTTAACTCTAACATTAGATGAAATTAAATGGTACGAACACAGAGTAAAAAAAGAAGAATGTATGAAAAATTGCTCACCTTTCCTAGACTCTTAGTCCGCCGATGTGTAGAACGACGTCGTCGAAAGAAGTAGTGCTTGCCATCGTTGCCAGACATCTCCTTCTTGGTGGCGTTGAACTGCGCTGTTGCCAACTCCTCTGCGCGCGCTTTGTTGGGTATTATGCCCTTTTGCACTTCTTGATTGCTGCGACCTAGCATCATCGAAAATACAGTTAAAATATAATCATCATTCATCAACATTAGCCTTTTCAAGTTCAAAATAATTATTTGGTTGATTTGCCCTCATCAATTTTGACAGTGGCTCCCCTGAAGACACAAAGCAAGGGTCTATTCGTATTTTTAACAAATTTTCAACCGTCTTCAAAAAAACAAGACGGAGGTTCTCAATTCCACTGTACTTTTTAATGTTATTTTGATGATTCTTTTTTTTTTTTTTTTTAAAGTTGGTGCTTCTCATGTGGTCCCTAAAAAAATTGATTGAGATCTGACCAGTAGTTTTCTATTTATACTTAATGATTCATATTTAAATGAATTCGACTATTTTGATGGTGTTCTCATTTTATTTATATTGAAGTCGGTTGTAAACCATTTTTAATTTTACCACTTGTTAAGAACATGGTTGGCCTGATATTTTTTACTCATAAAAGTAAAAGTGAAGTTACAACCTATAATACGTCCCACTACTGGACACTTGAGCTTCCTCGCATTTTTGAGTGAATTTTCTCACGAAGTTTCTTTTGTTTACTCTCTATAGTATGTGCCAAATCGATTGAGAAAAACGGACAATGGCCTTTCGGTCAATATTTAGGTACATTTTATATGTAGTACTTTCTTTATTTATAATGATTTTTTTTATTATTATTTTCATAATGACTGATATAATATATATATCTATATATATATATATATATATATATATATATATATATATATATATATATACTATATACTATATATATTATTAAAAAGTTACGGTTACCGTTATGGGTCTTCGATTTTAGTATATAAAACACCTTAATAAAAAAAATTACTTTTGTGCGTGTCACTCTTTCATAAAAAGCAAATGTTCGGTAGTTAGGAGTTGTTGAGCAGAAGCGAAGACACGCAAGCAGTACGCACCTATCCTGTAGACCTGCCAGGCGCCGACCGTGCCGTTGTGCAGCGTGTCCACGACGTGGAACACGTCGCCGCTGCGGAACGACATCTCGCCGTCGCGCGGCTCCGTGTAGTGGAAGTGTGTCTTTATGTGGAACGAGTCGCCCGCTGTAAGCCAACCAACTTTTATAAGTCTCACTTTTAATATCAACTATTACTTGTTATAGGGAGAGAGAGAGAGATATTTTATGATTTTGGATATATGGATAGTTAGAAAATTTATTTGTTTAAAAACGTGGTACAGTGCACCCTACCCGTTAATCTTTTTCATATTTTTATCACATTCTTCTTCTAGTATGCCTGTAAGAGATTTAGACCGCCTTTAGTTTTTTTTTCCACAATATTTTTTGGTATAATTATCTTTCCTTGACGTACTATAAAGAGTATTGTACTGTGCATTAGATGTTCAATATTGTGGAACAACCTAACATATTTTTTCATCATTGGCATGCAAAAATGAAACTCTATACGCTTCAAAGTTATTGGCATTCTTATTATATTCAAATTTAATGCGTCAATTAATACTTACGACCATTAAACTTTAGACGAAATTTACGTTACACCAAATTATATCAATTGCATGTATTGACACGTAACCGTAAGTTTGCGTACGCTCTTGTACGCACGCGTTTCATCAGCAGATGAAAAAAATAGACGTGCAGTATTGTTACACATGAAAATGAAATATTATATACAGTAATTCTCAAGAAGATTTTATTTATATAATATCAACATATTATATTATACATAATTTACATTATAAGCACTAATATTTATAATTGGCATAAGGAATAGCAATTCAATACACCTAATAATACCGTGTGATAATGGCGAAAGAGAATCCATCATTTCCTTCCGTAAGAGACGACTAATGGAAACGTTAAAAAGATCCCGTTTGTTTGTTTATTGATTCTGACTTAATGCCAGACGTAAAAACAAACTAATTATAGGGAATAGCGTAAGTTTCAAGACATCTGGTCTGCGATCGCCAATTTACCTGCTAAACGTATCTTTTACGGGCTATTGAAGAAATAGTGCTACGAATTAGTAGAAGAATCAGATGATCTATACAAAGAACAAACAATCACACATTTTACTATATATACTTTCTGACATCACGCGTTTCAGTTCTAATTAACATACGTGTTTGTCCGCTGGCCACTGCGTTATATTCTTCCGGTGAATGCTGCACAATGAGGTCGATCCGCTCCTGTAGGCTCAGTAGAAACAGCACCGCTTCTTCCCGTGTCACGCCCTTCATTTCCATGTCGTTTACCTGACAAATAATAAACATTCATATTAAAAAAAAATTTAACAGTATTCTGGCCGTTCAAACTTCTGGAGGAGATCACTTTTAGAATAGTACAGAGCGTAATATTAATTGTGTTTCTATGTCGGAAAGATTCTAACACAATATTTAAAAAATCGGTTTAGTGACTATTTGGAAGTTCTTTCAGAGCCTAATAATTAGACGGGATGAAAGAATTCGTAAAAATTAAATTTTATTTTTTTGTTTTATCGAAAAACATAAACTCTCACGCCAGTTACCCAGACGGGTAGGCAGAGACTACGAAGTTCCATTTGTCACGATCCCGACACACCCCACTCATTTCTTTCACGTCACCTACGTTTACACGTTCGTCGGTTAAGGATACTCTTAATTTGGCCTATCTTCAATAAAGTACCAATCTGGTCGATAAACTTCCGTCTAGGTCTAGGCTGTCCCTTGCGAAATCTGCCACTCACTTCTGCAGCTTAAATTAAATTGTATTAAATAATTTGAAACTCCATCACACCCCGTACCTATTACTACTACATAGGAAAATGACGTTTGTACACGCGCAAATGAGTGTGTGAAATTTAGAAGGGTAGTGCGGCGGCGGGCGGCCGATGTTGAAACAGCGGGGCGGCGCGGGCGGGGCAGGTTGTAATACTAACAGTACAGAAATTCCAATCTTAGTGATTTATTATCGTAGGCCTGAAATACAAAATGATCGTATCGTAACGGAAATATTAATTGTAAGTAGTTACGTATTTATAGTAGAACAATGAAGTTCTAAGCATAATTATATCGTAGATGAGTAATAATAAAACTATGAATAAAAATAAATAATCCACACAAAACGATAGTATGATAACGCTGACTTAACGTATATACTTTATAGTGTAAAAATAGGTAAAGAGTTGCTCTTATTTCTTTCTTTGGAAACTGAAAGAAACTCCTGTCTAAAGATATGTCATTCCTATATATATATATATATATTATATAAATCATTCCTTGAAGTAGAAAAGCATCCAAATACAGCACAATATACCATCATAATGAAAACACAATTGTAGGTACCTATCTTTTAAATTGTAAAATTGTGTCTTTGCGTCAGGTTCGTCCGATTATGCGCGCGCCCTCGTTCAAGTGTCACTGTTGTCTACAACGAATTGCGGGGTGAGGTGCGGTATTTGAAATGAGTGCGGGGAGGTGAGTAGCCGTTCTGTAATTCTAATATGTATTATGGGACTGCATTAAATACATAACAATATTAAACATACTAACTTTAAGAATTTTATCGGCAGGCTGTAACCCCTGCAGTGCAGCGGGGCTCGTCGGCTGGACCCCGGACACGAAGACCCCGGATCGATTACCGCCGCAAAGACGCAGCCCGACTGAGCCCTCCTTTTGAAAGCTTATTAGTCGCGGCTCACTCCTGACAATCAACAAATATTTTGAGTTAATTAGGTACATTGGAACTAAGTATTGCAGTAACATCACTATTATCAAATCACTAGAACCATATTTATTATCATCATTTACAAGTCCACTGTTAAACAAAGGTCTCCCCTAGGAATGCTACAAAACACGGTCAGTTAGCTACCTGAATTCATCGATTTCCTGCATGTCCAACCAAGTCCTCACTCCACCTAGTGGGATGCCGTTCCACACTGCGCTTACCGGTACTTACTTACTTCATATACTTAACTTCCATAGGTGGTAGAGCCACGTTGCAGCTATATTATGGTTGTAGCACGAATGGGTCAGCTCGACCGGGGAAGGACCACGCTCTCACAGAATACCAGCGTAAAATAGCTCCCTAATGCTGCTGTGTTTCGTATGGTGAGTGTAGAGATCCGGAGACCTTTTTTACTGGAAACGAGGCATTCCATCTTAGTCCTCAGGGCTGACAACGCATCTGCGTTTTGATTCTTAATCGAGGATAAATGTAGATATCAATGGGCCACAGCAACAACTTACCAGCAGGTGGTCTGTGTGCTCGTTTTAAATCTTCTATAAAAAATACTTAACTTTCCAGTAGGAAGTTAATTATAATGGATCCAATTTTCTAACGCCCAAAATGGATAATATGTCTTCGATTCAAGGTCTCTAGAGTCGAATACTAAGATTTTTGAGAGATTATCTGTATATGTATAATTACACCTAGATATCTCGAGGACAAGTAATGATATTGACGTCGGACTGGATTCAATCGATGCACAACATCGATGCATTTAGAAGCTGATAAAGTTTTTATACACATCGGTCTAGCAGTTTTGTTGCTATGAATAAATATGTTATGAGTAAATTGAGTATAACTGAAGATATTGCACACTAACTGTTACACAATCTGTACTATATTCTCATACAGGTTTCCACTATGGTCATAGAATTTTTTTAATATGTTAAAATGATATTAATATTTTCTTATTTCATATTTCTATCTTTCATATTATTATTTCTATTGAGAAGTTTGTAGTATGGATCTCTCAGGTCACATTCTTTTAGGTGGTAAGATAATATACTACCTAGACGTTAATCTAGGTAGATATCACCTCGTACCTAATTTTGTCGCCAAGCATTGCGTACACTGCTCCGTTTTCCGGTCTAAATAGTATAGAAAGTCAATATAAATGAAGGTTGTGAGACATTCCATTTTAATCCTTAGAGGTGACGACGCAGACTAAAGCATTCTTTATACATTTATATTACAAGAATTAATTGACACTCACGGTGGTTTGTTCCTTTGATTTGTCATTCCATCTTCTTCGTACAGTTGTCGTCGACTAGAGTAATAATCTGAAAACAAAACATTATTTCTCTGTGTCAAATATGTACAGAGCAGCTTGGTGGCAAAAATATGTGCGGGTATGGTACCAAACAAAACAGGCTCCTAGGATAAAAAAGACGGCTCCGTAGCGCTAAACGTTTAGTTGTAGCGTAACGTTGCAAGGCTTCGAGTTCGACTCCCGCACGGAACAAGTGCTTGCGTAGTCTAAAAATCATATCTACGGGGCTCGATTTGTGCTCGTGCAGTTTATGTATGTCAACCACCTTCACAATACAAGAGAAAATCCTACTGAGGGGTAATGTTTCTTTAAAAACAATGTCTTTGTCGTTGACTGAAAATCCAGTGTTCTTGTTTTCATTACTTACTACATACATACTTAAACACTCACGCCTGTCACCCAGAGGGGTAGGCAGAGACTACGGACTTCCATTTGGCACGATCCTGACACACCTCTTTCGCCTCCTTTACATCCATATATCTACGCATACATGCTCGTCGGTTAAGGGTACTTCTAACGTGGCCCCTTTTCAAAATATCGCCAATTTGGTCGATAAACTTTTTTCTAGGGCGTCCCTTCCCGACTCGGCCGTTCACATCTGCCATATAAATTTGCTTTGTCACTCTTTCCTCATTCATTCTTTCTACATGACCAAACCACCGAAGCATTCCTTTCTTAATCCTGGTCACAACATCATCTTGCATACCACATTTATCTCTTATCACGCAATTTCTCACCCTGTCATTCAGATTCAACCCTAGCATACTCCTTAAAGACCGCATTTCTACAGCATTTATTCTACTTTCGTGCTTCTTCTGCCACACCCAGCTTTCACTACCATACATTAAAGTAGGGACCAACACAGCATTGTGAATTGCCATACGTGCCTTTTTTGACACATTTTGACTCTTCACAATAGAGTGCATGGCCCCATTTACTCTATTTCCCGCATTCACTCGTCGTTCTATGTCCCTATCATATCTACCATCCCTGCTAAATACACATCCCAAATACACAAACTCATCCACTTGCTCAATTAACTCTCCTTCTATTCTTATTTCACATACCGTTTTGCTTTTTTCTCTTTCAAAAACCATCACTTTCGTCTTACTTGCGTTCACTTTCATTTCAGGTATGTAAGGATCGTGACACTTGGCGATCTGTTCTCTCTGGCTACCCCGTTAGGGATTGTGCGTGAAGATAAGTAAGTAAGTAAGTAAGTACTTTCATTCCCCTTTCTTTTAATTCCCAGTTCATTAATGTAACCATCATTTGCAACTCAGCCGAAAACTTCTCCGCAATCATGCGCATGGAAAAGACTTGATCTGTACACCCCATTCCCTTTCTAAAACCCGCTTGCACATCCCAAATTTTTCCATCAGTTTCTTTCATAACTCTTTCAATTAACACCTTAGCATACAGTTTACCCATAATACTAAGCAAGCTGATACCACGGTAGTTTTTGCAGTCCTGCTGTGACCCTTTTCCTTTATATATTGGTACTATAACTGTTTTACACCAGTCATCCGGTACCCGTTTTAATTCCCAACATAAATTAAACAAGGTGTACAGCAGGCCTGCCACCACTCCCTCTCCAGCCCTTAGCATCTCGAGTGATACTCTATCATATCCAGCTGCCTTACCTGCTTTCATGTTTTTCATTGCTTTCATTATTTCATCTACACTTATCTCCATACCCCTTTCCACTTCTTTCGGAATTTCTAGTTCATTTAATTCAGACGACTCTTCACTCATAAACACGCTTTCAAAGTACTCCTTCCATCTGTTTAAATTCGAAGCTTCATCATTCAGAATACATCCATTCTCTTCTCTTATAGCATTCATTATAGGCTGTTTTGTATTTCCCCTGGCAGTTCCTACGAGTTTCCAGAACATTTTTATGTTAGCCTGGAAATTATCAGATATCCTTCTATCATTTTTATCCATTCTTTCTTTCTTTTTCCTTTCAACAACTTCTTTTACTCTCTTATTTAGACGTCTAAATTCTGCCTTTTTTCTTTCAATCTCATCATTCATACCAGAAGAATTACCAGCTTTGGTTGCTAGTAAATCTAACCATGCTTTCTTCTTTGATTCAACTTCCACCCGTACCTCATCATCCCACCACAACGTATTACTTTTCCTTTCATTTGTTCTCTTACTTACACCACATACTTCAGTGGCGGCATCCACCAAACCTTTCTTAATATTGTCCCACACAGTATTCAAGTCTAAATCATTCATACACAACTCATTCAAACATCTAATATTTCCTCTCATTCTACATTTATACTTCTCTTTCACATCTTCATCTTGTAACTTCTCTATTCTTATGCCGCCAACGCTTGAAAAGACCATTACATCGACATAAGACCAAGTAATGATCCGTCCCTACGTTGGACCCCCGGTAAACCCTTGTATCTACGACTGCGCTCCTCATTCTTTCATCCACAATTACGAAATCTATCATGCTTCTATCATCACCTCTTTCCCATGTATACATGTGAATCTTCTTATGACGAAAAAAAGTATTCATCACAAAAAGATTCTTTTCCACACATACGGTGAGGAGGTCTTCACCATTCTCATTTATACTTTCATCACCAAACGTTCCCAATATCCTTTCATAACCAGACCTCTTCACCCCAACCCTTCCATTAAAGTCTCCTAACATAATAATATTTTCATTTTCCTTACATTTTGTCAACACCATCCTTACCATGTCCCAAAACTGCTCTCGGATGTAAGTGGGCTTAGACATGTCTGGGGCGTACACCTCTAGCAGGAACAGTTTCTTTAAGCCCACTTTAATTCGTATCCATAGCAGCCTCGGGCTTACACATTCATACTCTTTCACACATTGACCCATTCTTTCTGAAAGGATGAAACCGACACCCTGGCATGCCCGTTCGGTCTCGTCTACGCCAGACCAATACGCGGTATACGTGCCATGTGCAGTGGCATCCTTCGTCGCCGGTTTTTCTCCCGGAGATTCTTCGCACCCCTGCCCCATTGAAGGGGCGCCGGGAACTCGGGGCCATTTCTTTTATTTTCTGAGTCATGGTGCGAACAAGGGGTGGTGGTAGATTTTACGCCGCTACCATACGGCGAGGAGCCGAGTCTATTTTTTTCGGCTTTGTCGCTCGTTTAGCACCACCCGGGGGACACGTGTAGGGTGGGCCTAAGGTTAGGTGGTCGAAACCTACGGACGCGAGCGACTCATCCTTATTACTCATTACTTATTTAATAAGTGAAAATCATTTTTCAATTTGTTTCTAAATGTTTATTGTTATTGGTTTTTATTTGGTTTTACTATCATTTAAATATTTTATGGGGGAAAGTTTCTGTAAGAAATTAAATCAGAAATGCATATTAATTGTGTAAGGACATCGGAGAGTTTTAGCGTCGTGTGATTAAGACATAAAACATAACACCACTCTTATGAGTAGCAGGACTTCTTTCCTGCCCGGGATTCCGATTTGGTAGGTGAGATGGTGGCTCTGACCTACTTTTCACTGAGCAGCAGTGCGTGTACCGCTGTGTCCTGCATAGAGAGGCAATAGAATAACAGGTTGTAAGTTATTCCATCTCAATACTCATAAGTGACAACGCATCATGAGCCTCCTCCATGAGCCTCCTTACGTCTCACTTCGAAACCGTGTCGGCTGTTCTCTACAAATCAAAGGAGCTCGCCTGCACTCGGCAAGTCGTTAGTCGGCCATGTCAGAATGTTCACCCTTTCAACTAAAGCACTTGCCCTGTATCAATTTGCCCAAGCTCGCGTTGGCTGAGGTTTAGTCAACATGTATTGCTACCTTTAATAAGACCAGCTTAGGTGTTTTTGATGACAGACTTAGCATACCATTGCGCATTCTGGCAAGAGCCCTAACTGGACATTGTTGTCTTAAAAAGCACATGTCCATCCTGGGACTAAAAAACTCAAAGATGTTTCGGTTCTGTTCCATGACGGAAGAAACGCCTCTACACATCCTAACTGATGGCGGACCCTTAATGAGCAAACGTAACACTGATCTGGGAAACTATGTACTCAGCCCAGAAGTGAAATTGCTGACAGCTAAGCAACTCCTTCTATTGATTGAAGATATATGCTTTAGCAGTGAACTATAACCATAGTAGCGAACACAATAGATCTTTTAGGTCGCAATGATACTGATCTCTTTCCCTAGACGTGCATAGCTACTCGCACATAATAAAAAATAGCATACCGTCACTGCGGGGAGGTGGGGGGGCGCGGCGGCTGGTCCACTTCGTTGCGTCGCTCGGCGCCACGCACAGGCGCCGCTACGTACACGTTCTGCCCGCCGCCGCCGCCGCCTACGTACGACAGAGACTCCGCCCCGTACGTGTGCGGCGACGCCTCTGCGGACCAACAGATACATACTTTCTTTTTTGTTTTGTATAAATAAGAGCACTCGAGCCCACAGTCTACCTGATTATTAGTGAATGGTGTTATCCATAGACACCTACATCTATTCATAATTAGACTAAGAATTTAAGGTGAACACTTCACCATTGGAAAAAGTCTCCGCTTATTACATCGTCACTATTAGACAAAGTATCTAGTTCTCATCACTAACCATGTATAACAAATATACAAAATTTGTCATACACAAAGTTCTATAATGTTAATAAACTAAGTTTGTATAAAAAGGGTTATTATAATATTAAGGAATTTATGGATGATAATAACCCTTGGGAAGGGTGATCGCCACCAAGCTATTATAATTTGCCTTGTGTTGTTAATTGTAAACATGATTGTAAGCTATTATTGGAAAAAAAAGTTAGTCCCGCTGGGTTTCCTGCTGGTTCTTCCCAGGACAGAGGTTTTTTTTTTGTGAACCAATGGTAAATGAAAAAAGTGACTTTCAATAAGTATTGTTATAATCTACATTGAAGTTTCTGTTCTGTTAAAAAGTTTCTGTTTCTGTTTCATGAAAAAGACAACAACATTAAGAATTACCGTTACCGTTAGAGGCTATTAAAAGTTCCCAGCTGAATATAGGCCTCCTCATATACTGTCTCTTAAGACCGATTTACACTTCGACAAGTACAGTAGCGAGTTAAGTTTGAACCTCGTTTGAACGGCAAAAAGCGAGTTAAGTAGCAAGTTAACGATAAAGTTGAACGGGATAGCCGGCCGAGCTATTTTGCGGCAAGTTAAGTGCGAAGTGCTGCCCTCCCGCGCGTCTCGCGCCACCCGCAACTAAACTCACCGTTTGTGTAAACGAGCGAGTTTAGTTCAGTGCATAAGTTGAGGGACGCAGCGTTTGCGCGCCAAAACGTACAATTGTATTTTTATAATGAAACTCGCCACAAAGTTTGTACGATACTGTTTATTGAATATTCATACGTTTTATATTGAGTTTTAATAATAAAATGGACGGAATATATCACGTATAAATTCGTACAGGAGTATTTAGAACACGAATGTTTATATAATAGTAGAAGTTCCAATTGTAAAATTAAACCTGCTCGAGATGCTGCACTCATAAAAATTCTTAAAAACTTCTTTAACAACAACCATTAATATTTCTCTGACTGGATCATTTAATTCTTGACGTAATCCTAGAACCATCTTAAACGAAAACCAGAAAAATTCTGTAGTCTTGAAACGTCATACTCCAACGAACTCTATGAACTAATGTACACCTGTTCGCCAAGCGAGCGCGCGCCATGTTATACTCCCGTTCACTCGGGACCTTTTTGGCGGGAAAATTTGTAAGTTAGCAAATTGTTTGCTATATTGCAAATTTTGCTATATTTTCACTTTGAGACAATATTTATGGATAAAACTTACAGGAATTCTTGTTGAATGTATAAACTATCGAATAAAATTATTTTTGGTTGCTAGAAATTGTAATAAAATACGTAAATTACCCTGTATAGCACAGTAGTAGTATGTACTTCAATTTTAGTGACAAAATTACTACTAATTTGAATTCTACACTTTTGTTTTTGGAGAAATTTATATCAAATTGTTTGGAAATATGTATATTTTTATGTTTTATGTGTTTCCATTCGTTACTCATACCAAAATATTAAAAAATTAAAAAATTAAAAAAAAAAATAATATTTTATCTCTATGACATTTCGAACAATATTTCTAAAATATGTTTGTGTGAATTTGAAATAAATACAACGTCATGTTATTTGAAATATATACGAAAACTATTTTTACTTACATTTTACACTAAAAATAAATGAGAATTTGAAAAATAACACATTTATAACTCACCTGCCAAAACGGGCTTTCCGGAATTTGAAGTACTTTTGGCAATTTACTTTTCACTTTTTTATACCACAAATTACATATCTACGTGTTTACTATATTACAAGGAATATAAAAAAGTATAATACTTTCGTTTTTAGTCCAGACACAAATATAAAATTCTATAAAAAAGACGGAGCACCTTCATCGAAGTGACACGTGGAACGCCGGAAGTTCAGAGTGATTTCTTTCTTTTTTTTCTAAGAAACATTGCCAGGTTATGGTTTAAAATAAAAGAGCATATCTTTGTCTTTGATACTAATATCTATTGCATAGTGTCTTTGGTTTTGTTTAAAACGAAAAAATAGTTTTTTCATAGGTAGACATGTTTACATAATTCTGATCTAATTCGATCACTACTTGGCGGGCGTAAGGTTGGTATTGCGCGATCGAAGGTGAGCATGGCTTGGTTAACAGGTTAAATAAACTCGCCACGAAGAAATTGTTTGAACGCTACTGCCCACTTAACCGTTTACTGTCAACTGCCCTGTAACTAAACTCGCTACTGTACTTGTCGAAGTGTAAATCGGTCTTTAGGGATTTTCCCTTTGCTGTAGTAGTCACGCTTAGCAAGCGGGTTGACAACCGCAGTTTTATATTTTTAGTTGTTATTAGGAAGACGAGCTGCACATCTCTTGGTTTCTTGCCCTCTGTCGCCTCTTAGGACACCCACAGCTAGATATGGGGTAGTCGATATTCTTACAATACCACTACACGTGCATATTCACGTTCAGATAATTTTTTTAAGAAATTGGAAAACTATTAAAAAGTCCTTGCTTCGGTCAGGTCTAGTATCGAATTTTCCCTATTTCGTCAAGTCAACATCTTTTCGAATGATTGAATAAATATAATATAGAAGTCCAGGAGATTGACCGTGACTAAGTACCCAATGTATTAGTACTGTAGTGCCCGTCGAGGAGTATACATAGAAATCTCTCCATTAAGAGGATACCTTGAAAATGAATCGTAGTTTTGGGGCGTGGCTTATTCCTCTGTCGGTGAAGCTCACGGACGACTGAGGGGGTGTCAAAATGAAAGTCATGCAATGATTTCATATTACGCAAATTATGAGATAGCCAGACCGAGCACACGCTCGGAAAAAACTAATACTGAAAAAACTGTAATTTTTTCTATCGAGAAAATTGCATGATATCGTGTTTTTCTTTTTTCTTTTTACGCAATCCAAGGTCATATAGCGAAAAATCATATACCAAAATTTTTGTTTGTATATATAAAACTTAAAGATATATGTGAAATAGAAAAACTACAAAAATTTTGAGGTATCATCTTGTGGATGCGAGTGGCTCCGGACTGTTTTATGTGGCAATCAATAAAAAAAATCTATGTTCACCATTGGATTTGATGTACAACATTGACTCAGATTAATTATAACAATGATAGAATAAAATAAGAATCAATTCTCATGAGTTCGAACTACGTAACAACAATGAAACATTCTTACCTAGACTGTTGTAATTATTCTGATAATTTCCATTGGTCACAGTCTCCTCCCTGATCAACTCCCTTGTGACGACCAGGTTTAGCCGGTCCTTGCAGGACTCGACCAGTTTCTTCGCTTCTTTCAGTGTCATGGCGTCTGTCACCGGTGTGTTGTTGATCCGAGTAACCACATCACCTTCGCAAAGACCCTGGCCTGCTTGATTCAGTTGTTCTCTTGCCCTCATTGTGAGCTCTTTGACATATAATTTGCATCCTAAGACTATTCCGAAATCTGAAATAACGGTGAAATGGTATGAGGTGGTATGGTAATAGTATAATGGTAATCATTAATTAATACGGATGATAGGCGGATTATGAGTTAATATGTATAGCTATAAAATAATAAAGAATAACAACATAATACACCATAACTACGCATATATATTTGCACATATTTTAGAACGCCTGTAGATTTACAGATTCTAAAATTGAGCATCTTCCAAAATAGTGCGCGTACACGCGTACTTCCATAAATTAATATTATACAAAATTTTGAATCACAAAAACATTTATTATGTGAACTTTTTTAATTCCAAAGAAATTCGTTTCGTATGGTGAGTGTATAGAACCGATGACGTTTTTTACTGGAAACGAAGCATTCCATCTTAGACCTCAACGATGACAACGCATCTGCATTTTGATTCTTAATTGAGGATAAATGTAGATCTGACACGCAACAGCATCCACTTACTATCAGGTGCACAATGTTTTTCACTTTTATTCTAAAAAAAGAACCAAATTCACAAACCTGATGGACACACACTAGGTTTTAAGACCACCATTTTAGAAAGAAAAATTAACATAGGTAAATGTAATTATTTTAAAATTTATTTGATTTTTGTATATTTGATTTAAAAAAAAAGTATTCATTTTATTTAATAAAGTTCTGTCCGTATAATTCTAGTCACTTATAATAAAATTATAAATCATTGCTTTCAAGCTCTTTTCAAATGACTAGTTCACGGCGAGTGGGTAAATACTGAGACGAATGCGGGCGGGAACTTCGGTGTGATGTAAAACGCACCCATTGCATTGTTGCATTACAGTGTACTAAGTGACGGCCAGTCAATTATATGCGCCAAATGCACTCGGGCACAGAATACTTATAAGTACAAGGTTACTCCAGGGTTAGACTAAGGCCAGTACGGCAGCAGTGCGATTGTATAACCCTGGTAGGAATTGTGATAGGCTTCATTTTGATGTTTGAGGTTTATCAAAAGATGACGACGACGAATGATTTTCGCATTCCATTATATTAAAGATGTTAAAAATTATTTTGCTAAGATAGTTACGCATAATAAACAAAACCGATGTTTGAAGAGCACCTCCCGCAAAGGGCGGAAAGTACGAGATCTTAAGTTCGAGGTTTGGTTTCGTTGTATACTGGTTAACATAATAACAGTTTATATGGAGAAGACGTGCAGAACTTTTATATGTACTGGATGATTATTTTTACCGTCTAAAAAAAAGGATGTTACATGTGAACGGAGTATAAGCCTATGGCACTGACGTTTTATAAAAAAATAAAAACAAAAATTTTGAATTAAACATTTGAAAAAGTGATTTTGAACAATTACTTTGCCCTTTGCCCTTGAACCTGTGACCCTGCGAAGTGACAAGGTCAAAGATGCCTACAAAATTTATTGTTTTATTGCCGTTCGTAAAGTAGGGTGGATATGATTTGAATTTCGATAGATTTTAATTAACTTATTTATTTAATTCAAGTTTTCTTTTGTAAAATATCAGTGCTGCTTCTACTCCGTTCACATGTCATACCCTATTTTTTTCCAGACAGCAAAAAAGGTCGTCCAGTGTAAATGTATCAGTATAAAATTTAAGCCGATTTCTTCTTTATAAATTATATTATTTAGGTTATAAAATATTTTCGTATGAAGAAACATAACGCAGATTCCCACTAGAGTAACACTTTCGTACTGCCAAACTTAATTGGACTCTAAGATCACACTCTGCTAGTGCTTACCTTCTTTCTTTCCATTCCTCGTGAGGGAAAGTTTTATGGTAGTAGGAGCAGTAGGTGGTGGGGCTGGCGCTCGTCTCCGCACCACTAACGAAACGGCAGCTCCTGAATCTCGCAGCACTTGCACCGCCCGTGCATATTCCACATTTTCTAAGGGTACCCCGTTTACCGACACTATTCGATCGTTTACTCTGGAAAAAAAAGAAATTAAGTAAAAACAGTGACACCTAGCAAATTATATTTTTAAAGGAGGTCGTGACTAACCATCGTAATAATGGCCTTCTTTCATCTTTGACACTACTTCCTGTCGCTCGTCTTTGACATTTAGCATAGTCACCTCTTACGTTTTTTTTTTCATTCAGACATTCTCCGGTCGATACGACCCATTCGTGCTACAACTATACTACTAATATAGCTGAAGCATGGTTCTATCACGTATAAACATAACCCACAGAACGAAATGGGGTAAAGTCGCTACCACCAGCGCATTAACCACCATAAAGGTATCATCACAAGGTCAGCGCTTATAAGTTCGAAATTTTGATCCTACAACAATAATATCATATTCTTGGGGGGACATGTTGACTTCC
Source organism: Parnassius apollo (assembly GCA_907164705.1). NCBI lineage: Eukaryota > Metazoa > Arthropoda > Insecta > Lepidoptera > Papilionidae > Parnassius > Parnassius apollo. The sequence continues at coordinate 1,494,593 of CAJQZP010001062.1, read as the reverse complement.
GTGATTTTTAAGCAGAATATCATAGAAGAATATCAGGGATTTAATTATTCTATTCAATGTGTTAGCGGACTTCAGAATGTGAAATTATTTAATTCTTTATAATTATTTGAAAATGGTTAATTTTTTTAACCCTTTGAGTGCACTAAGCAATATCACAAAGTCAATGTCGTCTAAGTAGCCTTGTCCCCAGAATCGACACGTATGTATGTAACGTGTTACCTTAACACGTTACAATCCTATTATTACATTTCTTCTCCATGCGCATGATCGCGGAGAAGTTTTTGGCCAAAAACCAAAAGGTTTTTTGTGCGTTCATGGACTTGGAGAAGGCCTATGACAGAGTGGATAGGAATGTGCTATGGCAGACACTGAACTCATTTGGGTTGAGCGCTGGCTTGATACAGGCATTGGAATCTCTTTATAGGGACTCTAGTGCTTGTGTTAGGATCAACGGGGTCTACTCGGACTGGTTTGGCATCCATAAAGGTGTCAGACAGGGCTGTGTGGCTTCCCCGTGGTTGTTCAACCTATTTATGGACAGTTGTTTGCAAAATTTGAAAGTTGAAGAATGCGGATTAAGAATGGGTGAGTTAACCATCAAATGCCTTTTGTACGCCGATGATCAAGTTATTCTTGCGTCGTCGGCGGCTGAGTTGCAAATGATGGTTACATTAATGAACAGATCATTAAAAGAAAGGGGTATGAAAGTGAACGCAAGTAAGACAAAAATTATGGTTTTTGAAAGAGATGAAAGTAAAACGATATGTGAAATAAGAATAGAAGGGGAGTTGATCGAGCAAGTAGATGAGTTTGTGTATTTGGGTTGCGTATTTAGCAGGGATGGGAGATATGATAAGGATATAGAACGACGAGTGAACGCAGGAAACAGAGTAAATGGAGCCCTGCACTCTATTGTGAAGAGTCAAAATGTGTCAAAAAAGGCACGTATGGCAATTCACAATGCTGTGTTGGTCCCTACTTTAACGTATGGTAGTGAAAGTTGGGTATGGCAGAAGAAGCACGAGAGTAGAATAAATGCAGTAGAAATGCGGTCGTTAAGGAGTATGTTAGGGCTGAATCTGAATGACAGGGTGAAAAATTGTGTGATAAGAGAAGAGTGTGGTTTGCAAGATGATGTTGTGACCAGGATTAAGAAAGGAATGCTTCGGTGGTTTGGTCATGTGGAAAGAATGGATGAGGAAAGAGTGACAAAGAAAATTTATGTTGCAGAAGTGAATGGCAGAGTCGGAAAGGGACGTTCTAGGCGAAAATTTATCGACCAAATTGGCGATTTATTGAAAACGGGCCAAATTAGGAGTACCCTTAACCGACGAGCATGCATGCGTAGGTGTATGGATGTGAAGGAGGCGAGAGAGGTGTGTCAGGATCGTGCCAAATGGAAGTCTGTAGTCTCTGCCTACCCCTCTGGGTGACAGGCGTGAGTGTTTATGTTATTACATTTATTTTTGTACATTTTATGCAACTTATTGATCATCATAGTATTTACTATGTTGATCAATAAGTTGTCGGAATAGGACACTTGTCAATGATTTATAGAACTGCGTTCTATTTTTTTTCGAATTTTAAATTCTTTCAGATGCATGGACCTAGAAAAAAGGGGGGACGCCGTCTCCTTAATACAATTACTGACGCACCCATAGTAAGTCAGTTTACTAATACAAACAAGCCGGCACGCACACATGCTGCATATGCTCCAATCCGCGCTCGCGTAGTTACTCACACATAGTTAAACGGCCGCCATTGCGGTGCGTCAATTGTTTGTTAGCGAGACTCTGTCCGCCCTTTTTTCTAGGTCCATATTCAGATGTCAATATTTTTCTAGATTCTTTAATTCGGCTAAAAAAAACTAAATTAAAAATATACCCAATTTTTTTTAGTAATTTGGCGGGAAAGTGATTCTTATTTAATATGCATAATGGAAAAACTGGAACTTCGTGCGGTTATTAAATACTACTGCATGAAAAAAAATCTGCAAAAAGTGTGGTTGAAGAACTGCAGCCTATTTTGTCAGACAATGCTTCGTCTTATTCTACAATGGCATACTGGTGCGCTGAATTTAAACGCGGCACAACCGCCTGTAATGTTGACACTCGCTCCGGTCCAACAACGGCTACGCAAGAAATTCTAAAGCTGGCGTTTGGGACAATTCAGTTTCGTTTGGGACAGTTCCTTTTCGAATTCAAAAAGGTGACCGCGCGCTGAATTCCTCGAATATTAACTGACGCCGAAGAGAAAGCAAGTGTTAACATTTCAAAGACAAATTTAGCAATAATTGAAGAAGATCCAGATTATTTTTGCACCCGTTTCGTAATCAAAACAAGGTGTGGCAAAGAACGTGTTCCCCGCAAGCCAAGGGATTCAAGGTGTCTGCGCCCTCTGGAAAAATAATGACCTCTGTCTTCTTTCAAAAAACTACGCGAACAACTGAAAAATAAACGTCGAGGAAAATTACGTGCTGAAGTGCTTTTTCGTCATGATAATGCCCTGCCCATTGATCCGATGTTGCAGGCGCTGTCATCCGAATTGTTGACTTTCAGTTGATGCAACACACACCATATTCTCCGGGCCTTAGCTCTGAGTGATTTCCACCTTTTTACTCGCCTGAAAAAGCACTTGGGTGGTATAAAATTCGACCGCGACGATGAGGTGATATGTGCTGTAGAGGGCTTTTCCAATCCCAGGATCAAGCCCCTTTTTCCAAGGGAATTAACCAACTTGCAAAACGCTATTCAAGGTTTATTAGCTTAAAACCGATAACTTTGAAAAATAAATACAATTTAATTACACTTATCCTAGAGTTTCATTGCGTTCAAAAAACTTATTGACCAACCTAGTATAATTAATGAAAAGCACGAAAAGTGATTAATAAAAGATTACAAACTGTAGCTTGTCTTCAGCGGGTCCGCCTCGAAGTACATCGGACACCGCAATAGAAGGGTCCCCGCTGGCGAAATGAGGATTGTCCCGACCGCCCGACACTGCGATACCGAATCCATAGCCCGGCACTCTGTTTAGACGCACCCTGTGTGTCTCCCAACCTGCGCTCCGTTCAGCCGTCTGAAATAAAAAGGGAATACTTACATTTCTTTTCTTATCTAATCTAATAATGTTATTATATGTTTATAAAATATGGAACCGTGGTAGGTCAGGCGCTGGGCGCGCGCTTTGGATTGCAAAATAAGCGACACAAGTGTTCGATCCCCGCTTTCACATATGGATTTATTTTTGTAGGATAAAGGTGACAAACGAGCACACAGTCCACCTGATGGTAAGTGGTTACTGCGGCCCATAGACATCATCTATCGATTACGAATCAAAATGCAGATGCGTCGTCCCGTGAGGACCAAGATGGAATGCCTCGTTTCCAGCAAAAATGGTCTCCGGTTCTCTACACTCACCATACGAAACACATCAGCGTTAAGCTGCTATTTTACGCTGGTATACTGTGAGAGCGTGGGCCTTCCTCGGTCGAGTACGGACATTTTTAAGAATCAAAATACATTGTATTAAAACTCATTAATTTTCACTACAATCTGACAGCTGAACCGTACCCGCATTGGGGAAAATTTGCCGTATTAGCTAACACTCAGCAGCCAGATAGCATTGAACTGGTTATTATAAAAACAATAAGTTATAGACATATAGTTGCTCCACCACCGTGCCTAATCCATTAGTATTTATAAACTACGAACCATAAAAAAATCTGACGCCGCTTCATCTTTGAATCACATTAACAATACAAATATACAAAATCTCTTTTTCCACCTTCCAAAAAAACACACAAACAAACAACTTGAATCAATTTTTTGGATATTCACTAGAAAGGAACAACGTCACTCTCAATACATCATTCAATAATGCCTTATCCTACCGCCGGAGACAGCTCAACTGTTACCATGTTCTCTACAAGGAATATATTGTAAAGCGCATTTCATCGACCGTCCAACACAATGCCTTGTAAGCCGATATGCAATCCTGTTACCACTAATACATTCATAACGTTGTGACGCGTAGCGTAAGGCATTAATGCAGTTATGATCACTTAGAGCATGTACTTACGAGTACATTATACATATACCTATTTGATTAAAGCATATGAAACAAAGATCGGTTTATCATTATTACCGGACGATATCATTCCAACAAAATTATACTTCTCGTCAAGTATACCTCAAAACTTGAAAACGAGATTGTACAATCAGTGCGTGTTGCCAGTGATGACTTATGGATCTGAGACGTGGTCCTTCACTGCTGGCCGCTCAGCGAGCTATAGAGAGTGCTGTGCTTGGGGTTTCTCTGTGTGATAGACTCAGAAATAAGGATATCCGCAGTAGAACCAGAGTGACCGACATAGCCCAACGGATTAGCAAGCTGAAGTGGTAATGGGCCGCCCATATAGCTCGAAGAACCGACAACCGATGGCGAAAAAAGATTCTCGAGTGGCAGCCTCGTACCGGTAGGCTGAGTATGGGGCGACCCTATATTATTATTATCATTATTATGATCTACATGTATTAATAATTCGTACAGTAAATAGGTATGTAGCAACTAAGCACTCACGGGGTGCTTTATGCTTTGCTCAAATAACATTGATATTCCAAGGTAAGCTTGGAACGCCAATGTGACGATAAGATAACATAGGAAGACTGAAGATTTTTATAAATTTCACATGGTTCTAGATTTATGTTGATTTTAAAGACCATGTCATAGAAGTCTCAAAAACTGCTAGTTATTATTAAAAATATAAGTTGTAAAATATTTAGTGTATAATATTAACTAGTTGATACCCGCTTGTTTTGGTGGGTGCACTATAATAGACGATAATAACGTAGATATAAAATATCAAGAACTATTCTTATCCGATACAATGTAAGTAAAATTGACATCCTATAATACTACTCCATTCCACAGTTGGGAATAGGCCTCCTCCCATTTTTGAGAGGCTTTTATAGCAAGGAAGTCTGCTGCGACGCCCCAATACGTGTTGAGTTGACTTACTTAACACGTTCTCGAAATTTATTTATGTTTTAATATTCACAGACATGCAGGTTTCTTCACAACGTTTTTCTTTACCACTGATCAGTGATCACATGGCAAATAATTACTTAAAACTGCAAGTAACAATTTCATTGATGACGACAGGGACTGGTTGCTCGCATACAATGAAATTTAAAGGCGTGCGCTTTATTACTAACTACCAGGCTTAATTACGAAAGTTAATTTTATGTATGCTGTTAAAGGACACAGTGGTAATTTTTAAAAACATTTTAACGTTATGCAATTCTATAAGGCAAACACAAAAACACTCAACAAAAATTAAAGAAATATAGAATAAGTAGGTGAGGGTAATATGATCACCTAAAACTGCGGCCCTATAAACCAAAACTACGAGGAGGATAGAGACAAAAACACAAAGTCTTATACTATAACTAATATACTAAGAAAACAAAAACATCAGGAACACTTCGAAAAATCAACTTAAAAATACTAACTACTATACAATACTAAAATCAATAATAATTTTTAATTTTTTCAAATATAATTTTTATACGTGGTAGAGCCATGCTGCAGTTAGTAGCGTAATGCTGCTGTGTGTCGTATGGTGAGTGTAGAGAACTGGAGACCCTTTTTACTGGAAAGGAGGCATTCCATCTTAGTTCTCACGGGTGACAACGCATCTGCATATTAATTCGTAATCGAAGATAGATGTAAGTAGATGTCTATGGGCCACAGCAATCACTTACCATCAGGTAGACTGTGTGCTCGTTTGTCACCCTATCCTATAAAAAAGACAGATTTAAATCAGCATTAAAATAAGGAAACTAATGCTAGTGTCTGTCAAAAGTGGAATCTTTGGTTATAGTCATTATGCGACCGGATAAAAGAATTTAAATAAACGTTACGTAATCGACGAACATTTTGATATAAGCGAGACGCAAAGTTCAAGCCGGTGCGATGACTAATACTATCATTGAAAGATAGTAAATAAGTCCTCATTTGAGCCACTACCCGACGAGCCCGAAGCCGATAAGGATGAAATTTAAATCGTTGAAAGAAATGTCAATGACCGGCAACTGCTGCATATACCGATTTCAAATCCAAGTTGAGAATAGCATAATAAAAGTAGCATTTACTTTGATGGTCTATTGTACAACTTTCAATTGTATTTACAATTGGATATTTGATTCTTTCTAACTTATTATTTAAAACCGGTTATATTGAGGTTAAGAGTCATCAAATGTTCGTGTAAGTAACCTTTTAGACGGAAATGTAAGTTTATCAATTATTTTGATGTTAAATAGTTATCATGCCGATTCAACTTTTAACTATCTAAATAAATACGATGACTACTAGAAAGTGTAAACTATGACGTCGTTTATAAATATTCCCGTACAATTTCTATATAATTTAATAGTTATTCCCGTACAATTTCTATATAATTGAATAATACTTTATTGGTGGTGATTGTTTACCGGCAATAAAGTATTACCATTCCGTGACTAGCGCTCCGCCCCGGCCTCGAACGGGTAATTTCTGGATCTCGACAACAGCACCACCTACCGGACCCAAATGTAAATCCAAGCCATCTAGGGAACCTAATCAAACACAGACAAAACATTTCATCAAAATCGGCTCGAGCCGATTTTGAGTTTTAGCGAGACTATCGGACGGCAATTGATTTATACTTCGATCAACAATACCAACTGTTGATCGAAGGATTTATATAAATAGAGAGTACCTAGATGACCATATATATATTTTTTGGAAATCGTGTGTTTTGGAAATTATATTTAGATACAAGTTACATACTGATGAAATATGAATAATATTTTTTGATCTTACCGACATAATAGAAAAAACTAAACTGGTTATTTGAATAAAAAAACCGTGTTTAAAAAAAATACTAAAAAAGGGCTCGAAATAATAGATTTGCTCACAAAAGAAGGTAACTTGAAAAAAATAAAGGAAAAAAAAGTCGGACCGAAGACAGTACTCGAAACCAGGGTACTACGATTTCAGGACCGCCCGATATCCCATTTGAGGTATTTTAACCACTAACAGATTATCAAAATTCACCTTCTTATTTTGTAGCACTTTTTCAATGCCTGAAAACACGGACAAAACGACATTATATATATATATATATATATATATATATATATATATATATATATATATATATATACAAAAATTGCTCGTTTAAAAGTATTAGGTATATTAGAGTGTCGTTTTCACACCACGAATAAATTATTAAAATGACATGAGTGTCGACCATCGTATTGCAGAGCACTGCAGCAGTGCAGTGAAATGTTCCCTACTCAATGTCAGAAAAGGAGAAATATCCGACAGTAGAACGTACTATTCGTAGATGTCGTTGAATTTCACGTTAAGATATACTAGTGACCTTTTTTACCGTCTGAAAGAAATAGGGTGTAACATGTGAACGGAGTAGAAGCCTATGACACTGATATTTTACAAAAAATAAAAATTTGAATTAAATGTGATTTTTTTTAACAATTACTTTGCCCTTTGCCCTTGAGCCTGTCACCCTGCGAATTGACAGGGTCAAAGATGCCTACTAAATTTATTCTTTTATTGCCGTTCATAAAGTAGGGTGGATATGATTTGAATTTCGATACATTTTAATTAATTTATTTATTTAATTCAAAAATTTTGTTTTTAATTTTGTAAAACATCAGTGCCGTAGGCTTCTACTCCGTTCACATGTTTCACCCTATTTTTGTCCAGAGGGTAAAAAAGGTCATCTAGTATGATCGATTGTAGCCGCCTTGAATAGTAGTAATATCGGAATTAAAAAATAGTAAACGAATGTAAAGATTCTTATAGCATTCGACATAATGTTAAGTATCCACCTCGAAAATTACCTTTTTAACAAAAATATTCAGACCGGGAAGTAGTAGATAAAGTGTAAGACGAGTGTACCGCGTTGTCAACTCATCTGTAAATCGTAATGTTATTATTACAATTTATCATATCAATTGAAAATCACGCTGTTACTATCTACTGCTCCATATATGTAGTTCCCTATGTGTACTAGCTGGCCAGGCACATTGTCTTTTAAAAAATTTAAATTCGCAATAAAAAATATTGAGGGTCCTATTATTGGGATAAAACTATCCTACCTCTCAAGTTAGAGCAAGCAATACACATTAACAAAAAAATTCATTAAAATCGATTGAGTGGTTTCGGAGTTCATTGCGGACAAGCAATGTGACATATAATTTTTATGTATAAAGATACATGAGCGGCGTTGGATAGGTTATATCTATTGACCACTAAAGTTTTAATTTAAATAATATCTGATGACACAAAGTTCCCTCGCTCCGATTTCCAATGTCGATGATATTAAACGGTCCTTGAGTCATGTTTCAATTATTCAAGTATCGGAATAAAAAGAACTTGAAACCCGTTCAACGAGCCAAGGAATGTATTCAATAGGTGCCAATCGTTACCTTGGTTACTAATGCATGATGGTATTGCTTGTGTGATTTGAATGTACCGCGTATGATTACGGTAGGGTTTCCACTTTTTATTTTTATTTAGACAAACGAGCACACAGTCCACTTGATGGTAAGTGGATGCTGTGGCCCATGGACATCTACATTTATCCACGATAAAGAAACAAAACGCGGATGCGTTGTCACCCCTGAGAACTAAGATGGAGTGCCCCGTTTCCAGTAACTAAGGGACTCCGGATCTCTACACTCACCATATGAAACACAGCAGTATTAAGCTGCTATTTTACGTTGGTATTCTGTGAGAGCGTGGGCCTTCCCCGGTCGAGCCGACCCATTCGTGCTATAACCATTAATATAGTTGCAGCATGGCTCTACCACGTATATATATCAAAAGTCCACTGCATAATAACTAGGATCCTAACGCAAATAAATAATGGAAGAATAGCCTTATATCATAAACTAAGCCTAATGTTTACAAAACTTTGTCAGTCTGCTTAAAAAACTACAACACATTAGGAACTGTATTTGTTATAATTTTTGTTGTATACTGCCTGTAGCCTGGGTAGCTCGTTTTCCTATTACTGAAAGGCTTGTAAGAACACACCTGTGTACAATAACTCAATTAGATATTGATGTCTCGTACTACGCTTGAACGTTCTGCTTTCGCGAGTTTCACAGAATTTATCAATGATGTAAACTCTTCTTGGAGCCAATATAAAGGATGTGACAAGATATTCCATATGTTCTTGAGGTATCAGTCTTTGTAAGGAAGTATAAGGATTTTTTTAAATTCAAGGGGGATCATTTTAGTAAATACAGACCAAGAGATCCAACTAAAATAATGATTCCATTTTGTAGAACAGCCTTAAATAAACTGAATGTATATCATATGTGCATATCAGTTTTTAATAAACTGCCTAGGAGTCTACGGGAACTTCCAATAAAATATTTTAAAAGTAAGTTAAGAAAATGGCTAGTGGATAAGTGTTTTTATACGATACAAGAGTTCATGCAACATAAAACTAATGTATATGATTATTTGTAATTTTAAATAAAATGTAATATAATAAAAAATATAATATAATAATAATAATATATAATAATAATAACATTTTCTATATAATTTATGATAAATAATAACATAACTTGACATTTTTGTAAGTAACATAATAGTATTTTAATTGTTTTATGTAATTATAAATATTTGCATGCCTATTAAAGGCAGAATATAGCTTGAACTATGCACCACTGTTAAATCTGGTACCACCTGTATTCTGTGCAAATAAATGTTTCTTTCTTTCTTTCTTTCTTTCCAATTTAAGTGCATATTTATAATAATTAACGTGTGGTTGTGACGTCAAAAAATCTATTATTACTTTTCGTCCTGTGGGTGTCGAAGAGGGGGCTATGGGAATGCCAGAAACATGTTTTCGCTTCCGATAGATGGTGATACCTACTCGTTTACGCTAGACGGAAAAATTTTTGACCGGTAAGGGGTAACCGCTTTAGAGGCGTCAGAGTCTTCATTGTGCCAAATTAAGGCAAATTTTTCGGGGAAGGTCTGTGTCATGCAGTGAACTTTGACGGGTTAATAACGAAGAATAAAAAAATTTATTTGAAATATTTGCATATTATATATTATTGCCCACGTCAATTTTATACTGTCATTCAATAATATTTAAAAAAATTAAATAGAGGTTCCTAATTTTAGATGGTTCAAACTCATTGCAATATCTACTTTAAACAAGCTTTTAAAGAGCTGATTAAAAGTGAATTAATTTAGCGCGCATCATATAATAGAAACAAGCACGACCCTATTACGCGAGACACGCCCTCACAAAATATACCTTACTATGGCAATCCGAAGAAACTCCAACACTGCGTGTTTTGTTGCCATAAAAAAGGATACAATGTAATTTGAAAACATAAAATACCTGGAAAGGGCATAACTGCACTCGAGTGAATAAACATTACAGCAGTAAGAACTCAGTGCGTGGTTTAGTTTATGTCAGTGGGAGCTGGGAGCGTCAGCCGCCGTCCGCGTGGGAACCATGAACTCATGATACACCTATATATGCTAATTTGCATGACCCTTAATGTGCCAGCTCGTTAATTCATTTCTTATCGTGTAATTTACTCAAAAATTAAATCCATTTATCATAATTAATTTTCTCACAGTGTTATTCCATTCTTATTATTCATTAGTCCTAGTGTTCAGAGATTGCCTTGTTATTGTGTTTGGTAGGGTAAGCAATATTTCCGTGATTTTAGGCTTTTAAGTAAATAAAATATCGTGAAAAACTAATTCGAGCAAAATAACATTGGACTTAGTGTGCCTGGGTGTTCACGAATTTCTAAATATCTACGACCATAAAATAACATACTACGATGACAAAATACATATTACAACAATGTTTATAAATGTATCTATTACGTTATTACTTATTACTTTAAGTAAATACGTTATGGTAAAACGAAATTATATACATTCAAAAACCCAGAAAAGAAAATAAAAGTTTATAAGAAAAATAAAGGAAAATATGGTATCGTTTCAAAAAGGTTAAAAATAATAAAATAGATCTTCAATTTTTATTTTCCACATTTTCTCATATCGCCTACAAAAAAGAATTAAGTGATTTTTCGATAATAAAACTAAGAGTACTTGCCCAAATTTCGACGAAGTCACTAGTAAAACCTAGTCTTACATCACATTATAGAATATTGAGCAATATCAGTTTGGAGGCAGCTGAAGATAATTTATAGTTGGCATCATAAAGAGGCGCCTACGCGCTATCAGTGCCAAGTCAGTGCAGGTTTGTACAACACCTTCCATATTTGTAAAATATTTAAGAAAATTTGCCTCAAGCAAAATTCAATACATTATATTATATGCTTGATAATTGCTAAATTTGGCAACTTGTTAAAATATTCCTGGTTAGATGATGTCCTCTTAAAACTCTTGACTAATAATTGCGACACTTCTTTTTCCTGTGCGAAGTGAAACAACATTATCGATCACCGGTCTATTTATTTTTAATTTTATCGCAGGAAAAGGTGCGTTCACACAACCCGCTATTTGCGTTTTCACTAAGTGATCGAGCTCTCACCGAGGCAAGGAGGCTAGTTTCTAAACAGATGCTAAATAATTCAATGTCGTTGTGAACGAAGAATAACTAATTGCCATCGTACATTGCTTTGGCGAGATTAATAGACAACGCAAGTTACGCGATAACTGATTATTTGTCAATCGATTAACTCTAGAGGAACATCGCTTACAAACAATTTGGATAGTTACATTTGCATAGGTAAATGTAAATTAGTATTCACTTAAAGAAATTTAGAAGGATTTTATCTTGAATAAAACTATTATTTACGGATTTTATTTTTTAATTCAACTTTAATTTATTTTTATTATCCCGACGTTTCGGGAGTGAGATAAAAGACCTACATCTCGCTGACAATGAAACTATGGTCAGTTTTGATGTTCAGTCACTATTCACATGTCTACCTATTATTGACTGCATCTCAATTGTAATTAGGAAGCTAGAAGAAAATAACATGCCTCAAGAATATGCAATATTACTTGAACACTGCCTCACATCTGGCTATCTATTGTGGAAGGAGGAGTTCTACAAGCAAGTAGATGGTGTGGCGATGGGCTCACCTGTGTCTCCCATAGTCGCCGACATATTCATGGAGGACTTTGAGGAGAAAGCCCTTCTTACTGCTCCCGTAAATCCAAGGTTCTACAAGCGGTACGTAGACGACACTTTCACAATTTTACCATCTGACAAAGTAACTGCATTTTTAGACCACCTTAACTCTATAAACTCTAAAATACAATTCACAATGGAGTTATAGGCAAATAATTCTTTAGCCTTCCTAGATGTTTTAGTCATCCGAAATCCTGATAACACTATTGGTCACACTGTGTATAGAAAAAACACCCATACCATCCGATATCTAAATGATGAATCTCACCATCATCCTTCACAGTTAGCTACCGTGGGTAAATCTTTGTTTCAGAGAGCACGAGGGATCTGTGACAGAAAACATCTGGCCGCCGAGCTTCAGCACATCAAGCAAGTATTGCAAGACAACAAGCTTCGGGTTCCGCGCCTACGTCATAGTGAACGAGTGAAGCCGGCCACAGTCGAGCGCGCGCCTGCTGTACTACCGTATGTTAGAGGAGTCACAGACAAGATTGGCTACATCTTGAAGCGAGCGTCCATTAAAACATACTACAAGCTGCCGAAGAAGATTAGTCAATTTTTACCATCCATCAAATGCAATATTCCTCTACAAGATGCAGGTGTGTACAAGCTAGATTGTGAATGTGGTCTCTCTTACATAGGTCAAACAAAAAGATCTATTGAAACCCGCGTGAAGGAACATATAGCTGAAGTGAAGCACCGACGCTCCGAGAAGTCAGCAGTCTGCGAACATGTTCAAGATCGTCCCCACCATTACATTACATTTGATAAACCAAAAATCCTCGCAAAAGAACACCGAAAAGGATGGTACGCGAGGCTAATGAAATTAAAAAACATCCAAATATCAATAGAGAAGATGGATGGGTGCTGCCAGCTGCTTGGGATCCTATAATTAACAAAATTAAGCCCAAACCCAAGCATACCACTGCAAGACTTCATGATACTATAAGCTCATTTTGCGTAAATCGCACCAAAAATTAATATTCAAAAACTGAAGGTAGCCGGGCAAACTATGACATTGGGACGTCAAACATCTCAGTCTCCCCCCCGCCCGACTACGGGTGCTGTAAAGCACCCGGAACGTCGAGAATTAAAAAATAAATTAAGGTTGAATTAAACGCGATAAAATCCGTAAATAATAGTTTTATCCAATGTGTAGTGTTGCGTAAATTTAAAATTTTTTTTTGGCCGAGCACACAGTCCACCTGATGGTAATTGAATGCTGTGGCCCATAGACATCGATATTTATCTCAATTAAGAATCAAAATGCAGATGCGTTGCCGACCCTGAGGACTGAGATGTAACGCCTCGTGTCCTGTAAAAAAGAGTCTCCAGTTCTCTACACTCACCACACGAAACACAGCAGAATTAAGCTGATTTTTTACGCTGGTATTCTGTGAGAGCGTGGTCATACTCCGGTCGAGCCAACCCATTCGTGCTGCAACCACAATATAGCTGCAGCATGGCTCTAGCACGTCAAAAATGATGGGCCACTGGTGGACATAGGCTTTCTCTCAGATTGCCTCATAGGGGAATATTTACCATTGTTGCCACGCGCAGGTGGGTTGGTAACCAGCGTTTTTTTACTTTCCAGTTATTATTAGTAAGATGTTGCTGCCCTCCTCTTGTATCGTTCCCCTTGTGGCCTCTTACAACTGCCACAGAACGATATGGTAGTAGATATCCTTACACCACCACTACAGGGGTAGGTGATAGATTATTTAAATGAAAAAACACTCCACGCAAAGCTTTTCACATTGACCAAACAAAGTAATAATCGAGTTATCCTATTCTCATGAACATAGAATAAGTATCCGGATACATCTAATCAAGCGTCCAGCTTTACGCCACAAAACCACAAACATATTAAAAAAAAACTCACTTCTACTAGATATTTTAACTAAAAATAGTAAGATAATTTCATCTAAAACTTATAGGAGCCGGGCGCTTGCCTTAAATTAGAAAATAGGCGAACAATCAGAATATTATTCAGATCCTTGTCAACACAACTGCGGTGAAAGGAAATATCGTGAGGAAACCTAAGCGTTCAATCAAAAAGCATATTACCAATTTATGTTTTTTGAATTGATTCAAATTCTAAAACCAATATTTAATATGGCCTTGAGCCAAGTATATATCGTTTTATCATTTATTTCTACTCTAGAATTAACTAAGGCAACAATTACTTGACTACGCGGCTAATTTAGTAAACAGTAGCTTAAAAACCGCATGTTTTCCTTAGCTTGCTAACAGCTTCTCTAAATGCATTAGTGTACTGTACAGCCTCCAAGCATTCTGGGTCAACGAGGTGCGTTCAAAACCGCAATACAAGTTAAGAAGAAAATGTTTACGGTTGTTGAAGTCACGTGTAATACTCTTCGTACCTTAGTGAATTTTGAAAATTGTTTTTTAGTTTACGTTCAAAATTATGACATAATATCACTATAAAGTTACAGCCTATATACGTCCCACTGTTGGGCTCAGGCCTCCCCTCATTTCTGAGAGGGTTTAGGGCAAGGAAGTGTCCGCCGCGCTGCCCAAATGCGTGTTAACGAACTTCACATGTCTTCGAAAAATATTTTTTTTTCTTATTCCTCAGACATGCAGGTTTCCTCACGATGTTTTCCTTCACCGCCGAGCACGTGGTAAATCAGCACTTAAAATTGCAATTAACAATTTCATTGGTGCCGGCGGGGATCGAACCCGGGTTACTCGCGTTCTGTTATATTTACAGTACTGTAAATATCATTATAAATAGTAAAATTGCAAAATGATTACTATTTCTAGTTCGATTGGAAATCCGCACAGTACATGACACTGTAAAGCCGCATTTACACATTCGCGCGAGTAACGAAGCGAGCGACGAGTCAAGGCAAGAACGCGAATAATATGTAAACGGTGGTTCGTCTTTCGTGGTTTGTGTTGCCGCTGTGGCGCTTGTGTGTCTGTAGCGGGTTTTTGGGCACAAATCAAAAGAGCGGTGAGACGAACTAGTGTTCACACATTCGCTTTCTAGTTAATTTCGTAGCAAACGACCTATTAAGCAACCTAAACAATATGGACTGGACCAACAATAAAATCATGTATTTGGAGCTCTGCCTACGTCAGCCAGTCATTTGGAATCCAAAGCATGCTCATCATAAGAATAAGCAGAAAGTTTACAATAGTTGAACTGGTATATCAGAAGTAGTGGGAGTACCATTGAACGATTTAAAATTGAAAAAAAAAATCTTAGATGGCGACTTTTCGCAGTACGTCGTCCATTTAGAAATTATAATATTAGAGATGAATATACGCGATGTGTCGGTCACTCGTGTGGCTTTAGGCTACATATCTGGCCAAACAATGCGTCTGGCGAGGCAAATCACGAGCACGCATTTGTAAATGCGGTATAAAAGCTGTTGCTTCATTAGTTAACACTGGCCAATCCTTCAAATGGCGGAAATTGCAGAACTTAATTTCGAAGCTAGTTTATCAATATATGTGCTCTCCACTGGAGATTGGAATCAATAGAAATGCCTAGAATAGCTCGAACTTTGAAAATTCAGACTACTCAATAGGTTATGGTTATTTTTAAGGGGATTTATGGTCCTAACAGAAAACAAATTAAATGTAATTCTGTATTCTCGTATTTAGTTTAGAATAACTTCATCATCATCAGCCCGAAAAGACCACGCTGGACATGGGCCGCTGCAGATGTAAAGAAATTTTCCTTAATAGTCACGCTTGGCATGAAGTCTTTGGCAAACCAAATCAAGCAAAATATTATGTTCATACCACTAACACCGGAAATTAATCACCATTTATTAAAACCCGTGCACACTCGCTAAAGCCAAGACGCCTAGATAAATATGTCGTGTGCACGTTGACCCTATAAAAACTTCTTTTTTTACAACTTTTAAATTGTTCAAGTCATTTTTATTGGTCTCTATCCTGATGACGCGCTGTGAAGAATGAATATAATTAAGCTATGCCAGCTAACGTGAGATATTACAACTGTTTTATGTTATAAAGTATTATGTTACGCATTATTCGGTAGGTAGGTAATAAAGGATTTAGTTATTACTTACTAGTATAATTAATATTGATATTATGGTGTGGCAATAGCAAAAGCAACACGCATTGTAGTTTTTTTGTATTGTGTATTAACTTGTTGATTCTGCTACTGTCGAGTCAGATCCTGGATTAACTGTAACTCAGTCAAAGCTTACATTAACACATCCCGTGTGAATGTGTTTTTATTGTCCCAATCTGTGAGTGCATACTAGCCTATTGAGTATTATGGGGCTCAATGATATGTTTTGAAACCTTTTTTATAGAATAAGGGTGGCAAACGAGCACAATCTACCTGATCGTAAGTGAATACTATGGCCCATCAACTTAAAGATATATTTATCCTTAATTAAAAAACAAAATGTAGATGTGTTGCCACACCCGAGGACTAAGATGGGATGGAATGCCTAGTTTCCAGTAAAAAGCCATACGAAACACGGTAGCATTGAGTTGCTATTTTATGCTGGTATTCTGTAAGACCGTGATCCTACCCCGGTCGAGCCGACTCATTCGTGCTACAACCATAATAGCTGCAGCATAGATTCTACCACGTAAAAAGGCCTGCTTGTGGAACTATAATGCCTTAGTCCCAAGTACAAAAGGAGCCCCCACTTTTTCCGCCTAGGATTCCAACCAGTTTGAAACCATCCTCTTAGCTATTTCTGTCACCAGACAGTAAACCCAACTCTGTGTTCTGGATTAAAAGATAAGAGAGCGTGAATAGCTAGCGACCAAGAAAAAAATGTAGATGTGTTGTCACCCCTGAGGACTAAGATTCGAAATCAAAGTTCTCCCAGATATAGTTATCTGTGAAAAGGATCTCCGGATCATGCCATTCGCCATACTAAAAAAGTTACTGCCTTTATACGCCCCACGGCTGGGCATAGGCCTCCTCTCATTGCTAAGAGGGATTAAGGGCAAGGAAGTGTCCGCCGCGCTGCCCCAATTCGTGTTGGTGAACTTCACGTCTTCGAAATATTTTTTTCTTATTTCTCAAACATGCAGATCTCCTCATGATGTTTTCTTCAGCGCCGAGCACGTGGTAAATCAGCACTTAAAATTACAATGCACAATTTCATTGGTGCTGGCAGGAATCGAACCCGGGTTACTCGCGTGCTGTGAAATTTACAGCGAGCGTTTAGCCCCTGAGCCCTGAGCTACCATGGCTCTTACGAAACTCTACCTGTATCTCTACCTCGCCATATGAAACACAGAAGTATTATGCTGCTATTTCACGTTGGTATTCTAAGCGAACGTGCTCCTTCCCCGGTCGAGCCGACCTATTCTTGCTGTAGTCATAATACGATCTAAGCTGCAACGTGACTCGTACTTAAGAAAACTGTTACATTAAGTATATAACTACAAAAAGGTGCTATTGAGCTTGATAATAACAACTTGCTAGTGAGTAATGACGGTGATATGCGCTTGATTTAGTTATGTATCTAATTTGTATAATTGTATCTGTTTTGGACGGCAGTACACATGACTCTATGATTTAACATAATATAATATTATATATACGATATAAGGAATGAAAAAATACGGACCTGTAATTTCTCAAATCCAAAGTTATCCAATTTCATTGTGTAATTTAATTTTTTTTTACTATTACAAACAATCACAAAAAACGCACTTTTAAATCCAAAAACAATACAATCACTGTAAATAACTTTAAAATAAACGCAACTTAGTTTTTTTAACCGTAATTTGCATTAAAAACTGGCGTACACTAATGTTATTCTAACGTAATGTATTTCTACCTACTGAACGTAAATATTTAAATATGGAAGGCTCTACTAAAATACGTCCACCGATGACGCGCTCTCTCGCCATATGAGATCACTAACAGCCCTGCCTTGTTTAAAAGCTTGAAGACACTAAGCACTATAAGTCGTCAAGTTCAAATGGGCAAAGTGCAGGCGATATCTCAAGTGAACACTTGTCTTCTAATTTTTGCCGCTTTAAACTTACGAGTAAAACGTATGGTTTGTGTGGTAATATGCAAATGAGAATTTTGTTTATACAGAAGTTAGCCGAGCTGGCCGAAATGGCGTGGAACGTATTGCGAACGACCGTATCGATCAAATATCTAAGAATTTAGTGCGGTCTGTTGGAAGTAGTTCACGTTTTAAACGCAACGGTCTCCCTTGTGCGAGTAGGTAAAGGTGGTAACAAATTTGAGGAACTTAAAAAGATAAATGGTCACCTGCATATGGTACACCTTGCGCTAGTGTCTAGAGGTCTAGAGATAATAAAGAGACCGATGCGATTAATACTGTAATTTGCCTAAGCACTGTACGTAGTTATTTCCAAATGAGCCAACTTTCTCATTACTTGGACGAGTTTCCTACACTCACAACGCTGGACATGAGTATTGTAAGCGCAGAGCCGACATCCTCGCACTGGTAATGCTACCACCAGTCTGCAGAAATTAGGTTAGACATTTTTGACAGATTTTCTGCCACTGACTGTGGTAGCAGAATATCGTTAGATACTCGTACTCGTTCGGTAAACAGCACGCGCAGTAATTCCTTTGCAATAATTGCGGTATAAAATTAGTAGGTATATCAAGCACATAAAGTTATAGCCTGTACACGTCACATAGCTGGGCTTAGGACTATCCTTTCAGGGAAGTATATAGGAACAATTAGTAGGTGTTGGCAGACTTCACAAGTCCTTGAAATATTTTCTTTGACTTTCTCACGTTTTACTTCACTTGCACTTGAAATTACAATTTTCAAATAAATTGGTAACGAAATTTCGTCAACTTTCTTATAAAATAAGGCTGAAAAACAAGCACAAAGTCCACCTGATGGTAAGCGGTTTCTGTTGCCCAAACACATTAAAATCTACCCTGTTAAGGATAAAAATGCAGATGCGTTGTCACCCCGGATACTAAGGTGAAATATCTCGTTTCCAGTAAAAACGGATATCCGGTTCTCTACACTCACCATAAGAAACACAACTATTATTAAGCTGCTATTTTACGCTGGTATTCTGTGATCGTAGTCCTTTCCCGGTCGAGCCGACCTATTCGTGCTACAACTAAAATATAGTAGTAGCTACAGCGTGGCTCCTACCATGAAAAAATTGCATTGCAAAAGTTGACCAAGAGGATTGTTAAAGGCAAAACCGGACCCCCGCATTGGTAACAATGTTACTACCTTTATACACACCACAACTAGACACATGCCTTCTCTCATTTCTAAGAGTTTCAGAGCAATTAGTCCGCCACGTTGCTCTTTCTCTGTGTTGTAGACTACACAATATCCTCTAAATATTTCATTCTTCAAAATACAGCTTTCCTATTTATTACCAATCTATGAAATTTTTGTTTCAATTAGGACTGCAGGCAAGATAGGTTAACGTTTTGTAGAAGGGTAGATATGCTTTTGAAAAGAAAAATTAACAATAAAATGCACAGAATACAGTTAATGTAATTTAACCTCACTAAAAACAATAGTCTTAATATAATGTACATCGGTCATCTAATATCGTGTACCGTCCTAAATCGAATTCCAGTTTCACAAAGCCGTCGCGTCGCGTACGCATGGTACGGTATGCGACCGTGTCGCTTTGGTATTCAGTCTGCAATTCAATACTATGCTATAAAAACTACCATCACATTATCCATGCCGCCGATCAAAAATTCTATTTTAATGCAAGAAGGTGCAAATTGCAATGGCAAACGGAACCGTGCATGTGCTGATAATCATAATAATATGCCGTTTTACAGACAATGGACATTCTACTCTTTGCAATGTTAGATATAATATAATTTCTTTAAACTATTACAAACTTAACTTAGGTAAATTTTTGAGCAGCTTTTCGAGATGATTTAAAAACGGTTAACTTAAACGGCGCCAATAAACAAGAATAGCCATTTACCTACCTCCACCTACCTCAGAACCTCAGTGTTCTATAATCTGAGCCAATAATTATGTTAAACACATAGAAATATCTTCTTTATTATATCTATGGTTAAACAAGTGATAAAATTTAAAAAATTGTACAACCAACATTGATGATGTTTTTTATTTATTTTAATGTTGTCGAAGTCAATTAAATACGCATTATTAAGGATTTTATATAAGACCACATGAGAAGTACCAACTTTCAAATAAAAAAAGAATCATCAAAATCGGTTCACCTTGAAAAAAATTCTGAGATAACACACAATTTATTTTTGTCGAATTGAGAACCTCCACCTTTTTTTAAATCGGTTATATACATCGTCCCACGGCTGGGCACAGGATTCTCTCGTTACTGCGATCAGCCGCATTTAATAAATTTTCATTTAACATATTAACCGATAATAAGATGTGCTACAAAAATTACATTAATACCCATATTATCCGATGTTTGATAGCTCAGGGTTAGAGATTGCAAGATCCGGATTTTTTGAAATCCAAATTTTTGAATTTTCCTTTGATTAAAATCCGGATTTTTCGAAGTTTTAATAATTTAAAATCTGCATTTATTCTGACACGACGGAATAAAATCAACGAAAATAAACAAAAACCGTGTAGTGGCGGTTAAGAATATCCATTACCCCATTAAAAAATTCTGAGATAACACACAAAAAAACAAAGTCGAATTGAGAACCTCCACCTTTTTTAAATCGGTTATATACGTCCCACGGCTGGGCACAGGATTCTCTCGTTACTGCGATCAGCCGCATTTAATAAATTTTCATTTAATTTATTAACCGATAATAAGATGTGCTACAAAAATTACATTAATACCCATATTATCCGATGTTTGAGCTCAGGGTTAGAGATTGCAAGATCCGGGTTTTTTTGAAATCCAAATTTTGGAATTTTCCTTTGATTAAAATCCGGATAATCCGGATTTTTCGAAGTTTTAATAATTTAAAATCTGCATTTATTCTGACACGACGGAATAAAATCAACGAAAATAAACAAAAACCGTGTAGTGGCGGTTAAGAATATCCATTACCCCATATCTTCCCGTGGGTGTCGTAAAAGGCCACTGAGGGAAGCAGGCAGAAGATGGGCAGCAGCATCTTCCTGATAAAAGTAACAAAAAACTACAGTTACCAACCCGCTCGCCAAGCGTGGCAACTATGGCAATATACCCCCATGAGCAACGACGCAGACGGCCCCCAGACCATGGTAACTGCAGGGCAGGGGGTGCTAAGAATCTCCAGTGGAGGTTCAGTTGCCACCTGAAACGACTCGACCTGACAAATTACAACGCATGCACCCTGAGGACTGACGAGAAGATCCTGGAACTGGAAGAAGAGATAGACAAGTTGTGTTGGAATATTATAGGATTATCCGAGGTCCGAAGAGAGGGTGAAGACACGGTGATTCTCGAATCCGGCAACTCGTTCAATCACCGAGAGGATTACCATCTGTCCCAAGGAGGCGTTGGGTTTATCGTCCACAAGTCTCTCGTTAACAACTTTATAAAGATTGGAAGTGTGTCGACGAGGGTTGCGTACCTTATACTCAGAATCACCAAACGGTATTCGCTGAAGGTCATACAGGCTTACGCACAAACGTCGCACATCCCGATGAGGAGGTGGAGGAAACGCATGAAAATATTTCTAAAACCATGCATTCCTTCAAAACACACTATACGGTGTTAATGGGAGACTTCAACACAAAGCTAGGCACAAGAAAAATCGGTGAGCTGAAGGTAGGGAAATTTGAGAAAAGGCAAGGGAACCCAGGGGGCCAGCAGCTGGCCGAATTCATGGAGAAAGAGGGATTCTTTATGATGAACTCTTTTCTTTCAGAAGCGGCCCCACAGAAAGTGAACCTGGTCGAACCCCGACGGTTCGAGAAAAAATGAGATTGACTTCATTATGACGACTAGACGGCAACTGTTCAGTAATGTCTCAGTGATCGCAAGGGTGGAAACTGGAAGCGATCACCTAACGGTTAGAGGCACACTGAACCTAAACGTTAAGTTGGAAACCTATCTAACTGCAGAGAGGTGTAAGACAGGGTGATGAGGGTTATATCCCCGAAACTCTTCACCGCTGTATTGGAAGACGTTTTCAAGCTACTGGACTGTAAAGGATACAGTATTAACATCAATGGCAAGTACATCACTCACCTTCAATTTGCCGACGATATAGTCCTTATGGCAGAATCGTTGGAGGACCTAAGCGCTATGCTCAATGAACTCAATAGTGTCTCCCAACAGATAGGTCTTAAGATGAACAGGTACATAACAAAGATCCTGTTTAATGTCCATGTCACACCCATGCCGGTAGTTGTTGGGATCACTAAGCTCGAGGTTGTTAACGAGTGAGTTTACCTGGGACAAATAGTCCGACTAGGTAAGTCCAACTTTAACCGAGAGGTTAATCGACGGATTCAGCTCGGCTAGGCAGCGTTCGGGAAATTACAACACATCTTCTCGTCAGATATACCTCAAAACCTAAAAACGAGACTGTACAACCAGTGCCTGTTGCCAGTGGTTACTTATGGATCTGAAACATGGTCCTTCACTGCTGGCCGTATAAGGACACTCAAGGTCGCTCAGCAAACTATGGAAAGGGCTATCCTTGGGGTTACTCTGCGTGATAAACTTAGAAATGAGGATATCCGCAGTAAAAGCAGAGTGACCGACATAGCCCAACGGATTAGTAAGTTGAGGTGGCAATGGACATAATGGGATGGATATAGCTCTAAGAACTGACAACCGATGGGAAAAAATGGTTCTCAAGTGACAGCTTCGTACCGGTAGGCGTAGTGTGGGGTCGCCCCACACTAGATGGAGTGACGACCTGGTAAGACATGAGGAAGTCGATGGATGCAGGTGGCTCAGGACCGTGCTTTGTGGCATTCCTTGGGGGAGGACTCTGTTCAGCAGTGGATGTTAAGGACTGTAATGAGGGTGGTGATGATGAAAATAAATAACAAAACACAATCATAAACTGAATGTATTAGCGTATTAGAGTAGGTAACCTACCTGTTCATTAGTTAGAATGAAAATTTGTGGATAAATGTAAAATATTATTAAAAACCGGATTTATAAAACTCTGGAAAATCCGGATTTTTCAGCTATTTTTCGAATTTTGAAGAATCCGGATTGCAATCACTACTCAGGGTTTTAAGCAATCACTGTAAATTAAAAAATATGAAAGAATTCGAATTTGATCCCCGCCAGCACCAAGAAATTGCTAATTGCCGAAAGTGTTAATTTACTTGCTGATTTGGTGATAAGGGCAAACAATGTGTGAAAACTGGCATGTCAGGAAATAAAAAAAAAAACCATCTCAGATACAGGAGGCCTTTACTTAAGAGTGGGATGTATAGGCTGTAACTTTTTACTTATAATTCATAAGCCAATCTTATGACTGACACAATCTAATGACATCATGAAATGAGGTGAGGTGATAAAATCCCACACCAGATTTTTTTAATGATTGAATTTAAAGTCAGCATTCTTATGAAAAAAAAAACACCCATTGAATAACTAGTCTCTGCTATTCTAATTTCTCAGTCTACACTGCATTATTGAGTATTTCCTGTTTGAAGATTTGCAATAATGACCTTACTACTCAGGTAGGAAGATTTGTGATTACTGACAATGAACAAGCATTTCCAATAGAAGGTAGACTTATAATTTTTTTTTTTATAAGAATGACAAACAAGCACACAGTCCATCTGATTGTAAGTGAATGGTGTGGCCTATTGTCTCCTACATCTATCTTCGATTAAGAATCAATATGCTGATGTGTTGTCACATATAAAACATATAAAAAGTAATAAGTAAAAATTGTTTTCGATTCTCTACAAGCACCATATGAAACACATAAACTTAAAACCTCTATTTAATACTAACATTTTTGAGAGCATGGGCCTTTCCCAGTCGAGCAATCCATTCATGCTACAACCTTATTGTGGTTTAGGGTGTGGGTTAGCCGCAGTTTGGTTGCACTACATGAAAACCTTATCATCACCAATGAGACCAAATACGGCAATGCATTCTCTTCACACCGTCCCCAAATCACAAGCAGTGGATTAAACTTTTAGATTACATTTGTTATAATAAACAATAATACAACATCAAACATAACAATACAAACATTTAAGCATTTTTAGTCTAATACCACTACATAAACATGATAATTCCTACTCATTCACAGGTTCTTAAGTATAATATAGTATTCACAACACTCGTCAATTTAAATAAAAAAGAAAGTAAAATTCATTTTCAAATTACAAAATCCATTTATTTATTACATTTCATGCAGGATATCCAGCCAACGTTGAAAGATTTGTTCCTTTGAACTCTAATATTTCTTCAGAGTTTGTTTTTAACTTCTCTACCAAAGCTTGCTTGTCAAACTTGAGCTCATTTATGTACACTTGTCTTATGCCTCTGATTTTGTTTATAATTGTTCTACGTAGCTGATTATTTATGAAAGGTTCTTTTAACAAATTTCCCAGTTCATTTAAGCTATCGGGTAAATCGAGACTTTTTTCTGATTCATATTCAATTTCAACATTAGAATTTTCTTTAGGTAATTTACTCTGTTTGCATTTCAGTTTCTTTAAACAAATGTGTTTTTCAAATTCAGTATCTTTTACAATTTGTTTACCTTCATCATCAAAAACAATCTTCTTATTTTGACTACACTCACATTCCACTTCACTCTCAAAGCTCTCTGAACCAGAATGAATACCTTGAGTTTCATTTATTAAATTTAATAAATGACCGTATTTTGATTCAATACTTTTTAAAACACTTTTACATTGACTGTACACTGCTTTTAATTCATCTAAATCACTTTTATTTATTTCACAAGTGTTTATTTTTTCCGCACTTTCTGTGCAGTTTGATAATTTACGTTTATTTTTCTTTATAACACCTTTTTGTTGAGTAATATCTGCATAACTGGCTTTGCTTTTCTGTCCTGAAGACTCATCTTGAACCCTACTCGTAAGTTCTCGCACATGATTTTTTACAACAATATACTTTTTTGACTCCAGATTTGTATTTGGTAATATCACGGAAGGCCTGTCTTGGCTATTCTGTACAACCATAACAAATGGAATTTCGTGTCCACTAATACGAAAATGCGATAATATTATTACAAAATCCAATAAATTTAAAAACAGCAGAAAGCACGTGATAATATTCAAAATCTATCAGAAATGTATAATTGAATCAATATTTCATCATAATGCGTTACTATAACAATACTATTGTGGTGATATGTACTACAAAAATATAAAAATGAATAATTTTAAATAAAATTCCATGACTAAATAACCTCCACCTACTTCACAACTTACGTCAAAAGAGACAAAACAACATGGCGGTCACCACAGCCAGCAGCCACAGAGTACAGGGACGTCTATGAAAATAGGGAGCATAGACAATACACTTTATATTGGTATGGCGTATGTTATTTTATCGTCGCGCTTGTGAATAATACTCATAGAACCATTCGATTATTTACAGAATTTAAACAATTCGATGTATTGAGATTTACATAATGATTTCTTATATTTACGCAAACACTATACTTTGATTCAAACTACTTTTGCGGATTTTATCGCGTTTATTTATGTTATTTTTAATACCCGTTTCGGGTGCTTTCCAGCACCCATGGTCACAGGGGAATCAGTCACCTCAATACCTATTTTTATTTATTTAATACATTAAGAAGAGGCGAAAGAAACTGAGCACACAGCAGTTTTGCTAGTTTTTGAATAGAAATTTTTCATTCAACTAATTGTAAATCATTTTAGTTCTTATAAAAACAGAAAAAGATTCGATCTCGATTTTCTTGGGTGAAATATCGCTCCACTGGATCGATTCAGTACCATATACCGATCTAAAAAATCGATCTTTTTGGCACATGAAATCCATTCTTATAACTAACATGCTTTTTACGAGATTTCCTCGCATGACCTTCAGTTAAACAGCGTGTAGGGAAGGATACACGTTTGTAGACCACAAAGGCCAATAAAAACAATTATTAAAATATTGTATTTACAATTTTTTACAAATATTTTGATATTAACGTGCTGATATAAGAATCATTGTTTAACTGGCTTCGCCAAAGGTGTGCTGATCGCTGCGAATACCGTGAGTGTCGTAACCGTGTATTGACGGTGTTAGAAAATCCACTACTCATTACTCCATGTCATTCTGTGGGTAAACTGTAATAGAAGTTTTCAGGAGCTACCTTCCTAATAACAACTCAAAATTATCCCCCTACTAACTTCAACCCAAAGTCAGGAAATTGGTGGTGCTTTAGGCACATACACTCGTGCACTATAATCCGCGCTGATGACTAATCTCTGTTAACACTGGCCACCGCCCCGTGGTTTGGAAGACATTATTTATTATACCCTAACTGAACCATAGTAGGATATTATACCCAACAATACACTATTTTTACCAAGGCATATCAAATCGTTCAATCAACGCATGTAAATAAAAGATGGAGCCGAACAGTGCGAGTCGTATTTTAGACTTGAAATAGACATTATATATTTAGTATAAAGATGACAAATATATACGTTAGCCCAAGCTTATTTCAATACATCACTAAAATCCTCATTCTAATTGGTTCAGTTGTTGTGAAGATTAGCACGTGCAAACGCACAAACAAACAATGTACGTTTACTATAATTACGTTAATTATATAATTTACTATAAGATATTTGATTTGACTTTGAAATCAAACGTACCTATGATTTTATTTAAGACTTTTTACGTTTCCAGGGTAGTTTTCATGACCTCAAGTAATTTCGTAAGATAAAACGTAGCTTATATTACCTAGTTTTATCGACCCACCATAATTATGATATTTTACGTTGCATTTGCGTGAATCAAGTTAACGAAAATTCTACTATTACCTGATTAACTTAAGTCTCCTTGAACTTATTTTAGCCAAAAACTATTTGAATTACAAAAAAACTTCGTAGATTTATTATATTTATAGATTAGTAACGCTTAATATTCGATAGCTAATACTCGTAGTTCAAGCCTTCGATCAATAATATAAAATTGATGGAAGATTCAAGTTAATAGTTTACGAGTGTTTCGCTTATTTATTAAGGGGAAATATAACCTCAAATGGCTTAGCAAGATCCTCCGTTATGCCGAAAATATTGCAGCATTAATTTTGAAATAAATATATGGTAAAGTTGAGGATTAATGTTAAGGACTATGTTAGATGAAAACACGATTCCGTAAAAAAAAACCAAAGTTAGTTCCAAAATGAATAATAAACCGCTGTTATTCATAAAATACTTTAAATAAGATCATGAAACTTTGCATACTAACTGAACTAACTATAAAGCAGTGCTTATGTTATTTACTTTTTTTTTAAATACCATTATTTTCACTGTAAAAAGAAATTACCTAAACTATAGGCATCTTGAAGCTTGATTCCTGCCGCCCGGTCAGTTTCGCTTCGGCCTTTGAAGCAGTGGCGAAGCTTCCATAAAAGCCGAAAAGCCGGGCTTGCCTTACTAAAACTGAATCAATCAATAATATGAACTAATAAAATAACTCATAAACTGTTTCAAATTATTTCAATTTTCCCGCGCACTCCACTGTTCGACACATGGACGATACCTCGTATTGCCTTAGCGTTACGTTTATACAAAGGTACTCTGTGGCGATACTGCTGCTGTCATAAAGTGAGTTTTAATAGAGCGATTAGTTGTCTCCCTCGCTCGCGTGGGCTTTTTACGGGGCTTTCGAGAAAACGATCGCTCTCTTTCTAACCTATGGCAAAATATTCTATAATGAAATATAACTACGAAATATTTATATAGCAATTACTATTGAGCCAACAAGCCTGGCCTTGCCATGAAGTTGTTTAGGAGTGAGCTAGCGACTAGCGAAGTGGTTGCGGGACCCTCGTATGCAAGTTCACTTCACATTTAAATGTTTATGTTTGTTTTTGTTGTGTTTGTTAAAAATTTATGCTTTATAGAAGATTTTCAGTGAAAATGGGAGGATAATAGTGTTGATTGTGATGAATATAAGTGTGTTGAAGTGCTAATCGGCGAGGAAAAGGTAAAAATCTTTAAAAATGAAATTTAATATTCAATAAACATTTCTTCATACTTTAAATATAGGTACAAGACTCTTTAGTATTAAAGTTTAATTAAGTTAGGCGTATTTAAAGGTTTGATAACTCAATATTTATATTACCATACGAATTAAGAATATCAATTTGAACACCAGCATAAAGTATGAGACACCTAGGTTTAATTTTAGAGGAAATAAGTGTTACAATCTTTTTTTAACGTGAAGCCCAAATTTTAATTAAATAAATCAAAAGAATACAGAAGAATGTATTGAGGTTTTTAAAGAATAGTACTCCCTTTAGTTATTTCCAGTTAGATTTCGCTGTCTACTTTTCAGTATAAAAAATTTTAATGGCGCCATCTACCTAATTCTATAGGTAAAGTCATTTTATCGAACGAAAATTGGTTGATTCTCACGATGGTACCTAAAGATTACGCTAGATGGCACAAATACGCTATTGGCTAATTTATAGTGATATAGGAGTTTAAAAATATCATTTTGTACGGTTTATTATGAATTGAAAATGAATAATTATAATATAATAGTCATTATTTTATGGTAAAAAATTAGCAAAGCTTTATCTTCTCATTATAACTATCTAACTCCTGTCGTAATCTGTTCTTTTAGGCATATAACTTAAACAAAATGTAATTTCGAGGTTTCATATCTGCCAAGCGTCCCTTTTTTTAACTTTGTACATAGTGTGTTTGTACTTTGTTCATTTTTACTTTTGTTCATGTATTGTATTGGACGTAAATATTTTTTTCTTTCGCTTAAACAAACCCAAACGGCTTTTTTCAAAACCACCGAAGGTGTGCAATTGCATATTATGTCATACAATCTATCTAGCGGTAGTATGCTTTCTGTGTGCTTTGTTAAACACGTCCTTGTCAGCACTGAATATGAAACTAAAGAGTGGAGACAGCTCAAGATTGGTGTATTTTCATTAAACTGCTAAAAGCAAGAAAACCATATCTTGGGCTTGCCCTAGTTTGGAGCCCTAACTTCGCCACTGCTTTGAAGGGGGAGGTTGTGTCGCTTACCGATCAGAATACACATTACGCAACAGGACGACGTAAAATTAAAATGGGAAATAACCGTAATAAAAATAAGAAGCGACTGGGTTGGCGTTAAGAAACAGGCATAAATATGATAAACCTAATGAAATAAGTATCTAACGATCTATCTACTTACAGTATTAGTGATTACAAACATGTCGGTACATAGCATACGACGCGCGGGGAAGTGGGGGCGAAATTAGAATTTGAGCCGACTTACTATAGCCCCTTAAGCGCTAGTAATTTATTTCATTCGAGTATTGAAATCATTCACAATCGCCAAATAGTAACAGTTACAGTTCGTATCGAATATTTACAGCTTACGAGTACATTATCGTAGTAGTCTAACGTACATAAACGGTGATTACACATTCTCCTTACTATTACCGTCGCATCGATCAAAAGTCCACAGCTGAACCACGAGTAAAGAAGCTGAACATAGGCCTCACCTTACATTGTTTCATAGTGGGTTTATTTATTACGAGTCATTACGAGTAGAAGAGTTGATTGGACAACTCAAGTGACTTGAGTCTCGAGTCCAGTTGAACTCGAATTAAATTAATATTTTTTACTATCTTGATTGGATTGAAATTTTTAACCGTTCTATGTAATAGTTTAGTTTTCAAAGATGTCATGTTATAAAGATCTGAAAGATAGTTTTCGATTCCATGTACAATTTTCAAGCATGCTTCCTCTTTAAAACGGCCAGCGGATGGAATAAATATTCGGAATACCTAACAATGAAACTAACGCGTCTTTTTATTTTTTACGAAAACACACATAGAAGGGACTTCGTTTTACTAGTTTTATAACAATACTTGTACAGGAGTATGCCAGTGAAAGAAGCATTAGATAATTATGATGCTATAATCCTCTTATCTCTTAGATTCTCTCACACAGATACTCTATATAGATACAGATTACTCTCTGTGCCTGCCTGTAACACGACTTGCTCTAAGTTGATCTTTTAGATTTCTCGATCTCAGTTTTAGATTGACATGTTTAAAGAGGTACATATAGGTATACGTTTTTTTTTTGTAGCTGTGGTAGTTCAGATGGTTAACACTCGCTGTAAATATAAAATAACGAGAGTAACCCGGGTTCGATCCCCGCCGGCACCAATGAAATTGTTAATTGCAATTTTGTGCTGATTTACCACGAGCTCGGCGGTGAAGGAAAACATCGTGAGGAAACCTGCATGTCTGAGTCTGAAAAAAACATTTCAAGACATGTGAAGTTCGCCAACACGCATTGGGGCAGCGCGGCGGACACTTCCTTGCCCTAAAACCCTCTCAGAAATGAAGGGAGGCCTGTGTCCAGCAGTGGGACGTATATAGGCTGTAACTTTACTTTTACAAGTAATTATAACTGTATTCACTCTTGTCTTGAAGACGCCCAGATTATATTCGGACGGGGTGACAGACACTCGGCAAATTAGGTATTCCACTTTTTTGCTGTACGCATTACGAAAGACGAAGCAAGCCGTTAGGTTCTAATGCGTGGAATATCGACAATCAACGTGTGAGGGTGTTCTAATGGTGAAAAGGAGAGGGGAGAGAGAGAGAGAGAGAGAGAGAGAGAGAGAGAGATTGCGCCCTCCTTTCTGCCAAGGAGGGTCGCGTTCGTATACGGCTTAGAGATCTCTCATCAGATCGGTAAGCCAATGCATAAAGGCGGTGTTTAGTGGGTAAAAGTCTCCACTCTCCACATAACCACGCAGCCGGCTGCGTGGTATGCTATGAGCATTCACCGCCTCCCTCCCCCGCTTTCCGAAGGGTTTCCCGTATTTGCTTCGGGCGCAAAAAAAAAGAGAGAAAGGAATTAAAGCATGTAATTGCTGTGCACACTTATAATACACACAATATACTGGTAGAGCTGCATCGTTGTTCTACCACATAGACATAGATGTATTATGATGTTGACAACATTTTATTACATATAAGTCACCGAGTAAAAGTTTTATTAACTAATTTTCTGTACTATTTAAATAAAAAATATTTAGTGTAATAATACTTGGTGTATACATAATATGACACATTAATATATTTTTTTATAAGATTAGGGTGACAAATGAGCACAGTTCACTTAAAAATGGTCTCAGATTCTCTGTCCTCTATTTTACGCTGGTATTCGGTGAGAGTGAGGTCTTGCCCTGCAGCTATATTAGTAGCACAGTTGCATTCTTACTGTAACTATACTACTAATATAGCTGCAGTATGGCTCTACTACTAAAAGCATTAAACATAAAATATTAAACAAAAACAATTGGATTTCTTTTACTGCTAAATTGAAAATGCAAAATACCTAAAATTGCTATTAATAATTAAATTGGTGCAAGTGGCGATTTTTTTAAGAGCATTGGGTGACAAACAAGCGCACAGCCCACCTGATGGTAGTAAGCGAACGCTGTAGCCCATAGACACATTTATCCTCAATTAAGAATCAAAATGAAAATGTGTTGCCACCCCTGAGAACCAAGATAGAATGCCTCACTTCCAGTAAAAAGGGTCTCCAATTCTCTATACTCACCATACGAAACAGCAGCATTACGCTGCTATTTTACACTGGTATTGAGCGAGCGCAGTCCTGCCCCAGTCAAGCTGACCCATACATGCTACAATTATAATATAGCTGCGGCATGGCTTTATAACATACTAAGCACATAATATGTTGTTTGTATACTATGGCATTGGTGAAATAAGCGTAATTGTTTTGTGACTTGCAGTACTTTCAAATAATGCGGGTTATGTCACTTTTAATCATCATCATTACAGCCTATCAAAAGTCTACTGCTGAATGTACTTACTACTCTACAGATTGAGGATATTTGCCATAGTTGCCAGCAGGTTCGTCGCCAATCACAGCTTTTATTATTGTGAGATCAGATGCTGTTCGCTATTTCCTGTTTCAGCTTCCCTCTACTACCTCTTACCACACCTATGGGGCACTAATATAAGTTTAAGGTCATATAATTATTCAATTGAGGAAGTATATGGTCAATATTAATGAAGGCCATTATCAAAATACATTTAAAGATCTTTATTTTTCCTTTTCTTTTTTTTCTTAGGTTTATAAATAATATCTTCAGTGTCATACGCTTCTTCATTTGTATTTTTTTCCTGTCTTAGCTTTTTACATTTTTTTTGTTCTTGTATCTCAGGGATTCTCTCTTGTACTGGACTGTCATCTTTAGAATCTCTTTTAGTTTTAGCATATTCAATTACTTTTTGTGGTTCCTCGTCTTCATTATTATACATTACTTCTTGTGTTACTTCCCTACACTTTTCCTTCTTCTTTTTCTTTGTTTTAGGTAGATTTTCACACTCATTTATTGCTGTATTATTTTCTATACTTTTTATTTGAGCATTATTGTCTATATTGCAATGTGATAAAGATGGTGAATTATCAGAAATAATTTTTTCGTCTGTTGTTCCTAAAAATCCCTGAAATCCACATATTGCTTCATCATCTAAATCCTTATTTGTCTTGTCTTCTTTACGTAAAATATTAGTTTTAGACTTAAAAGCAGTAATTTTATTTTTGAAGTAATCTTCCATACTACCTTTTTCAGTAAATACTTGTTCAGTTATTTTTACATTATTATCTAATGATTTTTCCGTTTCCGCTTCCTCTTTGAAACTTTTTTTACCAAATATGTTAGCTAAATCTTTTTCACTATATCGAGATAAGTCTTTTCCTCGGGTAAACTTATGATAATGTATGCGTGCTTTGCTTTTTTTGGATTTATCCTCTAGTGATATACCACTATGAAGTTTCACTTGGTTGACATCATTGGCTACAAAATATAAATTAATTAAAAGAAATTGTGTATCAGTGAATTATATAATTAATATCTATAACAAAATATTTTCTAATACAAGAAATATTAATTGAAAGTAAATATTAAGAATATTTTTTGTTATTATCAGGTATCAGGACACATTTGCAAATTTTACACTAGTTGACTAGTTATGAATTGGGAGTATGGTTTAATGACGCCATATATTAACTGAAGCGGAATATTTGATAGTTGTGAAAATGATGCAGAAATTTGGGATGTACAAGCTAGATTTAAAAAGCTGTTTTGTATGCCCATGATCACAGAAAAGTTTTTGGCCATAAACCAGAAAGTTTTCTGTGCATTTATGGACTTAATAAGGACTTATGGCAGTGGACAGGGTTTGTTTTTTGGCAAACACTGAACTTCGTTAGGTGGAGCTTTGTGCTGAAACAGGCATTAAAATATCTTTATCTGGAATCTCATGCTTGTGGCAGGATCAATGGGACCTACTTTGGCTGGATTGGTAGATGCCAAAGTAAAGGTAAAGGTGTTAGACAGGGGTTATGTAGCTTCTACAAGGCTGTTTAATCTATTTTATAGACAGTTATTTACAAACTTTAATTGTTGAAAAATATGGGTTAAGAACAGGTAAGTTAACTGACAAATGCCATATGTACACGATCACTGAGAATCAATAAATTTGCATTGTTGGCTAGAGTAGCAAATGATGGTTACATTAATGAACAGGTCATAAAAGAAAGGGGAATAAAGTGAATGCAAGTAAGAATATAGAATATACATAAGAAGGGAAGTTGGTTGTGCAAGTAGATGTGTGTGAGCAAGTGTGATGATTAGTGATCGGATAATCCAATGCATATTTACCTAAAGTGTAGGTGGAATGCGCTCCACTTTTGTATCGAAAAAATCCCAGGATTTTGGAATTGACAAATTTACTGTTTTTATTATATAATGCAGTCAGGTGTAGGTGTAAAAAATACATATTTTTAGTAGGTATAATTACTTATTTTAACTTTTATATATAAAAAAAAAACTAGAATGAAAAACGAATAAATCACAAATGAAATTAATGTAGCAGAAGTAAGTGACATAGACAGCTAAAGATGTCCTTAATGTAAGTTTATTAACCAAATTGGTGATATATTGAACATGGGACTAGATAAGAATGCCTTTACACAATGAACATGTGCAAGTAGGTATATTAATGTGAAAGTGAGATGTATGTCGGGATTATACTAAATGGATGTCCTTAGTCTATACAGATATGAAAGTTTATGTAAATATGTCATATTTTTGAATATTCAAATATTAAATGATTTTGTCATCATTACAGCCCTTCACTTCACAAGTCCATTACTGAACATAGGCCTTTCCAGGAACAAACATGGTCCTGAGCCATCTGCATTCATCAACTTCCTGCTCGTCTTACTAGGTTGTCAATCCATCTAACACTGAGAAATGCATTCAATTTTTTTTATTAAATAAGGGTGTCAAACAAGCACACAGTGCACCTGCTAGTAATTGGATATTCTGGTCCATAGACATCTACATCTATCCGCTGTTAAAAATTTAAATGCAAATGCTTTGTCAGACCTGAGGACTAAGATGGAATAGCTTGTAATCAGAGAAAAGGGTCTCCAGATCTCTTACATTCAATATATAAAACACAGCGCATAAAGCAGCATTTTACGCCAGTATTCTGTGAAAGCGTGGTCCTTCCCTAATTGAGCCGACCCATTCGAGCTACAATCATAATATAGCTGCAGCTTGCCACTACTACGTAAAAAAATGCAATTAAAAACATAATAATAATTTGAAACGTACCTAATCATTTTAAAAATAACTTTGTCGTTTTATGACAATAATAAAAGTAACAAATATCAAACTGACGAAATTATTAATAAAAGGTGGTGTCGATTTCCCAATTGCGAATATTATAATTTACTTTTAATAAATAGCTTTCGATAAGAAATAAGAACTTATTTTACCATTAGATAAATTAGCGAGTAAAGAGTTAAAGTCGTCTTCGTGCTTGGTCCATTGATCGTTTCTGTCTTCAAATCCTAATCCTTTCTCATCGTTTTTATATCTGGCCACAACATGTTCAACAATACCATTTTCTTTCGCACCTAACCCTTTCCCTGCTGTCCAACCCATTTTCTCCAACATTCGTTGCCCAAACTTAGTGCTGTCATTGCTCCATTCACTATTTTTAGCACGCAGATTTATAACTTTTTGTTTACGTCGTGGGCCCGCAAGCATTGACATATTTACACATTTACTAAAATGCAGTTCTTACAATTAGAACTTTATTTGCACGTGTACAACATAATTTTAAGTTGTCAAAATGGACGACCGACTGACGTGACGTTGACGCACAGGTTGACCATAATAATCTTTAGTCTACGGGGCGGGGTGACCATCTACATAAACCGCTTTTCTACCAAATGCGAAGCTCGATGCAAATTCTAAAATCTACTACAAGCTACTAAAATTGCTTGCATTTTCTGCTAAGTAAAATTTTACGGTTTTTGTTTCTATTCCCCATAGATACTATACTAATACTACTGCAGTATTAATCATTATAAATAACTAGTTATATTTATCGTCAAAATTTGTAAATTTATCTGGAATTAAGTTTGAAATTAGAAGTATGAAATATGGAAGAAAATTAGAATTTTAATCGCAAGACAAAAGTTGGAGTAACTAATATTAAAAATCTACCAATTTCGTAGACAGTCTACCAAAAACGTCACTCGATGGCGATTTTACTGACGTATCAAGGCGGCAACTTAACCGAACTTAACAACACGAGAGTGAAGTTAGTTTATGGAGTGAATTGTATTTTTTTTTATTTTGGCATCGCCTACAAGGCCTTTAGCCGCAAAAATTACAATAAACACCGTTATACATTTTTTTGTATATTTATATCACCATCTACTTCAAACTATTATTTAAACTAAACGGTTACGAGAACAGCAATCCACCGGCGGCACGATGCGGCGGCCAAGTTCCGGCCAAAACTTCGTTCTGTGGTCCGTGTAATCTGTTCGATGCAGCTTCTGTGTTGCTTTTTGCTCTGAGGTTTCGCTTGTACGAAAGGATGACATTACTGAAAACCACGTTCTATATTTTCTTATATTTTTTCTATATTTTACATGTTTAATCTACGACTTTTTCCGCTACCAGGTCGGCACTATATTTGACTAAGGTTAATATTTGATATATTCAAAGAAGAACTTAATTTGTTAGAAAAGTGTAGAGATTAATGTTTCTTTCCGAAGTATGAGTTACATTTTATATTAATAGTTGTAGGTAATACTAAATAATTAAATAAGATCGTAAATGGATAAATTCAATTACGAATATTTCTAAAAGTAAAAGAAATTAAAAATACAAAATAGAATAATAATAAAAAATAAAATTTTAAAGCAAATAATAAGTGCTAAAATCCTTATTTTTAAACTAAACTTTACTGTAACAATTCAAAAGAATATTTTAATTTGAGTATAAGCTTTTTTTTATAGAAAACGGGGCAAACGAGCATACGGTTCACCTGATGTTAAGTGACCACCGCCGCCCACGAACATTCGCAACACCAGAGGAATTGCAGGTGCATTACCGGCCCTTTAAAAAGGACTAAGTTTTTTTCATGAAGGTCCCCAGGTCGTATCGGTCCGGAAAAATCGCCGGTGGTAAACTATTTCACAGAGAGGTCGTACGCGGAAGAAAACTTCTAGAGAAACGTACAATAGTGGACCGCCAAGCATCTAGATTGTGTGGATAGTATCGGGAGGTTTGCCTTGTAGTGCGTTTATGAAATTTGGCGGCTGGGATTAATCCGAACAATTCCTCAGAGCACTCCCCGTGATAGATGCGATAAAAAATGCAAAGAGATGCAACATCTCTTCGCAGCGCCAGTGAATCGAGCCGATCGGAAAGCACTCGATCGTCGACGATTCGAGCCGCTCTGCGCTGGATGCGGTCAAGTGGAAGGAGCTGGCACTGGGGAGCCCCAGCTCAGAGATGGGAACAAACCACCACCTCCCAGCCCCACCGACCCTCAGGTCATACGGGCCGAATCTCGGGAGATGCGCGCGGTACTTGCACCTTGCTCTTTCGCGCGTTTTTTTTCGTTAGTCCTTTGGGCTTTTTTTTTGTTATTTGATAGTCCGGTGAGACCCAGGTATACCTCAGCCTCAACGCCACTTCCGGGAAAAATCGATAGAGTTCACGTCCTTTCGTATCATTCATCCATTATTCCTGCCAGGCACCTATCACCTCAGTCCAGATTTCGCGCTTTCGTCTGGTCAACTCCTCTTTGGGCGCCGTCAGACGTGCCATACCCATCCTACCAGCACGGGTGACCTCCAGGTCAGTTGGGAGAACTCCAGCCAGCACCGGTAAGGCCGCCGTGCTAGTGGATCGTTACGCCTTGGTCAGCAATACAAGGGCAGATCGTTGCGATCTCAGTAGTACGCTACGGACTGTATACATGTTCGCTCGCTCGTACCAGCACTCTGCCGCATACGCAAGCGTGGACACAAACACTCCTCTTTAGACAATTTTTAAACTCGGGTATCGCACAGCCCATGGCGATGTCGATACGCGAGTCATCTTGCCGAATCCGTTGGTCGCCCTTTCAGAGATTTCAGATTACGCATGTTGCACAAATGATAGCCCGGAGTCCAAAACCACACCTAGTACCTTAGCGGTAGTCACAGTCTTGATAGATCCCCACCAAGTTTAATAACGGGGGGGGGGGGGGGGGGGGCGCTGAAGTTTCCCTCTAACAGTCATGGTGATTGACTTTGAGGAGGAAAATTTCAGTCTATTCCTCAGCCCCCACTCCCGTACAAGGTCTAGAGTGACCCTGGCCCTAGATTCGTATCCGATTCAATCAAGATTGTGACATCATCAGCATAGGCAGTCATGACAACTCCCTCAGGCAGAGAGAGTCGGAGCAAATCGTCCATCAACAAGTTCCACAGTGTTAGGCCCAGCATAGAGCCTTGAGGACATCCCATGGTCGAGGTCTTCCACTCTACCCGGTCCCCAATGTAGTGGCCCACACGCCTGGAGGTGAAGTAGTCCACCAACATTTTATAAATGTTAGGTGGACATCCACCCCTCTTAGCTTTGCCCATCATCATCGGCCACCAGGCATTGTCAAAGGTACCGGAGATGTCCAAGAAGATATCTTGTACGTAGCATGCCTGAGAATACTTCGCCGTGCTGAGCAATAAACGTAGCGCTGTTACCGTAGACCGCCCCGGAGAAAATCTGTGCTGGTACTCAGATATCCCACGGCTAATTGCGAGAGCACATCTCTGAATGACGCGTTCTAATAGCTTTCCCAAAACAAGCAGGAGCGTTATTGGACGGTACGCCTTGGTGCGCGGCTTGTCATTACCCTTGGGAATGACAATCAGTCTTCCGTCCTTCCATACTTTGGGGAAAACCCCCTCTACCACACACTTAGCATACACCGAGTGAAAAGATATGGGAACAGTATACCATGTGAGGCCGAACCTGCGCCTTGTAAAGTTGCGGGCGGTGTGCCGAGATGAAATACTGTCCCGCTCTGTTGAGCACGCCAAGCTTTTTAGAGGCTAATTTGGTCTTCTCTTCGAAGTGACCACAGTGATTCCGATACTGGCTGAGGCAACAAGGGGAGTGCCTTGAAACTGAGAAGATACTAGAAAGGGGTTCTTTTTAGCGGTTAACGCGCAAACTTGTGTCTTGTGAGGGTTAAACTGGACTAGATTTAGTCGCTCCCGATCCAAGACTTTGTTCAGCAAAGACTCGATTTCAGACACAAGTTTGTCCCGGTACTCGGAGACGTTTTCCCAAGAAATATTGGCACGGCCGGTGCACAGAGCATCACCAGTTCTGTCATCTGCATAGCAATGAATTTGTAATAGTGAAATGTACTTCATTCACAACAATAATTGATTTAATCTCAAGACAGTATGCAAAATAGACGCTAGATCGCCTAAGCACAACTAATTGAATAAAATTTTCTATCTCGTTCCCTCGCAGCATAAATCCTAAAGATATCTAGTCTTTTTTTAGTGTCGCTTTTTCGTTTCATGGAGTTTATTTTTCAATCAATGATAGTAAAAGTATGAAAGAAGTTTTCAGTTCAAAAATGTATAGCCCGTATGGATAAAGAATGGAATTAGATATGACGGCTCTTAGATCCCGTACCGTCAACATGTACAGTACCAATACTGAAAACCCTCTAATAACGTATATCGTTATAACGTTATATTATTCGGTTAATTGGAAATTTTCTATTAATGAGAACATATTCGAAAAAAAATGTACACGCAAGTAGATACATCAATTTATAGTTAAATTTATAACTTGTGTGGCGTTATCTTACACCATTGGTCTAAGGTCGTTATTTAGACTTAAGAAATATTCATTAAAGTCCTTTTCTTTTATATATTAATATTTCTATTTTAATAAATCTCTAAACTTTTCGGTTAAAATTTAGTCTAGATCACTCCTAGTATTACACTCTATTTTTTCATGAAGTTTTATTGCCATCGGTTCACCTATTCTGAAGGACAAACAAACGAAAATTTTAAAAATGGTCACTTATTTCTCAATTGCAAAAATAAATTTAAATAACATTAAATTATGAAGAAAACTCAGAACGCGTCGTAGCTCACAAAATGGCAAAACTGGACGGATTTTATGTGGTTTATGGCAATTTGTTATTATTAATTCCAATAACAAATTGGACTGAAGTTATAGAACGTACGAAAAACACATATCGCAACGTATTTTTTTATGCAGTCGCTACGGCGTGTGTGAGTACAGATAGCGACAGTGTGCAAGCGAGAGGTGAATAGAGGCGCCGCCATTTTCAATCCCATTCTTTAAGTGCACGGGTTATATGTTCTTATGTCATTAAAACATAACATTTTATATTTGCCAGTTAGGTAATTTAATAATATACTTGTTATTGTATGATTTCGGCGAGAAATTAATCTACATACAAAAAAGTAAAATTGAAGTGTCTGTTTGTAATGTCAAAATAACAGCTTTTAACTAAATGCTTATAATAATATAAAAGTATATACACGATTTTTATAAAATAATAGAACAATTTTTTAAATGATTGTCTGTCTGTCTGGTTGTTCCGGCTAATATCCAAAATAGGCTGGACCGATTATGACGGGACTTTCACTGGCAGGTAGTTTTGTATAAGGAGTAACTTAGGTTCTTTTTATTTAAAAAAAGAATTAGCGTTTAGCGCAATAAATCTTAAAACCCATGAAATCTAAGCGTATTTAATTCGACTAGTAAGTTATATAAATAATTGATTTTAAGCCTACTTTGCTGCGTTTAAATTATTTCATCTGGGTATTTGACAAATCGTCATCTACTTCTTGTTCCGCGACATGGAGCAACACGGGCCACGTCGCGGGCGTCGTGTCGCGGGTCACGGGCATAAGTATGTATTGAGTACGTGACAAGATGTTGAGCATGTTTTCAGCGTTACTTGAATTGTTAGCAGCAGGGCTTTGTCTATATATCTTCTATACTTTATGATATATATCGTCTGTATTATTTTCTTGGTCTTTTTTTTTTTTTTTTTTTTTTTTTGCGGATGGAAAATCATCTAATGACCCCTTTCGCTCTGGGTGGAGCGTAAGGGAGTGTCAGACTTTTACTGACTAAAAACCATCCGTGTTCCTTCAGTGCCCTTACGTTCCGGAGCCGCGGTATCTCTTTCGAATAGCCCGCAGCCCCGGCAGGCGTCGGCCCTTGCGGGCCCCATCACGCTGCTGACAGCTCTTTGAGGCGCGCGTGGAACAAAACGCGCCGTCGACACGGCCTGTCGTCGTTAGACGGACGGACGACGAGCTACCCATTGCTCGCCGTCCACAGGCCCGCGCCTACGGTGGCCGGGGGCCACGACGTAGCCCCCGACGCCCGGGGCGTCTCCCGCGGCGGCCTGGGAGGAAAGCTGCTGCTCTTTCCTTCTCCCGCTCCGCCACCTCCTTCGCTAGCATCACTGCTTCGCAGAAGGTGGTGACGGCATCCCATTCCGTCTCGCTCCGGACCATGGCTTCGACCAGGGCCGGACGCGAGAGGTCGCCGCCGCCTATCACCGCTACGAGGACACGGCGGTGCTCCGCCCAAGCAGGGCACACCTCCACGGTGTGTTCCACCGTGTCCTCCGGTCCATCCTCGCAGTGGGAGCACCCGGGCGTTTCCTCCCGCCCGATTCGGTGCAGGAACCTCCCGAACACACCGTGTCCGGTGAGGACCTGAGTCAGGCGGAAGGTGAGGATGCCGTGGCGTCTCTCAAGCCACTCCTCAAAGAGGGGTCTTATCGCCGCTATAGTGGCGTGCCCAGCACGGGGTTGCGACAGTCG
Organism: Parnassius apollo; assembly: GCA_907164705.1. NCBI lineage: Eukaryota > Metazoa > Arthropoda > Insecta > Lepidoptera > Papilionidae > Parnassius > Parnassius apollo. Next base: position 1,453,031 of record CAJQZP010001062.1, on the reverse strand, counting down.
CTCTCTCCATGTCGCCATGAGATCGTGCCGGAAGACTGTCCGCTGCGCGACAACTTGCCGCGGCAGCGGGGTTTCCCCCCGGCATAGTGCCTCCGCGCGCCATTCGTGCAGGCGTGCGAGGACTACCGCCTCCAGATCCCATGGCGGCAATCCGGCAAGGAGGCTCGCCGCCTCGCGGGAGATCGTGCGGTAGCCGCGAACCATTTTAACGGCGACCACCCTTTGGGGCGCGTTCAGGTGGTGGACGGCAAGCCGCGCCAAACCACGCGCCCACACCGGGGCCCCGTAAAGGGCCATGGATCGCACGATCCCCGCGTAGAGCCTCCGGCAGGAGGCGTTTGGCCCCCCAGGTTCGGCAGGAGTCGCCTGAAGGCAGCCCCGGTCCGTTCCAGTTTGGGAGCCAAACGTCGGAAGTGCTCAACGAAGTTCCATCGGCCGTCGAGGACGAGTCCTAGGTACTTCAGCGTCGACTCGACGCCGATGGGTACCCCTCCTACCATTACTGATGATCCCGGTGGTGGCCTGTTCCGAGGACCATGGAAGTGCATGGCCTCGGACTTGTGCAGAGCCACCTCGAGACCCAGTTGCCGAATCCTCTCAACGACTATCGCAACCCCGCGTGTCATAGTTTCCGCCGCCGCCTCGTACGACCCCCCCTTGTGCCAGTACCAGCGTGTCGTCAGCGTAGCAAATTACGCTGACGCCGGTAGGGAGGTCGGCGCGCAGCACCCAGTCATAACCGATGTTCCACAGAGGTGGCCCCAGAACCGAACCCTGTGGGACACCGCACGACATCTCTCGCCGGTTCCACTCACCGTTGCGACCGGGGTAGATGACGGCCCTGTCCGTCAGATAGTCCCCGACTATACGACGGAGATAGGTCGGCACCCGGTGATACCGGAGTGCCTCCCTAATGCAGCTCCAGGGCATGGAGTTGAAGGCGTTGGCGATGTCAAGAGACACCGCCAAGACAACCCCCCCTCTGGCCACTGCATCCCCCGTCGTGAGGGCTCTCACGCGCATGATGGCTTCCACCGTAGAGCGCCTCTTGCGGAAACCAAACTGGTGTTCCGCAAGATCCGGCCCCGTCCCCGCAAGGTGCTCGGCGAGGCGGTTTGCAATGACTCTTTCAAAGAGCTTGCCCACCTCGTCGAGCAGCACCACGGGCCGGTATGCGGACGGAGAGTCCGCAGGGCGCCCCGGCTTCCGAATGAGGACCAGCTTCCCCGTCTTCCAACGAAGCGGGAATTGGCCTCTCTCCAAGCATGCGCTTAGGAGCCCCTCCAGTCGGGGCCCGAGAGCCTCCGAGGCCAGGACCCAGGCTTTGCCAGGCAAGCCATCGGGTCCTGGGGCGGTATTCCTGGCCTTGAGCCTACGTACCGCCACTCTCAGGTCTACCCCGGTCCCTTCCGGGATGTCGTCGTCGTCGTCCTGGTGGTCCGCTTCCGGCACCGCATGTGGCGGAGCCATAGGCGGGGGTGGATGTTCCCGTCGCGCAGGGAACAGAGCGCTCACCACGTCCTCCACGAGCTGGGGCCGGAGACTTTGCGTCAGCGGGGGGCCCAGGTGCGGAGTTTATCCCGCACCATCTTGTAAGGGCGCCCCCACGGATCTCTGTTGAGAGTCTCCAGCATCTCCTCACGGGCCCGATCCCGGGCCCGCAGGACAGCCTCCCGGAGGGCGTTCTTCGCCGCTCTGTATCCCTCGTACAGCTCCGCCTCAATGGCTGCCGCATTCGGTGGACGAATGCGGAGCCTGCGATGCCTGGTGTACAGGTGCCGCGCGGCGATACACGCCTCGCGCAGAGACGTCAGCTCACGCGACCACCAATACACCTGACGCCGGGCGCTTCCTGGCCGGACGCGGGGCATTGCCACGTCACATATCTCGGACATGGCCTCCTGGAACCACCCTGCCTCATCATTGACGTCGGCAGGCCTGTCCGGTGATGACACCCAGGCCTGCACGATCGAGGCTTCCAGGAGGAGCTCCCGGTCCAGCTGCTTCAGCGCCCAACGCGGACCACTCGGGGCCTGTTGGACTGGCGCGCTCGAGGGCTGGGTGGAGACATCAAACCGGATGTACCGGTGGTCGGAGTAGGTCTCCACCCCCCTCCATGACACGCCAGTCAATGGCACGCGGCGACAGAGCGGGGCTAGCGAACGAAATGTCCACCACCGACTCGCCCCGCATCCGCACACACGTGGGGACAGAACCCCGATTTAGGACGACCAGGCCTGTCTCCAGAGCCCAGTCTTCCACCATCCTACCCCGCACATCTGTACGACGAGAACCCCAAGCCAAGTTCTTGGCATTGAAGTCCCCGAGGACAAGTACGGGGAGGGGATAACTTCCGACGACGACTGCTCTCAGCTCTGCAAGAGAGTTGTGGAGCTCGGCGAGAGATCGGTTCGGGGAGAAGTACAACAAGTTTCTTGGTCTAAGGTTACAATATCAACAAATTCTCATCTTTGTCCTAATTACTAAACCGAAGAATGTTAATAGAAGCTAAAGAAGGGTATACTGAGGTACAAGTGCTTTAATAGTCATCATCATCATCATTACAGCCCCTCACAATTTTACTGCTGTGCTGAACATAGACCTCCCCCAAGGAATGCCAGAAAGCACGGTCCTGAGCCACCTGCATCCATCGACTTCCTGCATGTCTTACCAGGTCGTCACTCTATCTAGTAGAGGGTCGCTCTACACTACGCCTACCGGTGCGACGCTGCCACTCGAGAACCTATTTTCCCCATTGGTTGTCGGTTCTTCGAGTTATATGGCCGGTCCATTGCCACTTCAGCTTACAAATCTGTTGGGCTATGTCAGTTACTCTGGTTCTACTGTGGATATCCTCATTTCTGGGTTTATCAAGCAGAGAAATCCCGAGCATAGCCCTCTCCATAGCTCATACGTCAGCAGTGAAGGACCACGTCTCAGATCCATAAGTCATCACTGGCAATACGCACTGCTTGCACCTACAATCTAGTATTCAGGTTTTAAGTTATACCTGATGAGAACATGTGTCGTAATTTCCCGAACGCAGCTCAGCCGAGTTGAATCCGTCGTGATTTAATAATGAAGTGGTAGAATTTCTGTGAAATGTTTCCACAGCACTTTTAAAACTTCAAGTTACATCATAGATATTTTAGGCATTTTGCGGTCAGGTGTCAACCTAAACATTTAAAACTTTTGCCTTTGAACAAAAATCTTAGTCGCAGTCTTGCTCTGGTGTTTTAGTTTATGTATGTATTATGAGAAATTTAAAATTTTATAATATGTCGACACTCCGTAATCTACATTGTAAGGAACTATGAAATTCGTTAACACATTATGTTATAAAACTCTCTAAAATCAAAGAGAGGCCTTTTTCCAGAAATGGCGCGTATATAGACCGACTTTGCTTTAAGAATAAAATTAGCACCCAATAGACGTCTTACCTATCCGCTTGTCGGGCGTGGTGAGTTTGAGAAAATGTTTAAAAAAATTAAAACAATAAATGGCAGTTAGGAAAGACCTTTTTAGCGGTGGACATAAGACATTATATAGAAGAAGTAAAAGAAAAGTTCTACTCATTGAATAAAACTATTATTTACGGATTTTATCGCGTACAATTACTACTTTAATTTATTTTTATTATCCCGACGTTTCGGGTGCTTTGCAGCACCCATGGTCACGGGGGGGACTGAGATGTTTGACGTCCCAATGTAATAGTTAGTCCGGCTACTTTCAGTTTTTGAAAATTAATTATTGGACCGATTTACGCAAAACGAGTCTATAGTATCATGAAGTGGAAGTATTTCGTGGTCACTTGGAAGGGAAGGCCAAATTGGCCTCTAAAAAGCTTGGCGTGCTCAACAGAGCAGGACAGTATTTCATGCCGGCACACCGCCTGCAACTTTACAAGGCGCAGGTTCGGCCGCTCATGGAATACTGTTCCCATCTCTGGGCTGGGGCTCCCCAGTACCAGCTCCTTCCACTTGACCGCATCCAGCACAGAGCGGCTCGAATCATCGACGACCGAGCGCTTTTCGATCGGCTCGATTCACTGGCACTGCGAAGAGATGGTGCATCTCTTTGCGTATTTTATCGCATCTATCACGGGGAGTGCTCTGAGGAATTGTTCGGATTAATCCCAGCCGCCAAATTTCGTGAACGCACTACACGGCAAACGTCCCGATACCATCCACACCATCTGGATGCTTGGCGGTCCACCACTGTACGTTTCAAAAGGAGTTTTCTTCCGCGTACAACCTCTTTGTGGAATAATTTACCACCGGTGATTTTTCCGGACCGATACGACCTGGGGACCTTCAAGAAAAGAGCTTACTCCTTTCTAAAGGGCCAGCAACGCACCTGCAATTCCCCTGGTGTTGCGGTTGATCATGGGCGGCGGTAGTCACTTAACATCAGGTGAGCCACATGCTCGTTTGCCCCTCTTCTATAAAAAAAAAAAGTCTTGCAGTGGTATGCTTGGGTTTGGGTTCATTTTTGTTAATTATAGGCCTTACTATTTCCCAAGCAGATGGCAGCACCCATCCATCTTCTCTATTGAAATTTTGATGTTTTTAATTTCAATAGCCTCGCGTATCATCCTTGGTAGGAATCGGTGTTCTTTTGCGAGGATTTGTGGTTTATCAAATCTAATTTAATGGTGGGGACGATCTTGAACATGTTCGTAGACTGCAGACTTCCCGGAGCGTCGGTGCTTCACGTCAGCTATATGTTCCTTCACGCTGGTTTTTATAGATCTATCAATTAGTAATTAAGTTTAGTAATTAAACGCGATAAAATCCGTAAATAATAGTTTTATTCAATGTGTAGCGTTGGCGTAAATTTAAGAAATCATTAAACGTTCTACTGTTAATCATAACGAGTACGCCCGTCTTGTTATTGAGAGCGAGCATAATAATAAAAATCAAGATCATGAAGCAAGTTAGAAAAGAATTAATAGGCTCTTGTTAAGCTAAGCCCTATACCATCTTCGGCATCACCACTAACACTAACCCTTAGTTAAATAGTCAATCATTGCCTTCTAATATAACTATGTTAACTATTTGCAGTAGTATAATAAGTCTATGATTATTTCACGTGTATTGTGTTTAAAGTTAGAAGACAATAACTTTTTTTTACTTATAAGCCAGTGCTTGATCACAATCCCACCTGGTGGTAAGTGGTGATGCAGCCTTAGATGGTAAATCGCACTGTCATAGCGTAACAAAAGGCTATTCACTCTTGCCTTGAAGACGCCCAGATTGTATTCGGACGGAAAGGTAGACGCCGGCAAATTACAAAAAACACATGATTTTAAGCGATCTACCCCGGCTGCGCCTAGGTAGGACATATTAAAGTGACTTTATTTAGAATTAAGATAAAAAAAACTATCTTCAATCGGTCCAAAAAAGGAGGAGGTTCTCAATTCGGCTGTATTTTTATGTTTGTTACCTGAGAACTTTTGTCTAGGTGAACCGATTTTGATGATTCTTTTTGAAAGCTGATGCTTCTCATGTGGCCCCTTATAAATTTGATCAAGATCTGACCAGTAGTTTATGAGTTATCCTTAATAATGCGTATTTAGTTAACTTCGTTGATTGATGATGTTCTCATTTCACTTATGTATTAAAGTCGGTTGTACAAATTTTTTAATTTTACCAATTGTTGGGATAAAATATAGCCCAGATCACTCCTGGCATTACTCTGTATCGGTTCGTGAAGATTGGTTCAGTCTGAAGATTAAGCCGAACAGTCAGATTTTGACTCATGGCTTAATGGCATTCATATAGCCCCTGCAGCTAAATTTACGTCAGTTATATGCATATAACAGACACTTCAATTTTATAAGTATAGATAATATGTCATATCTATTGTAAAAGCGATAAAAAACGCATCTGGCATTTATTTCTATTGTTGCAACGCCCACCGTAGTTGATAATATTTCGCTTGGATAACGATTGTTGATCACTGATTTATAATATTTTTATTAGGTCAATAAAGAAAAGAGTATATTATTGAAAATATGTGACTGTTAAACTACTCATTAACTACATTGTTAATATACGATATTTGTCTGGGTTTTTAATATACAAGATTTCTAATTTTTTTTAGATACTAGAAAAAATCGATAATAAATGTTAAGTTACAAAATTATTTGCATATTATATCCAAAGTGTATGCGATGAAGAAATCATTTAACCATCACATAACACGATAAAACATCATTTTCTTTTCCTTCATTAATTTCATCCTCGGTGTACGATAATCCACCGCTGCACATAGACTTTTTATTTATTTATTTGATTTAATTTAAACTAACATTTAAAAGTTTTGAACAAAAATTAATGGGTTTCGTGAGTCATAATGATTTTTGACTACGGGTATGTGTTACTACTAGGCTGCACTAAAAGTATCGGGAATGGAATATTTCCACTGTTCCTGTCATATTAAAATCTTTTTAATTGAAAATTCCTTGGTTTTAACAATCGAATACCATTTATTTATTTAAAAAAAGATTCTCGGTCTTGTCGCAAGGTTTTGTCAAACTTGTTTAGTCGTTGAGAAAATGGAATTGACTCGAGAAAATTCAAGAGCGATGATTTATTATGACTTTCGAAGTGGTTTAACACAAAAACAGTGTGTTGACCGGATGATTTCTGCATTTGGTAATGAAGCCCCGCCCAAAACCACAATTTATCGCTGGTTTGCTAAATTTCAACGTGGACGTGTCCAGCTCAATGATGATCCCCGTCAAGATCGTCCAAAAACTGCAGTCACCCAATAAACGTTAATGGTGTGCGTAAGCTGATTGAGGAAGATCGACATGTGACATACCGCGAAATTCAGGCAACTTTAGACATTGGCATGAGTCAAATACAAATAATCTTGCATGAACAATTAGGTGTAAAAAAGTTGTTTTCCCGATGGATACCGCATTCGCTCTATGAAGAGCAAAAAGCGGCTCGCGTTACTTGGTGCGTCAGAACTCTCGAAAGATTCCACGCAGGTTTCTCTAATGCTGTATATAACATAGCATCAGGTGACGAATCCTGGATATACGCGTACAAACCTGAAACAAAAAACCTGTCACGAGTTTGGGTGTTCGAAAATGAGTTAAAGCCCACAAAAATTGTTCGTTCACGGAGTGTTGCAAAAAAAATGGTGGCCACGTTTGTCTCCAAAACCGGCTATGTTACGACTACCATGTTGCCACAGGTCGTTTCTGAACTCCGTAAAGAGAACTGCAACCGCCGCATCATCCTCCATCACGACAATGCGGGTTCTCACACCGCACACAGAACAAAAGAGTTTTTAGAGCAAGAAAACATAGAATTATTAGACCATCCACCGTACAACCCCGACCTAAGCCCTAATGATTTCTATACTTTCCCTAAAATAAAGAATAAATTGAGTGTACAGAGATTTTCATCACCCGAAGAAGCTGTGGACGCCTACAAAACGGCTATTTTGGAGACCCCAACTTCCGAATGGAATGGTTGCTTCAATGATTGGTTCCACCGTATGGAAAAATGTGTCAAATTTCGCGGAGAATACTTCGAAAAACAATAAATACATTTTTAAGTAGTAATGTTGTGTCACTTTCTTGATTCCCGAAATTTTCAGTGCCGCCCTCGTATTATTTATTCTGTGCTTACGGTACTTATTTTTTATACACCGGACGCTTCGAAAACTTTTCAGCGGGGTTACTGGTTTGACATAAATCAATGAGATTAAAGTACTTAGTAATAATTAGTTGTGTTGCTCATTCTTGAAATGTGTTTCATATTCCTTAATCGTAATTATAGAAATTTCGGGAATGTAAGTCGGTAAGCCCGCAAACGGTAACTTCAATTTGTCCTCGAGTTGCCTGTTTCATCATTTCAAGTTTAATAGAATCTCGACTAATAGTTTGAAATAAATACCTATCTTTCAACAACTATTCACACATCATTGTATTTATATGGATTTAGGCTTTTAGTTCTCTTTTTAAAATTCGCACCGGGTTAAACTTTTTGTTTGATATTACAACCAAACGTCCGTTTATCACGACAACGAGACCGCGTGATGCTTTTTTTTCTTTATTGATGTATCGTGATGAGAAAATCGTTAGCGTTAAATCAAATAGTAGGTAAAACAAATTTTTAATATGGCGGTGAATACAGTCTACACCGTTTTTGTGGCTAAGGAGTTTTTGTATCGTTTAAACAATATGGTTGTAAGCTTATGATAAGTATATCAACAACAACATCAATAATTATCTTTATTAAAATAAGATTGAATTTTGAGTGTATATTCGTAGATCTTAAAAAATTACGTATTAGTAATATTTTTAAAAAATAACAATATAAAAATAACAATATTAATTTATTATTGTCATAATGATTTCTAATCGTTTTCATCTTTTTATCTAACTACTAACTCCTAACTTTTGAAGCAGAACAGATTTCAATGAAATTTTGCACATTGGGAGTAGTTTTCATCGTTTTGAGATCCCAGGAAGCTATTCTGACTAATTTCACGTGGACATCCGTATGTATGTATGTATGTATGTATGTGTGTGTAAGTATGTAAACCTTTCATAACTTTTGAACGTCTTGACCGATTAAGATGCGTTCTAAAGATCTCAATGTGGAATAGATTTGGTGATAATATGAAGTTGAAGCTCAAAAATAAAAAATTTGAAAACATGTTTTTTTGGAATAACTTTTAAACGGCTTTACCGATCGATTTTTTTAGACTCAAAAAATGACGTCGAATGCCGTTTGGAAAATAAAATCGGTTCGTTTGTTCGTAAGATATCGAAGGAGAAAGAATTTGAAAAAAAAAACGTGTTTTTTACATAACTTCGTGATTTCCCAACATAATTTGGTGTTGGAGCGCTTTGCATTTGAAATTTGCGGGAAGTTTCAGGGATGACCTGCAGGGTCAACCAATTTTTTTTAATTTAATTCCTCTACTGTGTTGCCTGGAAGAGATTGCTATATAGCAATAAGACCGTATTTTGTTTTTGCCTCATTATTTGTTTACTTTTTGTTATATTTATCTTTTCTTCGTTGTAAAATAAGGAGTATGGTATTGTAAAGTTTTTGGGTGCATATGTGTGCGTTCAACAGTGATCTATGACGTGCTGATAAAAAAAGACAGAAATAAGAGTTAATCAAGAAGTTGAATATGTTTTCAGCATCATTTAAAATGTACGTTTTTAGTTTTTACCTTTAAATGTACGCAGCGCTCCGTGTAAATTTCTTTGTTGGTTGCCAGAGACTTCATTTAAGTACTTTGTTTCCAATGCGTATTCTATATGAAATTATGACTTTTATCTTTGTTAAGATTGTGGTCAATTTTGGTAATCAAATACTGGCTCTATCAAAAAAGAAAAGTAAACTATTCTTATGATGATGGAAATCTTTCTACATCGTGTTTGGGAAAAATATATATTATTATGTAAGAGTCACCGAAGATTTGAATGATGTTATAAATATTCAAGTGGCAACCAGGTGTTCGCTAAGACCGGTTCTTAAGAAAGTAAAAGTAGGTATCAATATTTTGGAGGGAAGTTGTTAATCATAAATTAGTATGTACTTCTTTAAGATTGCTCTAAGAAAACTGCGGGTAGATCCAAATTGCTTTACTTATGTTATACTCGTGACCCGTCCCATCTTCGACGAGATAGGATCTATGATCTACGCCTGTACGGCTCTCTTTTGCAAAACTAATATGACTTTAATGTCAGTCGTATTACCCCATAGCAAAATTCCATAAGACATTACGCTATGAAAGTAACTAAAATAAACTAATCTAGCTGTCTCAACATTGATGGGACTTCTAATCTTTCTTACAGCATATGCTGCAGAACTAAGTCTGCCTGCTAATTAAGATATATGGGGGCCCCATTGAAGTTAATGTGGCGTTATTTAGAATTAAGATAATCAAAGACAACTTTTTTTAAATCTAAATCTAAGCCCAAAATCTTCGTTCAATAATACTACTAGATTCCCGATAAGCGCTTTAAAAACGGCCCGAAAAATAAGACCAAATAGTTTTGTGGTCTTATTGCAAATTAGTATGGTCCAATCATAGCCATTTTAACGAACATTGAAATGTAATACCAATAATAAAATAGAGTAAGCACGAAATTGTTAACATAATTTTTTTAACCTTATCACTTAGACTTTAAGTTTCATTTTAGAATAAATATGTGGCCATTACGTGGCCACTTGAGCGACTTATTTTTGTTCCTGATCCTTAATCTAGTATAATCATTGATCGAATGCTAAAATCATTCGGAAGAAAACAGCCTCACTCTTGCAACGCTTACGAAACAGTAATAACAGCATCCTGAGAGCGATATCTGTAAGATATGACTGTCCCATACAGAATCACTAGGTGGGCGTAGTCATAGGATTAAAATAATGTGTAATTACTTACAATACTAACATAGTTTTAAGCCAATATTGTTACTAACGACATTACTAACAATATATGGACCATGGTCTGAAATAAAATTATTATGGGGTATCTATATAGTTTTCTCATCTGGTTGGCGTTCTCATAAATATATAATTATAAATGAAAATGAAAAAATAAATATACATAATAAGCTCAGTCGCCGTTTATATGCACACAGGCAGAAAACACAGAAATTAGAAAAAAAAATTGTTTTCATTTTTGCTCCATTCATTACTTCGTATATAAAAGCTGTTGAATTTTCTAGACAAAAGTATTGTATACAATATGTAACATAATTAACGCACTTTGAGAAAGTAGTTTGTTCAGAATCGTTTACTGAATCGATTCGTATCATTTTTAATATAGGTAATTTTTTATCCCAAAAATAATTAAAACTACGTAAATTACAGTCACTCTAAATCTGTACAGTCAAAACAAACTGAAATGAACCGTAACTTAAGGCAATAAGACTTTTAAGAGTGCAGTTTTATTTGTATTATTACTAATTCTGTCATTAAATAAAAATGAACTTTATTTCAAGCACGTTAAAGTCTTTGCGTTCGTGGATTTGTACTGTGACCACAACATTCTTCCGGAATTAGTATAACTAATTTGATAAATAATTAGTGCATAAAATGTTTAACTAAAAATTCAGTGTATGAATTATGATTAAAACATAATATACTAATTGGGGTGTCTGAGGGTGTGCGTTAATTACGTTAGATATTGTATATAAGATTAGTAAGAAAACAGTCCAAAGCTGTCGTTACAGTTTTCATTGACTACCGAATGAGGCGGTCCGACCAGAGCAACCGGTCGTTGGAAAGCTGTTGCTAATCGCGCATAGAAAAACGGGGCTAGTGAACTTAATGATATAAAACTGCATAATGTAATAACACCGATGTTACAGGACGTGCTTATTGTACAATAATGTTTCCTGCAAGTTTTTTTTTAAAGATTATTGCAAATAATGTTTTTTTATACGTGTATATCATAGACAAAATGTTATTGCATTTAAAACAAGAAGTAGGGACTTGGGGATCTTCAACAAAAAAGCCTACCATTACCATACCATACAAATACAGCCTATAACAGTCCACTGCTGAACAGAGGACTTTCCATAGATTGCCTCATAGGGTGGATTCTGCCATAGTTGCCACGCGCAGCAAGCGGCCTGTCAACCTCTTTTTTTTTTGAGTTGTTATCAGGACGACGCTGCCGCCCATCTCCTTTTCAAGTTTTCTGGCACCAACGGGATATGATGAGTGATATTCTTACACCACTACCACACGTTTAAAATATTCCTTATTTTTTTTTATAGAATATGGATGACAAACGAGCACACAGTCCACCTGATGATAAGTGGATGCTGTGAGTCATAGATATCTATTTTATCTTTAATAACTAGGAATCAAAATGCGTTGCCAGCCCTGAGGACTGAGATGGAATGTCTCGTTTCCAATAAAAAGGGTCTCCGGTTCTTTACACCCGTCATACGAAACACAGCAGCATTAAGCTACTATTTTATTACGCTGGTATTATGTGAGAGCGTAGTCCTGCCCCTGTCGAGCCGACCAATAGAATACTATAATACATAAGCCGACCCATACGTGCTACGGTGCTACAACTATACTGCTAATATAACTACTATATCTGCAGCATGGCTGTACCACTTATAATTTTTTAGTTATGGTTTTCCAAATTTATTCATGCAACCAATGATTCCTTTAGTTAATATGACTTTACCACATTGAGATATAGATCATGAACTCTCGTATAATGAGTGTCGTATGGTGAGTGTAGAGAACCGGAAACCCTTTTTACTGGAAACGAGGCATTCCACTTAATTCCTCACGGATGACAACGCATCTGCATTTTGATTCGTAATCGAGGATAGATGTAGATGTCTATGGGCCACAGCAACCACTTACCATCAGGTGAACTGTGTGCTCGTTTGTCACCCTATCCTATAAAAAAGTCGGAAAAATATAAGAGGACCAGTATGGACAAATATTAATGTCAAAATATAATGTAAAAACAGATAATAAATGATATACGAGTATGAAGCAGTAAAAAAAAAACCACACCAAGTAGCATATTTTTATATCATATTATAGTCTCGTAACACTGTGAATATAAGATTGTAATTTTACACATTTATTGTGAAAAAGTCTATTAGTAGATGTCTATTTATAAAAAAAAAAAAACAAATATACTTAACAGAAATTACATTCAAATCGCATTACCATATTTCCTCCTTTGAACCATTTTGGAACTGTGATAGAATAATATACAGACCGTAAACTTCTTAGAAACCAGCTAAAGAATGTCTCTAATGTATAGTAGCGTTGGGTTTGTAAGCTATCAATTGTTTTACTCATGTCACTTGAATTCTAAGTATAATAACACTTCCTGGGTATGGCCATACATGATGTATAGACATGGGTCATTAAAATATATACTACTTTTATGTTTTTGTTTACCCAAATATATCTTAAATAATAAATATAACATGATCTGTTTGTTTCTCTTCTTCAGTAAGTTACAGTGAGCGTGCCAGCGAACGTTTCTGACAATAACAAAACGAGCGGATGATCTTCAAATGGCTCAACAGATGAAGGTAGCCGGACTAACTATGACATTGGGACGTCAAACATCTCAGTCCCCCCCCCCCGTGACCATGGGAGCTGTAGAGCACCCGAAACGTCGGGATAATAATAAAAATAAATTAAAGTAATTAAACGCGATAAAATTCTCAATCAAGTCAACTTTCAACCAAAAACAACTAAATCAAAATCCGGTAAACCTATTTTACACCCCTGTGTTTTTGTTGGGAGTAACAAGTAAAAAAGAAGCCACTAACGCATGCTGGAAACATTTTCGTCTTAATCTTCTAATACTAATAATATATTATTATGTAAAAATGTATGTTATATATGTTATGTTAATCTTATACCACTCTTCTAATTATGAGGAAACTTGGGGTGTCCTGGACTGACAAAAATCATTTGTTTGTTTATTGGTCTTCTATGCGTTCTTATACCACTCATCAGATTACGATATACCCTTGGTGAGATCTGGGACGCGCAACGAAGCTATCTGGGAAAACGGGACACGAATCAACACATGCCGTGTGTTCGTCTGATATAAAAATTAATTAATAATTTAATTTACATATATTATAATTTTTCCGTGGCTGGTGGCGTAAGAAAAATGTCATTTCGTTCCATGAGGTCGTAAGTGGCAACTATGGGAAAAGCTAAAAAATGCTAGGTCTTCCGATCGTCGACAGTAGACATGTGTTAATCACTTGAATGATTCGTTCGTTTGAGCTGGTACACCGTACACTTAAAAGTATTGATGGTTCATTCATCTGTTTTTGAATGTTATGGTACAACCAATCACAAACAATTAACGGAACCTTTTTAACTCGTGATTGGTGTGAATTATGAATGAGTCGAAAACCGACCGAAACCCGAATGATCTTAATGAATTGTTTTTTTAGTGTAGGGTGCTGGAGCCCGAAATGATCCATTTGAATGATCGATATGAATGTACCGGTACGCGTGACGAAATGTACTAGAATGATTCGGTCACGAGCAATGAATGATTGACACATGTCTAGTCGACAGACAGCAGCATCAAAAGTGTGAGACGTCTGATGCTGAGATCGTCACCCACCTGGACTACCCCATAACGAGAGGCCCAGCAAGAGTGGACTTTTGCAGACTGAAAACAATTTTTTTAGTTAAAGCAAATATGAACTCATTCCGCTTAACATCATATTATTCTCTATTATTTGCTCATCACAGTCCAATGTTGGATATAGTCCTATTCTAGAAAGAATTTGCAGAACTAATGTTAATAAAAATAAAATTGCAGTACCAATCGTATCGCACCGCACGCAAGTGAAGTGATAAACGAACTTACACCACCACCACCACCAAAGGAGCTCTACCACCTACAAAATAAGCACAGGTACACATTCATATAGGGAGTTTCTCTCATCACGAAACGACATGGGGTCATCGAATTCTTTTGATTAAAGCGTTTATTATCCACATGTAAACGTGTATTTTTATTATTAATAACATTGTAAAGGAAACCATCATTATATTCAAATCATTATATTTCGGAGGTTGTAAACAGAAGGCTTTAATATACAGAAGGTATATTTATCAAAAATAACACGCTTCAACGGAAGTGGCGTGACATGATAACTTAGATTTGCATGACTCATTTTTCATTCAAGTTAGGTAGTTAGGTTTTTTATTTTTATTGCAAAGGTATCCATTACCTGGGTCAGTAATCAGTAGGTATACAGTCATTGTAAGTGTGAATTTGTAAGATTAATCCTTAAAGAAATGTTAGAAAAACAAAACACAAACCATAATTAGAGAAGTTAACGGTGTATCGCGGATGCTGAACACTTAAGCTTAAGGGCAAGAAAAAGAAAATAAAAAACTAAAATATTGCAAACCAACCGCTTTGCCGACGACAGCTGCGAATTGGCGCGAAACAGGTTTTGGCGAGAATGATGACGTCATTCGGACAATGTGCCTTTTTCGATTTTGGACATCGCATTATAATATTATTGTAAAATTAATTTCGAAAATAAATTACAATATTTTAAAGTTGTTTTCCAATTAATTGTTACGAATCAATAGCAACAAACGAAAAATAATAACTACTCTGATAAATAGTTTTCTATTGAGGTTCTGACCAAACTTTGATACGCGCAAAAAGCTGACTAACAAAAAGATAAAAATGGCGACACAAATATCGCGTTACAGATTATAAAATGTACTACGTCTTCTTCATTTATTCATTTTTCGTTAATCACAATTTTTCAAAAACCCATTGCTGAACTTAGGCTTCCCCAATAAATTATATTAATTTATCGCAGTTGACATACAGGCGGGCCAGCACAAGGCTAGTTTTTTGTTTTTAAGTTGTTATCAGGAAAATTCTACTGCTGATCTCCTGTTTCATTTCACTCTGTCGCCATTTACGCCTGTTACCCACGGGATGATATAGATGTCGCTAATATGTTAATTAATATTTTTCTTAAAGATTACTTTGAATTTCCTGATAAATACAAAGTTATAGATGTGGTGGTAAGCTAAATTATATTTTGCAAAAATTTGACGCTGTTTTCTTCTACTTATTATGTTGATGCGTCATGTTGGATTCTAATTAGGTGGAATACCTAGGTGTATTACCTATAATATCACCGTTGGCGTACTAATATGTAGTACTATTATTTATTCTGTGGTACTGGTTAAATGTTACCATTAATATTTAAGTCCACAGAGATTAAATTAAACATCTTATATAATTATCTAGTTACAAATCTGCACCACTATTGAAATGACAATCCTGTATTGTTGCATTGCAGCAATCCGCTGGCAGTAAAATGCTCGCCAAAATTTTGTCTTTTTAAAATGATTGTAGTCGGTAGATATCGAATGACATAGTCATATTTTTGGCAAAAACTAATCATGGTCATTGCGCCTTTTTCACATCCTAGTTACTTTGCGATTGACTAGGGAAGAATATTTAAATAAAACCAGTTAAAAATGCGTCAACTACTATACTAAAATAAATCGAAAAGTTCATTATGATAAGAAAGATAAAGTTTGAAAACTTCGCATTATTTTCACTTTCTTTGTTATAGTTTAAATAACTTTAGAGGTTCATATGAAATAATATTTTGAATACCTATACTGAAACACAAAAATCTACGAAAGTCAGTTCTCATACATTTCTAAATAGGTAAACGTTTAAGACTTTTTTTTTCGTATGGATGCATGCATCTCAATGATTGTGAGATGAGATACGTTGCACATATACATTGGACGTTATCTTTGTTTAAAGAATTTATTTCAATATTAATATCAAGTTGTATTTTATGAATTGATATTAGGTCTAATAAACAGCATAAAATATAATCGCTAAGCATAAAGATATATAAAAGTAAAGTAAAGTTACAGCCTATATACGTCCCACTGCTGGGCTCAGGCCTCCCCTCATTTCTGAGAGGGTTTAGGGCAAGGAAGTGTCCGCCGCGCTGCCCAAATGCGTGTTGACGAACTTCACATGTCTTCGAAATATTTTTTTTCTTATTCCTCAGACATGCAAGTTTCCTTGTTTCTCACCGCCGAGCACGTGGTAAATCAGCTTGCAATTAACAATTTCATTGGTGCCGGCGGGGATCGAACCCGGGTTACTCGCGTTCTGTTATATTTACAGTGAGCGTTAACCACTGAGCTACCACGGCTCTATATAAAGATATATATAAAAAAGTTATATATAAAGATATATAAAAAAATTTTTTTCCAAAGTACTGTTTGTACAAGAAACAAATTCAACGTTAACTGCTAGTAAATACTTTTTTAGTAATTTATTGTATGTAATCGCCATGTCTAGCAGAGATAGAAGTACCAATCTCTTCGCACATTATAACACTTGGTTGAGTATTTTCGGTTTAGCAACGCATTAAAAGTTTTTTTTGACATCTTTAAATGAATAAGAAGAACTTGAAGAGAAAACTTGTAGCTCTTTTTATTGAGTGCGCGGAGGAGTGTGTGATTTGACATAGTTAAAGATTATAATATGGAGAATGAGCGAAGAAAGCTAAAATTTATATACAATATGTTGTGTTACAAATACATTTAATTTAAGTTAAATAAAACATTAGTTTGCTTACGTTCGTACTGCCAATATCAAACATTTATTAGTCTGTGGTCAAACAGACGCACAGAGTACATACAGATTATCGTCAAGGAATTTAAAAATACTTCAGAACAATAACTAAATCAGTTACCAAATGCCGACAAATAATCACTGACGGAGTAACTGAATGCGCTGCGAATTTTGGGTGATTTCAAATGCTTCCTTTTTAACAGTCTATGAAGTGTATGTCCAGGAAAAATTGGGCTTATTTCATATTTTGTATATTAGATATCGTATAATAATATGTAGTTGAAAGTAAAATACAGCTTGCTTAATATACAAAAATCTAAATTTAATGAATTACGGTCGAATTTCCACCACTAGGCGACCACTAGGTGCATGAGGGTAATATGGTTCGCTTTGCCACCCTATAAAACTAAAAATATATAGCAAATAAGCTTTGGCAATATTTAGGAACACTTCGAAAATCAACTTAATAAAAACTAACTACATTACGCCATAGGTACTAAAATCGACTAACATATTTACTAAAATATCAACTGCTAAAATGACGTAGATAAAGCTGCGTCCTTTTCACCCTTTATTATTTGATTGACTGATAAAGAGCTATCGTATCACAAAGCCTTCTATGCAAATAAGGCTGTAGTTTGTGAGTTATAAAAAAGCGATAATATTAACCGGATGAACATAATATTACCCTCACGTATTATAGTTACGATAAATGAACGCAAATGCAGCAAATGTCAATTTTGTTGATCCGCCATAATAGGTATTCTGTGAATCCGGCTGTCAAGTATGATGATGATCAACGATGACCTTTCAGTAGAGAGTAACAGTGTTCTGTGATTAAGGCAAATCTTCGATGAAACGAGAGAACCCCCCCTAGATTAAATCATATAAGGGATTTGCCACAAGTAGTTTTTATTATTATTGAGTTATCAGACAAATGCTGCTGTCTCCTGATTCCACCTGATGCTATCGTTCGGTGGAATAAAAACACAAATGTAGATTTTTTTTAAAATACAATATAAGGTCAAAATTAATCTGACTTTATTTTTAATATTATTAGAAAATGTATACTTGTTCAATATAAATATTACTGTTTGTTAGACCATCGTTGGTCGTGTGCCGCTACCACATACCATTGTCATGTGTCAACCGTAACCATACTGAATTAATATAAAGTGCATGGACATTGAATCCAACGTTCTTTCGTTGCACTTAGTTGTACATAAACTATTTATTTTATATAGTATAGTTTACCTTGTTTTGTTTTAGTTTATTATTATTTTAGTTGCCAAATATGTAAACAACAGTGCAAGTACACTTAAATTGTTAAATATTTTATTTTAAGTTAAAGTAGACAAAGACAAGTATACAATGATGGAAATAAAACAACTTGTTATTTGTTTCGATGTATTATTATCGGTTAAAAGTGAAGCCATACCTGTTTGTCAAGTCCTAGTTATCTTCGGCTAAATATACATAATATAGTAACGCTTTGAACTATTTACTATTGTGTCTAAAGTTTGAAATGTGAAAAAATAGTTTTGATGCTTTCAGTATAGAATAAAAGTCAAATGAAATACGTGTTTATCTTCAAGTAACAATTAATAGTTAGGTTTGAAATCGATAAAACTTTCTGTCTTAATTTGTGTAATTTTACGATGATAAGTTAAGGAAAAGATCAATGCCTTCAATGAGATCTATTTACAAGTCCTGTCATTTTGTAACCGAAAAATGTATTCTAAATATTGGGAAGTCATTGCACTGATTCATAGGTGCGTTGCAACAAACGTGTTCTACGGCCACCTAGCGATCGACTTACCTGAGAGTCGCTCCGGACGTGGTTCAGATTGTTCACCACCCCACCGTTTTCAGATGCCATAGGATCCATCGCTGTACGTTCATCATCCACAATACTTCAAGATTCCTTCGCCAAACCACACATAGTTTATTCAACAAGTCTTACGAGGGATTTTAGTCACTAATCAAAACAGACTAGATTCAGAATAGTACACTAACACTTCTCCAGGTAGCTGTATAGAGGAATCTCACTGGCTTTGTTTAAACTATTCGTTAACGCACCTCCTACAGACTGAACGTAATATATAAAAATATTTTTGTATTGAACGTTGTTTTGGTTTTCAAGCTACCATTGTGTACACTTTAACGTCTAGTCGATCCCAACTAAGAACGCCAGGCGGCGAAAAGTTAACCGTGCGTGATTTCTGGCCGCTTTCAAAACCGAATGGTCATATAAGCTATCAATCTTTGCATACCAGAGTGGTCCGGTGAAACGGAAACTGTTGCCTAAGTTATTTCTGCGCGCGAGTAAAAAGGACGGAGGGTAGGCAGGTACACCGTCGTGAAGTGAGCGGACAGTATCTACAGGTTTTGCTCTCCCACTACAAGAAGGTACGGTGCGGACTCGGAGAGCCTCCGACTGGTTCGACTAAGAGCTTGAAAGTTGACTTGTATAATGTAAGGCTGCGTAGACTCCGCGCGATATGCACCTTTTCTTCTATAATTATGAAAAAAACAATACTTACAAATCTATTAAATTATATTAATAGAAAAAAAATTACGTTTAATGTAATTATACCAATCGATTTAAAATCTTTTTTTTATATACATTATCGAAAAATAATTAACAATTTCATTTGTATCAGTATAAATGTTTACGTTAGGGACAAAAAATTGATACTTAGTTAACGTTACGAACCATTTAATACTTACAATTTAATGTTATAAAATTAATTAAAACGAATCCCAATGCATCTCTGGTGAAGGCCGCGGGAGCTAACCTCTACAAGGGATACTCCTGCGCATGGACCCACGCACACAAACAAACCTTAATCAATACGCACCTAACAACACAACTACATTTAATAAGTACTGTCAATGCATGTAACGCACACACTGGCAGGACAGGGATTATTCTTACCTGTTCTTTATGCTCCTATGTAATTGGCCATTTAAAAAAAAGTTACTTTTTTAAATAATAAATATGTATATCGCACTTGACGGCCAGCTGTCGTTAAGGTTGGTATTGTTAATAGGATAAGACTACTTAAAAATTACGTTTGGAATTTATTTTCATAAAATATCCTTTAATGGTTGGTATAATTTTGATTTTCGTCGTGTTCGACAAAATAATCTTCGCAAAAAAAAAAGCGACGTTAAGCATCGCAGTTCGACCCCGACGTCTTTGATAATGATAATGTTTTATCTATTATAATTGATTTAATACTACCAATACTACCTTTGTCTCTCCTGATATTAAATAGAAATGTAGCTGAACACTGTAAATATAATAAACGAACTGACTTAGCTAAAAAAGGGGGACTGTGTAGTTAAGCAATAACTAAAAAACGTATTTTAGTTCTTTGACGACACAAATAATGTAATCGAACGAAAAATATTAGCAAATTATTCCAATATATTATAATATGAATACGATCTCATTTGTGTTAAGTAGGTATAGGGTCGTTTAGTCAGTTGGCGACCGATTAGCGGAGTACTCAACTTTACGTCAATATTTAAGTACCACATATCCATAGCACAGTTATTAGAATTATTTGACAGGGTCCTAGATATTGTCAAGTTATATTTAAAAATTAAAAAAATGAGAATACAGTTGTGAGAACATTTTAAATTAAAAAATAATGAAAAACTATACGAAATGCTAGTTAGCGACCACCTTTGTCAGTTTACGACCAACGCCTTATCTAATTGGCGACCACTTGATCTACTATGCTAAACTACATTTAATAAATAAAAAATAAAATGTAATGCATGCATTTTAATGTTTTTTTATTCAATGTAAATATTAACGCTTTATTATTCATACATTTAATAATTATATAACAGTCATATTTTCATGAGATCAAAGCTACACATTATTTAAACTATACCTACTTAAACTGCAATCACAGCACAACATGTCTTAAACAAGTATACAAGTATCAAATGAACAATATAAATCTAAACAACAATTTCAAAAATATCAAATTAACAATATAAATGTAAACAGCAATTATTTTCCAATACACACTCATCATTTACTTAAGTACTGAAAACTATAAAAAATATGTAACGAAGTCCTGACTACGATCAAGTTTTTCTATAATATCTAATCTAATCTTCTTCTATAATACAAGAATTGCATTTAAATGCCTTATCTTTAACTTCATCATAACTTAGTCCGATGAAGTCTGTACATTTTAAATGGAACCATTTGGTACAGAAATCACAGCCAACGTTTTTGTCTTCGTCTTCCTCTGTGTCACTATTTAAAATCACTTCGCATTGAGCACATCTTTGTTTTGTGATATTATTTTCTTTATTCTCTGTTCCTAAAATATTAAATTTATCAGTCTTCGTTCGTTTCACAGTCTTTCTTCTCTTAACTTCGCCTCTTTCATTCTTCTTTCTTTTAGATGCTTCTTTTTTACGTTGTATGGACTCTCTTTTCTCATGTTTATTTTTTTCTTTTTCCTCGTAATGTTTCCTCCAAGCCAAAGATGATATTGCAGCAGGAACTCGTGGCTTAGAAATATTTTTGTTTGATTTTACCAAGGGTTCAGGCACAAATAAATGCTTACTAAAAGCATTAGTGCTGAGTGCAGTTGATTCCGAAGGTATGACTATTACATTATCAAGTGACTCCATAGACGTTGGTTGATGTCTGCTAGTGTTGCCTAAAATGGAATAGTTATTTTCCGATATAACGTTAGTAGAAAAGCCTGAATTTGATATTGCAGTTGATAAAATAGGTTCAGTCATAGTCTGATCTGCTAGTATTGTACACTGAGAAGCTAACAATTGATTTTCTTCTATTGTCATTGGTGTTTTGAACAAAATTACTATTTCAGAGTAAGGTTTTTCAGATTCGGTCAACGATTCCTTGTTTTTTACATGAGGTAATGTAACTACTGCTGGCGACGTGATACCTTGAAAATCTATTCTTGTTGGCGTACTTGATTGTAGAGGTATTATTACGATATCATCTAAGGATACTAGAGTACCTTGATCAAGATAACTGCCAGATAAATGAAAGCTCGTGAGACTGGTTTCTATATTTATATTTTCTGTTGTATCTTGCCTAGAAATTATTTGGTTGTTAATAGTTTCTTGGTCTTCTATTCCAAATTAGTTAATAAAGATTCAGAAACATTGTATTTATCGCATCCCTCTATCGCAATGTCTTTGGAAGTATTTGCATGTAATAAAATATTTTCTTTAATAGGCGGAGGCAACAACTGTTCATCCGCGTAATGCGTGTTGTTCAAACCTGACCCATCGATAACTGATGCTGGATCGCTATCGTTAACTGGATTAACAGTATGTGGCATAGAGGTAATTGTCGCAGGATTGGCCTTACTCAAATTTGTTTCACTGTCTATCAGTGAAGATATTGATAAACGAACTGTCGAATTAGATCGGTCCTCAGATCCAGTTTCATACAAAACTTCTGACTGTCTGGTCTCTGTCTTTCTTAACTTCTTCACTTCTCTCAAAATAAACTTGATATCTACATTTTTCTTACGGAGAACTGGTCCTAAATGCCGTATCACCTTTCGCGTGGAAACCAGATCTTGATTTGTAATACCCGTTTGCTCACAATTTCTCGGATTATTGAGTCGTTCCATAGTACTTTGTACACACTTCGTGTAATCCACTGCATTGGGGTCAAAAGGAAACAAGCCACATTTTCTAAACCCATTTTTTATACATATATCCATCTGCGAGTCCCCAATAATGTTTTTAAACAATTGACAAAAATTAGTTTTTGTTACTGAAGCATTCAAATTGTCAGGTTTGGATAAAAACTTTCTTACTTCTTTCCTCCAATTTACTTTCAATGGGGCAAACACACTGACATCAGCAGGTTGTAATATGTGCGTGGTGTTTGGTGGCAGAGCATATAATATTATTCCTAACTGTTCACACATAGAACTCAACACCAACGACATATGCGATTTATGGCCATCAACAAGAAGTAAAATGGGCTTTTGTATTTTGTTATTTTCAACCCAAGTATTAAAATCGTTAACTATATATTCAAAGAATATTTCGCTTCGCATCCAACCGGATTCGCTTCTACCCAAAATCCATTCCGGAGGCATACTATCAGTTACCGCTTTTGGTGGACGTAAATATGAGAAAACTACTACCGGTGGACACATTTGTCCCTTAGCATTAAAATTAATTAAAACGGTCAAATTATCCTTTTCGTTCCCTGAATTTACTTGGTACAAGTTTCGAAAGCCTTTCCGTCCAAGAACTTTTCCGGTTTTGGGGCATAATGAAAAACCACTCTCATCAGCATTGAATATTCGATCAGGCTGTGTGAGAATATCTGACTGTCCTGATTCGGATAAAAATGTTCCAAGTTCTCGAAACCACTGCCTTATATGCTCTTCAGTAACGCGTGCACGAGCTTTGTTTATGCTTTCTGCTGACCGGACTGAGATTTCTGGGTTT
Source organism: Parnassius apollo (assembly GCA_907164705.1). Taxonomy (NCBI): domain Eukaryota; kingdom Metazoa; phylum Arthropoda; class Insecta; order Lepidoptera; family Papilionidae; genus Parnassius; species Parnassius apollo. The sequence goes on along the minus strand of CAJQZP010001062.1, from coordinate 1,429,403 downwards.
CTTTTAAGAAAGCCTGAATACCAGGTCTGACCAGGACGATCATCTTTAAATGGATTAGGTCTCTGATAGTCTTTAAGAATTTTTTGTACAGTGTCTAGTAGTTCCTGTTTTTTGACAGGAAAACCACATTTAGCAATTTTGATAATCCATTGTACGACTTCTTTCTCCATGGATATCCCTAAAACCGGTTCGGGTCCTGGGTTTTTTAGTATATCAGTCCTTTTGCCACTTAGTCTGTCTTGTACTGTAGATCTTGGGATGTTATATTTTTTACATGTTTCTCTAATACCGTGTCCTCTTTCTCTTGTATCTTTTAAGGCACTTTCCAGGTCTGTTTGTGAATAAGCCAGAGTTTTTATTCTGTTACGATTTTTAGAGGACATCTGTAATAAAAATATTAAATATTAAACATCTATATCTACAAAAAAATATAGTGGTAAATGCCAGTGGTCGTAAAACCACACGTTAATTTGCCACTTTTAGTTGGCGACCACTTAAAATCCCCATACATTTTGAGATCGTCAATTACAATTACACAATTTATAATACAATTGGGTAGTCGTAAACTAAAATACATGTAACAAGAAATAAACAAACATAATAGAAAGCCATAAAATCCCGGACTAGGTTTGTAGGTTATTAAAATTATAAAATTGTTTTTCACTCTAAATGTCAATTGGCGACCACCTGGCCGCAAACTAAAATTATTAGATTATTTTCATTTTAGTTAGCGACCACACAATTTTTTACAAGATTTGGTTATATTACATAAAACAAATGTACAGATTACGTTAAATACATATATATCTAGTAAATATAACATTAAAAATTTGCCACAAATAAATAGAAAACTATCTACTTACCTCGAACGCAACATGTGCTCACTATTTTTTCCGTTGTTATGGAACTAAGATTTATTTACTGTCTGGTTACACAAAGCTGCCAACTAATATAGGTAAAAATCATACATCTATCCCTCTCTGTACTTAGTGAATTACCTTTGGAAAACAAGGATCAAATTCTTATTTATTTCGTATTAGTGCCGTAGGTCCCGTTAATGGTCGCTAACTGACCCTGGTCGCGTAACCAGCTAAATGTCCCTATAACAAAAATTTTATATAACTTGCTGGTTTTCTTTAAGAAATCGTCTATTCTACAAAATACAAATAATTATAAAAATGAACCCGACTACAGTGATCTAATATTTGCAGATTCGTTAACCTACTGCGTAACCCACACTAAGCGTTTGGCTACAACTTTGAGGGGTGCGAGTTCGAATCCTGCACAGAACAACTATTTGGAATGCTGTACAAATAATTGTTTTCAAGTTGAATGTGTATATAATGACGAAAGGCATTTACGAATATCTATGTAACACGCCTTCCTCGATTGATGTGACGGAAATTACATAATAATAAAATATACGTTCATATTTTAAATGACACGATCATCGACATACGTTTCGTACTTTTGACGTTGCTCATCGTCGTCGGACAGGATATTTTACGCCTGTTGTAAGCAAGATGTTTATTATTATTCGGAACCGAATTCGGAAGCAGAGTTTTTAATTTTGGTTTGTTCGAACCGGAACCGGATTGCACGTGAAGGCAGAGGAGATAGGTATATGTTAAAGGCACGTGTAATAAAATAAAATTACACACATTATTCATCACAAATATATTTGGTAAAAACTGTATCCGCCTTAACTGATAATTCCGCACTATGAACTGCATATGCATAAGTCGTTTCAGAAATACATAATAAGTTCCCCGTGCGACAAGTTTCAACTTGTTCGTATTCGCTGATAGCGATTAAAATTTATCGGAACCAAAATCGGAATCGAAGATGTAAAATCAATCGGAAGTTGCGAACTTTCGGAATCGGAATCGAACCTCCGTAACATCTCTAATAGGTATCATAAACCTTAAGGTTTTTCTGGTATTTCCCATAGTCGGCTCTTACAGCATCCGCAGTTTAAATAAAATAAGCGGCATAACAAAAAATACGCCATTAAGTATTTTAATAACTTAACAAGATTTTTATTTATTTATCATTTCAAAGTTGAGTACAAAAGCATAGGTAAAAGAGCATCTACCATAACCACAAAGGTTTGTAAATAGTACTATCAACTACATCTATATTTCCATAAGGTTGGATAAAAAGAAATAGAATATACGTAATATAACATTTGCAACACAATGTTATATTACGTATATTCTATTTCTCTTAGTAACAGTTTAAAAATCGGGCTAATGTTATAATTTTGATAACTTAGGTAATTAAATTACTCGATGTTGTTTGTAAGTTCATTTCCACGTGTTAAGATCAGTCATCATCATCATCATTACAGCCTTTCACAAGTCCACTGCTGAACATAGGCCCCAAGGAATGCCATAATGCAGTCCTGAGCCACCTGCATCCACCGACTTCATGCATGTCTTACCAGGTCGTCACTCCATCTAGTGGGGGAACGCCCTACACTTTGCCTGGCAGTACGAGGCTGCCACTCGAGAACCATTTTTTCTACATCGGCTATCGGTTCTGCGAGCTTTGTGGTCGGCCCATTGCCACTTCAGTTTACTGATCTGTTGGGCTATGTCGGTTACTCTGGTTCTACAGCGGATGTCTTCATTCCCAAGTTTATCACGCCGAGAAACTCCGAGCATAGCCCTCTCATAGCTCGCTGAGCGACTTTGAGCTTCCTCATACGGCCGGCAGTGAAAGACCACGTCTCAGATCCATACGTCATCGCTGGTAACACGCACTGGTTGTACGTGTACAAGTGTACAATCAAACAAGATCAGTGTTAAGTAGTAAATAAGATTTTAATATTTGTTTTAATATTTTCTCGTGTAATGTAATATGTAATTTTAATGAATATTTAATATAATTAAATTACAGTATAAATGTAATAAATACAACAGGTATTAAAAAAACCATAATAAAGAAAAACTAAAACTAAAAACTTAAATTATCACAAAGTCTTACTTCCCGTGATAACGTGACAAGAACCCTGGCTGCTTTTCCTATACTATAATTATCCTTTGAGCGAAAAAAGAACCAGCCCCCTATCACTAGCAGTGATTTAAATAGCTTTTTATAAGAAAAATATTCATCATTCAAACGACACAAATAACACACCAAGTAGGTTCTATACCATCTAAACTACCTCTGTTAAAAAAAAACGCCATACGTCAATACCTGTCAGGATAATGTTATGAATCGCCAAGAGTTTCTCTTTCTCGTCACGGTGTCAGCAACCTTGACTTGTGTCGCGATTGTTATAGAAAAAATGGGTCCACGTCGATAATGGTAAGAAGGAAAATAGGTTTCACTAATAATATACAGGATTTCAGTAGTCTTTACACTAGGTTACACTTGCAAGTATTAAGTTTAAAGACATTTAGGATTTGGTATTATTTTCTTGAAAGAATCAATAGTTTATTTATTCATACAAAATTACAGTGGTAACACTGTAAATTTAGCGATTTGCAAGTTGCTAATCGAAATTTTTACATTGTATTATCATTTGAACAAAATTTTGCAATAAGTACACAAATATTTATTGCAAAATAACAATTAGACTATAAATAAAAAGTGAAAGCAGACTTTAAAGAACTGAAAAGTACAAAGTAATTTCCACATTTATTAGCTTCAGAAGTATGTTAAGACAGAGAAGTATTAGAGCCCCCACTTCTGAAGCTGTTATATGGAAATTATTTTACTCTTTTTAGTTATTTGAAGTCGGCTTTTGATTTTTATTAAAAATAAATATGATTTTTTGAACTTTTTGAATGGGTTTAGGAATATCACAAGAATATTTTCTAAATAATTACATTGAAAACTATATCGCCTATTTTTTCTTTAAAAATAGGTACGGTTTTTAGTTGGCTGAAAAAATGCAAATTGTACCTTGTGCCCAAATTTTTAACCGACTTCAAAAAGGAGGTGGTACTCAATTACACTGTACGTTTTTTTAACGTGTGTTACCTCAGAACTTTTCTAGGTAAACCGTTTTTGATGATTCTTTTTGAAAGGTGATGCTTCTCATGTGGTCCCATATAAATTTGATCAAGATATGACTAGTAGTTTTTGAGTTTATAATGCGTATTTAATTAACTTCAAATACTTAAATTGATGATGTTCTCATTTTACAAGGGTGAATTGAAAAGTACTCGGCCTAACCAAGAAAATAAACACATACTAAATCAGTTATATTTTTATTTTTCTACATAATCACCATCAAGTTCAATACACTTTTGCCACCTCCCCTTCCAAGCATTTAGACCGTTGAAAAAAAATGATTCTTCCTTAGAGTCAAAATATGCGTCTACAGCTGCTTTGACCTCGTCGTTTGTCGAAAATCTTTGACTTCCCAAGTGCTTTTTTAGGTTAGGGAACAGAAAGAAGTCTGATGGTGCCAGATCAGGTGAATACGGCGGATGCGGTAACAGTTCAAAGCCACAGTTGTGAATTTCAGCCATTGACTGTACTGACGTGTGAACACGGGCGTTATCTTGATGAAACAGGACTTTTCTTCTGAGCATTCCTCGACGTTTTTCTTTTATTTCCTCTCGTAAACGACGTAGTAAGGTGCAGTAGTAATCAGAGTTTATAGTCTGACCCCTTTCAAGATAATCAATCATAATCACACCTTTAGAGTCCCAGAATACTGAAGCCATCACCTTATTTGCCGACAAAATCGACTTAGCCTTTTTAGGGGGTGGTGAACCAGGTCTTCTCCACTGTTTTGATTGTTGTTTTGTTTCCGGTGTACAGTAATGAACCCATGTTTCGTCCATAGTAACAAAACGATTCAAAAAAATCATCTGCATCGGCTTCAAATAACTCCAAACAGTCGCGTGAAATAGTCAATCGCGTCCTTTTTTGTTCAACTGAAAGCAGTCGCGGAACCCACCTCGCAGACACCTTGTGGAAACCCAACTCGTTGACAATGATGTTTTGAGTTCGTTCATAAGAGATGCCTATAATCTCGGCTATCTCTCTAATTTTTAATCCGCGGTCTCCCATTATTAAATCAAGTACTTTTTTTAATATTTTCGTCAGTAGTTGACGTCGAAGGCCTTCCAGAGTGGGGTTCATCTTTCACACTCTCTCTACCACGCTTAAATTCTGCTATCCATTTTTTGACGGATGAATATGACAGAGCACAATCGCCTAATGTACTGACCATGTCATCATGGATGGCTTTTGATGATAGCCCCTTCTTATGGAGGTACTTAATGACGGCACGCTGCTCGATTTGCTCCATTCGCGGAAATTATGTCCGATTACTTTGTTAATAAATTTATAAAATCACAACTAATTATCGCACACGTTTCGAACTTCACACAATGAACTAGTCTGAACTGAACCAAATAATGTGGGTAGATTTGATTTTTAGAATTGAATGGATCTGTGTTAGGCCGAATACTTTTCAATCCACCCTCGTATTTATACTGAAGTCGGTTGTACAAAGTTTTTAATTTTAGCACTTGTTATTGATTGGACTTTGGGTAAACTGCTTAGACATATAATGATATAATGCATGTAATACAACGATACATAAAATATCTATCTATTACAATCTGATGGTAAAGTTCTTCAAATATATTGATTTCGTATTTTTATTTTAGTATTTCTATATATAATATATGTTCTGTCATTAAATTTTAGCTTGCCCACGAACTGAGGTTGATGAAGACGAGCAGTGGAAATTAATATTTTGAATCTCTTTTGTTTTAGATACACAAAACCACGATCTCCATGTCGTAAAAATATCAATTCACAATGTATACTCACAACTGACTATGAAAACATCAACTGCAACTAAATTTAATCAGTGCGCTATGATTATCTTCTTAAATCGATTGGACTTCTTAAATTATTTATGTTTCATATCTAACCATATTACAAAAACGACATCAGCGAAATGGGATATAGGGACGGTATAAAACCAACTAGACTGTGGTATTTGACAGGTAGGAAACAATTTAAGAAAATGATAGACAATAAGCACGCAGCTGTCGATCATCCTTTGGACCAACGGGATAAGAAGGATATGCTACAACTAGTGGCTCTATGTTTTGGTTCAGCAATTGGTCTCGCTTACTGCTACGGTTGGTTCAACCCTAAGAATTACCTGACATCTATCTTAACCCCAGAGAAATTCACTGAAGACTGCCTGCTACCTTGTCAATCCGATAACATACAAAAATCGCTCGAACCTTGTCCAGAATCGGAAACATCGCAAAAGTAATAAAAACTCGTGAAATAAATAATTTGGAAACTAATTTTTATTTTATTTTATAAGTTTCATATTCTAATACAGCTAAGCAACTGCATTTGTCGTGTGGATAAAGGCATATAGGTGTCAAAGATCGAAAAGACCTCATGGTTTCGATAGATGGCAGTGGTGTCTAATATCCTTACATTCATCCATTACATCCAATAGAAGTTTACAGTTCACGCTAGGCAGACAAATTGGCATCCGTAGTTTTTTTTTTAAATAATTTTGAGTTGTTATCAGGAAGATGCTGCTGACTATGTCATGTTTTATCACCCCTTGTCGCCTCTAACCACAACCAGGAGACATGACATATGTCAGATGTAAAAAAAAAAACGGCGGCGGGAAGTCAAAGCAACGACACATCTAGTATTCTCACCGCCATCTGCTTGCCAACTAACAATGAGAGAGGACTATGTGATTCCTAATTTTATTATTATTATTATTATTATAATGATTTCTTAAATTTACGCGAACACTACACATTGAATAAAACTATTATTTACGGATTTTATCGCGTTTAATTACTTTAATTTATTTTTATTATTATACCGACGTTTCGGGTGCTTTACAGCACCCATGGTCACGGGGGGGACTGAGATGTTTGACGTCCCAATGTCATAGTTAGTCCGGCTACCTTCAGTTTTTTTAATATTAATTAGAAGTTTTTTCAATATTTTACAGTTTTTTTAATATTATTAATTAGAAGTTGGTGGAGATAAGAAAAACAAAGGATGCTGTAAATTTAATAAGTATAACAAGCATGATTTTACGTATTAATCTATTTTTCTTTCTTCAGAGCCCGTCAAAATATACTGCCTTTCCTATTGCAAGGAATAAAAGTTAAAGTTACAGCATATATACGTCCCACAGCTGGGCACAGGCCTCCTATCACGCCTGAGAAGGTTTTAGAGCAAGGAAGTGTTTGCTGCGTTGGTCCAATGCGTCCAATTCACATGACGGACACATTGTGCGTGGCACCTAATGCTACTTTGATGCTACTTTTTATCGGTGGCCTGTTTTACATTTGACGTCCGATTACATCTGTTTTACGTTTGGTAGTCCATAATCGGACCACCCGACGCCCGACTGGTATCCACCCCTTTGTTGCCGACATGTCGCATTCGAACCAAACGGTTTTTTTTTCATCCTTTGTAACGTGTACTGCATGGATTTGACAATTTACCAGGATCTGCCTTTTTAATTCGATCACAATGTGGTCTTCAAGGCAAGAGTGAATAAGTTTTTGTAAATCTAAGTGCACCAAGCTAGTACAGAAATTAAAGATGAGTATTTCTTAGTTTGGGTTAGAAAAATGCAAAGGAGGAATAGGGATTTCAATCACAATCAAATTATATTATTGATACTATAAGACGCATACTTGCATGGGCGCCCCCAGGATTACTTTCAGGGAGGTGCATCTGCATCTACACATTACACTATTAACTGACATAAAACATTAATTATACAAGAATATTATGTACATAATTAATTGAGCAAGTGGATGAGTTTGTGTATTTGGGATGTGTATTTAGCAGGGATGGTAGATATGATAGGGATATAGAACGACGAGTAAATGCAGGGAATAGAGTGAATGGGGCACTACACTCTATTATGAAGAACCAGAATGTGTCAAAACAGGCACGTATGGTAATTCATAATGCTGTGTTAGTCCCTACGTTAATGTATGGTAGTGAAAGCTGGGTGTGGCAGAAAAAGCACGAAAGTAGAATAAATGCTGTAGAAATGCGTTCTTTAAGAAATATGCTAGGGTTTAATCTGAATGACAGGGTGAGAAATTGCGTGATAAGAGATAAATGTGGTATGCAAGATGATGTTGTGACCAGGATTAAGAAAGGAATGCTTCGGTGGTTTGGTCACGTAGAAAGAATGAATGATGAAAGAGTGACAAAGCAAATTTATATGGCAGATGTGAACGGCCGAGTCGGGAAGGGACGCCCTAGAAAAAAGTTTGTCGACCAAATTGGCGATATTTTGAAAATGGGCCACGTTAGAAGTACCCTTAACCGACGAGCATGTATGCGTAGATATATGGATGTAAAGGAGGCGAAAGAGGTATGTCAGGATCGTGCCAAATGGAAGTCCGTAATCTCTGCCTACCCCTCTGGGTGACAGGCGTGAGTGTTTATGTTTATGTTATGTATTATGTACATAAAAGTTTTATCAAATTCAAATTGGGCGGGTATTTAACTGCATATATTTCGCTCATCGAAAACATACTTAAATCTCTGTAGTCGATGGTTAGCGTTATTGCTCGAGGAATCCTCAGTGCCGCGCAATATGCTCTGCGTTCACAAGAGATAGAAGAGGATAGTAAATTTATTGACAAGGTGATGAACAAATTTGTACAGCAACCTAGACGCCTTATTAAAAACAATAAAGTAATATTTTTTTAATCTATGCATTTTCTTTCCTGACAGGTGAAAGTGCACCCTCTTGCACCATGCTGCCGGCTCCCATGCACAGTTGAATGGTTCGTCTGTGGCTATGGAGTGTAGAAGTAAGGAGTACAGACTGTGTATTAAAAAGTGTCCATAGAAAACCGTTAAATAAGGGTGGCGCCACTATAGCTACGGGATAAATTTTAAAAAACGTGCCGAAAAATATTAGTGGGATAGACGACTCTTTCGAGGGTATATTTGCTAATAAAAATAAATAATAAAATTATTTTAGATTTTAGAGCTACTGTGCAGTTTAGAGCAAACTTCAAACCGTCGACAACTGCTAAGTTCATTCCATCCCAGTAGCTACTCCAGCGCTGTTGTGGAGAGTTTTTGAACTGTTATTTACTGCTTAAAGATGGCAACTTTTTCAACTGTTCTACTATGGGAGTTGGTACTCCCTACTTTTTCTAAAACAGCGCTTAAATAGATTAGCCCATTTATTTTTAAGTTTCACCGGTTGACGTATAGGTATTAGTTTCCAATTTCAGCTTTAATTCATAATACGAAGTAAGATATATCCATGTTCTACACTTGGTTTAATCGTTGATTTTTTTTCGTCGTAAATAATAAACTTTTCATATAGGCTATGGCCCCATAGATTCTCAACTTTAACAATTGATGCACATTCAAGGAGGCTTATTATGATAATATTGTCACCAGTGTATTTAGCAAGAAAAAATTTATTGAAATGGTGCAAACTTTAAAAGCACTGGTCGTTTCAGTAAGTATCGTAGCCGCTTATCATTATTACACAACGAAAATGTAAATTAAAGCTTAGCAGTGTAAAAAATTATTTCTCTCATAACAGTTACACAAAAGTTAACCTTATTAACGTAAATAGACAAGTAAAATTTATTGTTTGCTACTAAACATCTATCAACAAAAACAAATACATTATCTGTAATACGTTAGGTGACATTGATAGAAGACTGGAAAGCTCTGGCTGTAAAGTTATCTGTGCTGGAAAGCTGCGGCAAGCTCCTGAAAAAACGATTTTCTTTCTCAGTTCTCAGTTCCTATTTGTTCTTATGGATTTTTAATTCCATAAATATGGATAGAAAGGAGCAGTTAAAGTTGTTGCTGATGATTGTTTCAATGGCATCGATAATACAGTATACATATGGATTTTATACCCCTTCGTTTGATAAAAAAGCGGAGGAAGTAGCAAATGTCTCTTCGGATAAGAAAAGCTAAGTTCTATCAAATGTCGAAAATTTTGGGATTTTATAAGTCAGCAAAAATCAATTATGATTTGAATTAAATACAGGTTATGCTGGAATTTTGTGTTTTTATTGTATAAGAAATGAAATCATTTCTGTTATAGAAGTTGTGAAGTAATTGTCAAACGAAAACGTTTCTTTTAGACAAATAAGTGCCAGATTTAAGTTCTATAAACACAATTCGCTATAATCGCCACGCTGGACGGGTGGCAGCTGCGGTTTATTAGTTGGAATTATCTGGAAGATGCTGCAGCACAGCTCCTATCCCTTCCCTCTGTCGCTTCTTACTGAACCACGGGATGATAAGGGTAGTGTTTCTTCCGCCGCAACTAAGTACATGGCTAGCTCCAAAATATGTTTATTCAAAATTACAACAAAATATTTCAACCGGTCATGTAATTATTACCTAAAAGTAAAGATAAGCCTCCTCTCCTCGCCTCTCCTTTCTGAGAGTGTTATGTAGTAGTGAGACTGGCGTTGTTGTTTGTGCTGGCAAATTTGACACGTACTTTCGTAAATGAGCACGAGGTAAATAAATAAGGACTTTAAATTACAATTAATACGCAAACTAGAATCCAAAACTTATAATTTTATATTTTCCTAATATGATTTATTTTTCCAGTAATTTATCGGCTTTACCAATAATGTGCCTTTTAAGATTTTTTTTTATTTCTCTATACTCAAACTCAGCTGCTCGACAACTTTGTTAGCTGCTCTAGAATGGTTTTTTTTATAGAATAAGGGTGACAAACGAGCACACAGTCCACTTGATGGTAAGTGGATGCTGTGGCCCATAGACATCTACATTTATCCTCGATTACCAAAACGCAGATGCGTTGTCACCCTTGAGGACTAAGATGGAATGCCTCGTTTCCAGTAAAAAGGGTCTCCGGATCTCTACACTCACTATACGAAAAACAGCAGTATTAAGCTGCTATTTTACGTTAGTATTCTGCGAAAGCGTGGTCTTTCCCCGGTTGAGCCGACCCATTCATGCTACAACCGTAATACAGCTGCAGCGTGGCTCTACCACGTATAAATGTAGAGTTTCAGTTCAGATAATCGAATGGATTTCGCGTTATCCGTCGGTTACCAGTCGGTTGTTAGCAACGTGAACCGCTTGTAGGTGTGGTTAAGTTTTAATTTTCTCTCCACACGCCACATAGTTTATAGTAGAATGATAAACATTTTGTTAGGGTAGGGAGGTGCTCTTTAATTAAGTGGAATAAACCAATATATTTTCACTCATATATTAATTTGCACATCTTTAATATACTTATAATGGATTTTGGCAAAGTAATGCTCGATTTTATAATTATTTAATTAAAGGCTTATAGATATGTTTTGAATAAACAGTACAAACGATTTTGATTTAAATCCAGGTTACTTTTAATGGAAGAAGTGAACGTCTAAAAACATTCACTTTTTGCGTTAGAACTTTGTTTTCTTTTTTTTTAAAGATGTGTATTTAATAGCGTATTACTTCGATCAACAATACCAACTTTATTCTGTAAGTAATAAATATAAAAAAATATCAAATGATTGGTGGCTTATTGGTGGTGAAGTAAAACATTGTAAGAAAACTCGCATGTGCTGTCAGTTTAAATGAATTATGGTGGCTGACGGATAACTCTCTCAGAAATAATACACCTGAGTCCAGCAGTTTTATTTTATATAACCATAACTAGCGCTGAGAACTAAAAATATACATTAGTTTTATTGAGACGATGGTTCATAGCTATGCTAGAATTCAATAAGTGGCGCTGTACTCAAGTTATTAACAAATTGTATATTTTATTTCATTATGCACGTTATCCATTTTTTAAAAGTAAAACAATGCTTTTTATTATTTACCATAAAAATTTCTTATATTCTAATGAAATAACAAAAGATTGAATAAATCAGTCTTCTTATCATTCAATATTGATTAAAATAATTGCAATATTATGTATGTAAGTATATGAAAATGTAAAAAATGGTCAAATTGAAAAAGCCTAACAAAAGCCGGACTGGCCGGACACCGTCTAATTTGGCCGGACACGCAACCAAAAAGCCTGACTGCGTCCGGACCGTGCTTTATCTGAACGCCTGGCTGGCAACGCTATCGATTATCGATCATTATAAATATACATATCAAAAACGGATTACATAAAACGCAAAAAATAAAAAAAAAGACGTGTGGCACTCGGGCACTGCCGCGGTAAAGCTATTGCATAGCATTTTTTATCAACTTATGCAATTATAATTAATTATTTATTTTATTTATACAGTTAAGTCTTTGATATTAAATCAAGTTACACTTTTTGAGCGTGGTGACCGATAAGAAAACAATTTTTTTTCTCTTATTATATAAATGAGAAGTTAATATTATTTTTAATATCTTACAATACATGTAGGTTATTCAGGAATTTTTATCATTCAGTTAGCAGCTAGTGTACACGCATACGACTAGTTGCACGCACACAAACACCGTGCCGAAGTCTGCCGAGTGCCGAAGTCTGCCGAACTGAAACGACGTTAGACGATGCACGGTTTTCAACGCCACACCTCCGTGCCCGTCGGAGTGGGGGAGCGTGAGGTTTTTTTCGTTACGGAATTTCTGGATTCGGTCCCCGCGCTCAAGGCCCGCGATAGAAGCTATGCAATAGCTTAAAAAAATTTAAAAGGCCGGCAACGCATCATCTGCAATTCCCCTGGTGTTGCAGTTGCTCATGGGCGGCGGTAGTCACTTACCATCACGTGAGCCGTGTCGTTTGCCCTCTCTCATATAAAAAAGTCATGCAATAAGAAACAATATCATACCCTTTTTCGTCTCTTGCGCCCTGGAAAAGTGCTAGAAGGCTGAGGCGGCGGCGGAATGTGGTAAAAATATGGCGGTGAAAAATAATCTTCAATTCCTGCCACTACATGTGACCCTCTCAATGGTACCATAGACCTTACAGTACCATATATGTGACGATTGCGTCCTTGATTTGTGTACATGTTCATCATTGCACTAATATATTTAGTAAAGTCACATGCACTTTTGGAAACTTTCACTAAAGAGCGCGCGAAATAAAATAAATGATAGCACAGATTAATAAACAATTTTAAACCGTTTGAGAAAATAGTAATGCGGGCGTAAGGCTTATTTTTTTATTAAAAATAATCTACAAAGAACTTTTATGTAATCAGAGGTTTCTAATAGATAAATATTACTGGTAATATTTAAATCTTTAGCACCTCATCATTTTTAAATAAATTTTTGCACAACGAAATGAAATTCGTGCGTGCAATCAGAGGTAGTGTTACTAAATGAAATGTCTGTTGTAATGATTTAGATAAAATGATGTGCACAGTCCATCTAATTATCATAGTTTATCTGCCTTTTCCAATAGGCTACGTGGAGCGCGACGTATCGACATAGTTTTATATTTGTAAATGAGGGAAAAACATGCGCACATGCATTGGCGTGTGTCGATACACTTCAGTAACTTTAAAAAGTTTCGTTTTTCAGTTTTATTCTGAAGTTATTCCACGCTAATAAATTGGGAAACAAAAAATGTGTTATATGGAAAAGCTGCACTGTAGCCAATTCTCACAGATTCTCAACGTAAGCAGTAAAGTAGTTTTTAATGTAACGGCGAATGATAATGATAAGATTAATGGTCGCCACACACGGTCAGTTCAACTGATCGGAGTTTTACATATACTTAAATTTATTTATCGATATATCGAAAATCCGCTATTTTAAAAAATATCAACAGTTTTAGTTTGAACTGATCAGTTTGAATTGATCAGTTGGGATGATCAGTTGAACTGACCGTGTGTGGCGACCATTAGGTGCGGCAGTAGAGAATCCACAGCCCCATTATGACCTGTGAGAATCTTAAGAGCCTGCTACGAGAATTGCCAGAAAAGTTTTGATTTTGATAGATGTATTTACCACTTTGAGTATCCATCCATCCCTCCATTACAGCCAAATGCCATGCTTGGTAACCGGGTTGGCAAACGAAGTTTTTTTTTTATTATTTTGAGTTGTTATCAGAAGACGCTCCTGCTCATCTCCTGTTTCAATTGTCATTTTCAATATGCTAGACTAAAAATATCCATACCAGTGACGAGGTGCAACATTTTGATGTTGTGTCACTGGTATGCGAGAGGTCTAGTAGGTAGATACTCCGATCGACAATTCGACTGCAAAACGTGGTAAGTAAGACAAATACGCTCTATGAAAGAAGAGGTCCATGTGTCATGTCCGGCATAGTACTTTTAGAGACTGAGGAAGAACAAGATACTTATCTACATCTTTAGATTAGCCTTATTCGTAGATAAACTATTTTGTCAATTTTTTTTTATAGGATAGGGTAACAAACGAGTACACAGTCCACCTGATGGTAAGTGGTTGCTGTGGCCCACAGACATCTACATCTATCCTCAATTACAAATCAAAATGCATATGCGTTGTCACCCGTGAGGACTAAGATGGAATGCCTCGTTTCCAGTAAAAAGGGTCTTATTCGTAGATAAACTATTTTCTCAATTTAACTAAACTTAAACACTATAGTGCGTGTTGCCAGTGATGACTTACGGATCTGAGACGTGGTCCTTCACTGCTGGCCGTATGAGGACGCTTAAGGTCGCTCAGCGAGCTATGGAGAGGGCTATGCTCGGAGTTTCTCTGCGTGATAGACTCAGAAATGAGGATATCCGCAGTAAAACCAGAGTGACCGACATAGCCCAACGGATTAGTAAGCTGTAGTGGCAATGGGCCGGCCATATAGCTCGAAGAACCGATAACCGATGGGGAAGAAAGGTTCTCGAGTGGCAGCCTCGTACCGGTAGGCGTAGTGTAGGGCGACCCCCCACTAGATGGAGTGACGACCTGGTAAGACATGCAGGAAGTCGATGGATGCAGGTGGCTCAGGACCGTGCTTTGTGGCATTACTTGGGGGAGGCCTATGTTCAGCAGTGGACTTGTGAAGGGCTGTAATGATGATGATGATGATGAAACACTATAGAGCGGACATTGGGAACATTTTCATACAAAAGCTGTGACCATGCGCATGTATTAAACCTTCTAGCGATATATAGCAATACTACACTGAATATTTAGAAAACGTTTTAGCTATTCCCCAATAGGTGACACTACTAAACATAAGGTTAAAATCCGTTGTAGGCACACCGTTAATCACTAACATATTTGGAAATAAATAGTGACGTTACTGCACTACAGAGGGCACTTATTACAATAACTTTTCTTTCTTCTCAAACAATCTACTAAAAATAATAAAATTTAAGGATTATTTGGTAAATACACATTATTCTTACTATAATAAACCGAAATCACGTTCATTTTTTGCTCCATATCGTGATTTACAATACTTTAATGCACAACCAGGCACATATTTTCTTTAAAAATATTTTTAAATTTATAAAATGAATGCGTCTTGACCTTTTGACGATGTCTCTTAGACTAAATGACAAAAATCGGAGATATATCCTATAGGACAAAAGTTACAGACGACAATTTTGTTACTGATGTCCGGTCTATTACTACTACCTATTTAAATGTCTTTGCCTACATAACTACATGATGGTTATTATGCGATTTATTCGCGCTCATAATCGTATTCTGGCATATTTATCCTTTATAAACTTTATAAGGTGGAATCATATTTTTGGTGAGAATTTCATTTATCATTTTACTAGCAAAATAAGACACGAGTCACAAGTCAACGCCATCTGTAGCATAATGCACACAGCAGTTACAATTGAAGCGTTCTAGTTTGATGTTGATTCTTTGTCACTTAGACGTATTAAAGTGAAGTACCACGAGATGGCGCTCTACTGAGTCACGGGAAATTAACCGTTATAAAAATTATATCATAACTATAACAATATACATAGATAATAAATTTAATAAATTATACTGGTAGAAAAAATAAATACCGCTAATTTATTTGTAAACTTGTGAATGATAATAAATTAAGATAAAATTACCCCTATAAAAAACAATAATTTAAAACGGCAACTTTTAGTGACGTATGACGTATGAAGGAAGGAGTAACAATTTAAAAATATGTCAAAAAATATTGTTGAGGTCTTTACAAAATGGCTTTTTAAAATTATCGTCTAAAATGCTTACATTACAACCACCCATTGTTTTTCCAACTTAAATATAATTTTTTCATCATAATGGCATCTGGACATTTTGCTAAATTATTTCTTACACTGATCTGTAATAAAGTACATTGTTCATCACTTGGCGGAAGGGACAACGGTCTAGGAAACAATTACGTGTGGGCCGGATCCCTTGAATCTGGTATACAAATAGCAACAAATCACAATAAGCCAGTTATGGTGATTATTCATAAATCATGGTGTAAATCTTGTAAGAACTTAAAACCCAAGTTTGCGAATTCTACTGAAATTCAGAACCTAAGTAAACACTTTGTTATGGTCAACTTGATGGACGACGAAGAACCAGAAGGCAACAATTACGCTCCTGATGGAACATACATTCCTCGGTAATAATACGTTTATTTTTGTTCATAACACAAGAAAGCAAATTGCTGATTTTAAATTTATATATTTAATCATCTAGTGAAAAAATGTACATTTATTGCTTAATTACTATATTACGTAATAGTCTCTCATGGTGTGCGTGAATGTGGCAGTCATGCCGCAACTAATTATAAATACTAGCAGAAGCATACAGATTCGTCCGTTCTAATATATTAGAGCAACGTTCTACACATCAATGTATAATTTACATGGTAAAGCCACGCTACAGCTATGTTATGGAGGTAGCAACGAATGGGTCGGTTCGACCGGGGCAGGACCACGCTCTCGCAGAATACCAGCGTAAAATAGTAGCGTAATGCTGCTATGTTTCGTATGGTGACTGTAGAGAACCGGAGACCCTTTTTACTGGAATCAAGGCATTCCATCTTTGTCCTCAGGGGCGCATTTCCATTTTGATCCTTAGTCGAAAATAAATGTGAATGTCAATGGGCTACAGCATTCACTTACCATCAGGTGGACTGTGTGCTCGAGTGTCACACAATGCTATAAAAGTGTCGATGGATGCAGGTGGCTCATAACCGTGCTTCGTGGCATTCCTTTGGGGAGGCCTATATTTAGCAGTGGATTTGTGAAGGGCTGTAATGATGATGATAATGAACGTTCTAGAACGGCCCTTGTTTGACAAACGAGTTCACATTGCATCTGTTGGTAAGTATTATCCTTCATGGACAGGAGACCTGCAGACAACTCTAAATAGAGAGATCACTTAATTTTTTTACTAAACTATTCTTAAGAGCTGGGAGTAGCGACCTGGGGACCTTTAAGAAAAGAGCTTACTCCTTTCTAAAGGGCCGGCAACGCACATGCAATTCACCTGGTGTTGCGGTTGATCATGGGCGGCGGTAGTCATTTAACATCAGGTGAGCCGCATGCTCGTTTGCCCCCTCTTCTATAAAATTTTGTTGAAAAACTACGTACAAACTAGTTTCGCATAGTTCATAACTTTTTCATCAACTCATGCCACTAGATGGCGCTGCTATTTTGACAGTTGCCATTCCAATGTATGGAAACTGTCAAGAGCTGCACGTATTAAACAGTAAGGTTTTATAAAGTATTTGGTGTTAAGTAGGAAATAAGATTAAGGCTATAAAAATTATATAAAAAAAAGCTTAGAGAGCTGGCAGCCCAAACTCAAAATTATTCAAACATTAAATGGAGACGACACACATTAATGGGATTGAAAGTAAGAGTAGACACCTCGGGATATTTTTAGCCGCTCAATAGTTAAAAGAAAAATTTTTCATTCAAAAGAATATGAGTTTTGTTGTCAAGTAATTAAATGCTCAATGTCCACAGAATACTTTTCGTTTCACCGAAAGGTCTCGTGGATCACGACATTGTCAACGAAGACGGCAGCAGTCAGCATAAATATTTCTATAGTAAGCCGGAGCAGATCGCCAAGTCAATGAGGAAAGTCCTCGAGAAGTACAATATAGAAAAATTTGACGTGTGATTGCATTAACGTATTTTAAATACAATATAATCAATAATGTGCATTTTTCTTAATATTATCTGACGTTTTTATAATATCGAAGAATTAGGCGAAAATATATAAAAAAACATTTTTTTATACAGCTTGGCGTCCGCGACCACAAAAATATTGCGATAAATAAGAGTAACTGGTAGCTAGTACATCGCTTACTATACGAGTATAAAAAGCCCAATACCCAATTAGACAAGTTGCGCCCTCCTTTCTGCCTGCGCCCTCCTTTCTGCCAAGGAGGGTCGCGTTCGTATACGGCTTAGAGATCTCTAGTCAGATCGTTAAGCCAATTCCTAAAAGGTTGAGTTTAGTGGGTAAAAGTCTCCACATAACCACGCAGCCGGCTGCGTGGTATGCTATGAGCATTCTCAACCTCCCTCCCCCACTTTCCGGAGGGTTGCCCATAATTGCTTCGGGCGCAAAAAAAAAAATTAGACAAGTAACACATTTGGCGCGTTCTTTTTTGTTATAAGTCCAACACTTTGGTCCAACATAAACATTGAACCTACAAGTCCCAGACCAACATGCTAATTAGCTCTATTATTAGTAGAAATTGTACTTTTTAAATATTATTATTTTTATTGATGAGTTATTTTGCATAGGTACTAAATATTTATTTATTTAACTGGTTGCCGAAGTGAGCTGGTATTACCCCTGATGGTAATTGGTACTAACTGCAACTAAAAAAGGTGGTCACAGATGTCATCACCCCTAAGAACTATAAAATGCTTCGAGGCCTGTAATAATATCAACTCTTGAAAATTATACATCGATTAAAAAAATTAAGGGATTTTATCAATGACAGACGAGAGGACATCGCGTCGTGGTGATTTGTCAATAGTAAACCGTACTCGACGCTTTCGCGATCGAAGTGTGCACAAAAGAAAAAGGACTCTGACCTGCATCCAGCAGAACTCATTTCTGAAAGAGCCTTGGGGCTGGGAAGAGACCACCGTGCTGTTAAAATGCGTGTTGACATGCTCCATATGTTTTCAAAATATTTTTTATCCTATACAACGTGGTACATCAGCATATTAAATTTCATTGGATGGGCTGGAACTTAAGTTGCTCGAGTAAGAATCTAAATAAAGGTAAGCCGTTACACTAATATGATGATACCATAGTTCAAACTTGGATGTTTTGTATAATGTGTACGTGCAAATACATGCAATTATTTAAAATTTAATGCTATAAGAAATAGTGCTGTTTTTATAAGTCTTACTGCTTAGGCCTTTTTTATAAAATACTCGGACGAACGAACTGCCTTTTAATAGAATAAGTATCCGTAATGTCAAACGCAAGCAGGCATAATAATGGGGTCCTGGATAAGCCTCTATTCGGTTCTGTTTACGAGGCAGGAAATTCTGTTCAATCAGCGATTTGATTTTAATGTAGTTGGTGTTTGAACTGGATTCATTAAGGAATTATGGAATTTTAACTTGATTTACTACTTTAAAAAAATACAATTACACAATTGTTTTTAATTAAATCTCTCCAGGAATAATTAATTATGCAACTAACCGTCGAATGATTGATTTAGAGACTATACTATACATATAATATACTATACACAAGTTTCAACCAATACACCAATTTTTTTCATTAAATTGAAGTGACATATAGGGTTGCCACCCGTACTAATACATAGTATCGTACTATATTTCACTCAATTATATTTTTATCCCTAATTCAACTGTCGCTTTGTTATATTAACTGGGATTGGAAATCTGGAACAAGTATGTTTTCCATCATGAATGAGACTATACTATACATAGAATATACTATACACAAGTTTCAACCAATACACCAATTTTTTCATTAAATTGAAGTGACATATAGGGTCTGCCACCCGTACTAATACATAGTATCGTACTATATTTCAGTCAATTATATTTTTATCCCTAATTCAACTGTCGCTTTGTTATATTAACTGGGATTGGAAATCTGGAACAAGTATGTTTTCCATCATGAATGAGACTATACTATACATAGAATATACTATACACAAGTTTCAACCAATACACCAATTTTTTCATTAAATTGAAGTGACATATAGGGTTGCCACCCGTACTAATATATAGTATCGTACTATATTTCAGTCAATTATATTTTTATCCCTAATTCAACTGTCGCTTTGTTATATTAACTGGGATTGGAAATCTGGAACAAGTATGTTTTCCATCATGAATGAGACTATACTATACATAGAATATACTATACACAAGTTTCAACCAATACACCAATTTTTTTCATTAAATTGAAGTGACATATAGGGCTGCCACCCGTACTAATATATAGTATCGTACTATATTTCACTCAATTATATTTTTATCCCTAATTCAACTGTCGCTTTGTTATATTAACTGGGATTGGAAATCTGGAACAAGTATGTTTTCCATCATGAATGAGACTATACTATACATAGAATATACTATACACAAGTTTCAACCAATACACCAATTTTTTTCATTAAATTGAAGTGACATATAGGGCTGCCACCCGTACTAATATATAGTATCGTACTATATTTCAGTCAATTATATTTTTATCCCTAATTCAACTGTCGCTTTGTTATATTAACTGGGATTGGAAATCTGGAACAAGTATGTTTTCCATCATGAATGAGACTATACTATACATAGAATATACTATACACAAGTTTCAACCAATACACCCATTTTTTTCATTAAATTGAAGTGACATATAGGGCTGCCACCCGTACTAATATATAGTATCGTACTATATTTCAGTCAATTATATTTTTATCCCTAATTCAACTGTCGCTTTGTTATATGTATTAACTGGGATTGGAAATCTGGAACAAGTATGTTTTCCATCATGAATGAGACTATACTATACATAGAATATACTATACACAAGTTTCAACCAATACACCAATTTTTTCATTAAATTGAAGTGACATATAGGGTTGCCACCCGTACTAATACATAGTATCGTACTATATTTCACTCAATTATATTTTTATCCCTAATTCAACTGTCGCTTTGTTATATTAACTGGGATTGGAAATCTGGAACAAGTATGTTTTCCATCATGAATGAGACTATACTATACATAGAATATACTATACACAAGTTTCAACCAATACACCAATTTTTTTCATTAAATTGAAGTGACATATAGGGTTGCCACCCGTACTAATATATAGTATCGTACTATATTTCACTCAATTATATTTTTATCCCTAATTCAACTGTCGCTTTGTTATATTAACTGTGATTGGAAATCTGGAACAAGTATGTTTTCCATCATGAATGAGACTATACTATACATAGAATATACTATACACAAGTTTCAACCAATACACCAATTTTTTCATTAAATTGAAGTGACATATAGGGTTGCCACCCGTACTAATATATAGTATCGTACTATATTTCACTCAATTATATTTTTATCCCTAATTCAACTGTCGCTTTGTTATATTAACTGTGATTGGAAATCTGGAACAAGTATGTTTTCCATCATGAATGAGACTATACTATACATAGAATATACTATACACAAGTTTCAACCAATACACCCATTTTTTTCATTAAATTGAAGTGACATATAAGGTTGCCACCCGTACTAATATATAGTATCGTACTATATTTCAGTCAATTATATTTTTATCCCTAATTCAACTGTCGCTTTGTTATATTAACTGTGATTGGAAATCTGGAACAAGTATGTTTTCCATCATGAATGAGACTATACTATACATAGAATATACTATACACAAGTTTCAACCAATACACCCATTTTTTTCATTAAATTGAAGTGACATATAGGGTTGCCACCCGTACTAATATATAGTATCGTACTATATTTCAGTCAATTATATTTTTATCCCTAATTCAACTGTCGCTTTGTTATATGTATTAACTGTGATTGGAAATCTGGAACAAGTATGTTTTCCATCATGAATGAGACTATACTATACATAGAATATACTATACACAAGTTTCAACCAATACACCAATACACCAATTTTTTCACTAAATATAAGTGACATATAGGGTTGCCACCCGTACTAATATATAGTATCGTACTATATTTCACTCAATTATATTTTTATCCCTAATTCAACTGTCGCTTTGTTATATTAACTGTGATTTGAAATCTGGAACAAGTATGTTTTCCATCATGAATGTAAAAATGAAAGAAGAAAGAAAAAGAGAATGTATTAATTTAATTAAAAATAATTTTAATTTATTTCAATATGAATCTAAATTGCTCAGGTCCCTGTAATTATTTTATAAGTAAGATAGAAGGTTAGGTGGTTAGATTATTGTTGGCCAAAGCAAAGAGCAATAACAAATATATAGGGAAAAATACATTCATATTTGTATTGAATACCGATATAAGGATTAAAAATAAATGTGTTTTTCTTTTCTGCAGAATTTCTCAAGAGTACCTACTAAATTTTTGCATCCTTTTTGGGAAAAATACTGTATTTGTTCAAAAAAAGTGGCAACCCTAGTGACATACGACCTCAAAACCTACTAACTACTAACTAGCCCATGGATGCAGCTTTAAACAACGGTTACAGATGCGTTGTCACTTCGGAGGACTAAGATAACCAAAAGTAATCAACAACGTTACTAAGGCTACAAGTACTGCCTCGTTGTTCTGGTGGTTGTAGTAGTGCGACTGCTGATCATGAGGTCCTGGGTTCAAATCCCGGGTCGGGCCAAAAAATTCGTATTGAGTTTTTCCGTCAAGAAATTCTCAGTAGCTGCTCGGAGTCAGGAAGTTGGCGGTGTCTCACACCCGTGCCTCGGAAAGCACGTAAAGCCGTTGGTCCTGCGCCTGATCTCTCTCCGGTCGTGTCAGTTTACCGTCCCATCGGATTATGAGAATGACGGAATAGAGAGTTGTTTTTTTTTGTTTATTTGTTTAACATAAAAAAATCACACAATTACAGTTTTACAGTCTGCCAAACTGCTCAGCAGTTTGTTGGCAGTAAAAATGCTTTCTTACTTTCTAACATGCAAAAGATAAAGAGGAAAAAAAAAGAAAAAAACAAAAGACTAGCTTAATACAATTATACTACCACTAATATGACAAACCAATAGTATTAATGTAATATTAATAAGTAATTTAAAGGGTAACGGCATTTTCCATATATGCATAAATTTTGCATGTACGCTTACACGTATACATACAACATACATGCATACAAATATATGCACACATAAATATTACAGCTTACCTATGATCTTGTACAATGAATCGTCATGATACATTCCATTTTTACTTTTTATTAGTATAAAGTTTTTTTAACTTGTTTTTAAACTGTTGTTTTGATTTATGCTTAAGGCATTCTTGCGGTGAATTGTTATAAATTTTTGTTATTAAATATTGCACCAGTGCTTGCGCATACACTTGGGCACTATAATCCTTTCCTGCGCCGATGGCTAGTCTCTGTTGAGGCAGGCCGCCGTGGCCGGAATTCGGTCTGGAGAACATTATTATTAGTTGTATGGGGAATTTTAGGCGGAAACATATTTGTGGAAAATATTTTCTAGTGAGGTTTTTCACATGCCTTCAGCGTTACACCGGACTCGGGCAGGTTCGAACGAGGTACTCTGTCTCTGTGTAAGTCTCTCTTAAGAAGGTGGTAAGACTTCTTTCTTGCCTAGAAGTCTGTCTCGGCGAGAGCAGTGCTCATATTGTTATGTTGTTGCTCATGACCCGATCTGAAGGGTATAGTTTCAGTTTAATTACAGGCCGGGAGGCATTCCATCCTAGTTCCCAGACTTGACACGGTGTCTCTAGCCTTCTATGTTTGAAGTGGACTACAGGTGACGAACTGTAAGTTCATTTGCCACCTTAGTTTCATCAATAATAACGTCGCCGCGTACATATCTTTGGCTTATGACGTTTGGTTTCATCTTGTGCATCTAGCTTTTGAAATTTTCGCGGTCGGCGAGAAGGACAAATATATACTGGTTGATAGTGAAAAAGGTTTTATTTATGTGAAACGTAAAGGTACTCACGTCCTCGACGACGGGCTCGACGTACATCTCCATGGTGTTGTTGAGAGTGGGAAGCGGCATCGGCGACGCTGCCGCCGACGAGCGACGCGACATGCTGTTGCATGAGCATTGCGACACCGAGCGACGCGACCGGGGAGATTCTCTGCAATCAGGAACACTTGTTTTAAAAAAAGACCCATTCGATTTTATGTAAAGTGATAAGCTTCACAATATAGTAGGATTAACTAGGTATCTCGTTTTTAAACACATATTTTTTCATACGTGGTAGAGCCACGCTGTAGCTATATTATGGTTGTAGCACGGATGGGTCGGCTCGACCGGGGAAGGATCACGCTCTCACAGAGTACCAGCGTAAAATAGCAGTTTAATACTGCTATTTTTCGTATGGTGAACGTAGAGATCCGAAGACCCTTTTTTACTGGAAACGAGGTATTCCATCTTAGTCCTAGTCCAGGGGTGACAACGCAAATGCGTTTTGATTCTTAATCGAGGATAAATGTAGATGCCTATGGGCCACAGCATCCACTTACTATCAAATGGACTGTCCGCTCGTTTGTACCTTTATTCTATAAAAAATAGATAAGTGATATGTTGCAGACATGAGGTGACTTACTCAGACCAATAAGTCTTTATTGGTCTGAGGTGACAAAATAAATAATAACGCAAAACATTGTAATGTACTTAAATGTACATTTAAGCGTGTAACTTTATATTATATAAGAATGATAATGTTAAAATTTTATAGGTACTCAAACCTTCCTACAAAACAATCATCAAAAATGATTAATTGATTGAAGTTTTTGGGGAAATCTCGGATGTACATAAATATCTTTAAAATACCTAATGGAATCCTTTACAAATTCTTTTGTGGGTGTGTACCGTTCTATTATGTATATATATATATATACATGTAATAGACTGTACAAAGTGAACAATATCACGTTTTAACAATCTGTTATACATGAAGGTTTGTACAAAATTGTCTAAATTTATAGACTGCAATGCAGCACTCCTTTTTTTACAGAGAATTGTAGTTGATGAACGAGCACACAATAATACTCTTCTACACCTATCAAAAATTACGAATCAAAATAAAGATGCATTGTCACCATTAAGAACATGAAATGCTTTTTTATCAATACAAAAGGGTTCACTACACTCAGCCAACGAAAACCCATTATACGCTGGTATTCTATGTGGGTACGGTTCTTCCCCGATCGAGGCGACCAGTTCTGTTGCACCTATAATACAGCTGCAGTGCGGTTAAAGCGTACCCCAAAAACTCTCTGAGAACTTCTTCAAAGCCTCAGAGTCGCACCCAAATCATTTAATTCGTGAGGCAGCTACTTATGCAGCCCCACCCCCCCTCTCGCTATCGAGTCCACAGGCCGAGAAACTCTCTCTCGGACCCGCCTAATAAACTAACTAACGATCTGAACTGCTTCCTGGCGGCTCAGGCCAACTCTAATTAAATTAAATTATTATATTAACTAATATTAATTTGCCTTCGTAGGCACTCCCTCAGCGGCTCGTAGCCGCCTGCGCCCTCTTTTCCCAAAAGAGGGTCGCTCACGATAAGGCACTCGCTTATCAGCCGGCTGCCTGTCCCCAAAGGCGGTTTTTAGAGGGTATCACTTAGGGTCCCCGGTAGGACAGTGAGTCCCTCATAATCACGATAGACCGGCTATCGTGGTATGCGTAATGCATTTTCCGCCTCCCTACGTATAGGGTAGCCCTTTAATTGCTCCGGGCGCAAAAAAAAAAATTAAAGCGTATGGATTGCAAACTTAAAATTTGTGAGCTTGACTCAGGTGTGGCATATTTACTAATTAGAGTGGTTTAATGAAAATAAGTCAAGTATTAGTATAGTTTTAAAAGCACATCTAGTGGCGTTTTTATCTTAAAGTTCTTGTGAAGGTAGGAGGGGTGGGGTGTGGGGAAGATGGGGTTTTTAGGGAACAACTTATTTTTTCGTCTTGGTTGTTTTAGTGAGGGGGTTGTGTTGGTTTGTTTTTTTAGAGGAGGGGGGGGAGCCCTGTGGTTCCTGGGTGGTTACTAAAAAGGTAAATCAACGAAGTCAGGACAATTAATAACGTGGACGTTACGTATTTAATTACGTTCGTAGTATCGATATTATGGTTGCAGCATGAATGGGTCGGCTCGACCGGGGAAGCACCACGCTCTCACAGAATACCAAAATAGCAGCAAAATAGCAGCTTAATGCTGCTGTGTTCCGTATGGTGAGTATAGAGAATCAGAGACCTTTTTAATGGTAATGATGCATTCTACTATCTCAATGTTCAGGGGTGACAATGCATCTTCATTTTGATTCTAATGAATAGATTTAGGTGTATATGGGTCAATCATCAATCATCAAATAATCCAAATTACGTAAGGTGGATTGTGACTGTGTGCTCGTTTGTCAACTCTATACTATAAAAAAATCTATTTTGCCAGCCTGTTATTCATCGTTTTAGCAGATTGTTGTTTTTCTCCTATTATAAAGTTTATCTGATTGTTAAATAAAAAGTATTTGGCGTTCTATTAAAATCAGAAACAGTTTACTGAGGTGCAGGTTTTGCAATAGTTACTAAAATGTACTTAAACAAATAAAAGGCTTACAAAAACGTTCAGGGGAAGTCTTTTGTTCAAATGAATGTGGCAATCTGATTTGATCACAAAGTCCAGTGTTCTGTTATACTATTTATTTCCTGTTGATGGTTAGTGGTGATGTAGGTCATTAAATGGACAATGGAAAGTGTCTTTCATAAATATACAAGGCATGTTCTTGATGAAATAATAAAAAAAAAATTTTTAAACATTTTTTTTTAATTTTTTTTAGCCGTTGGAGCTATATTTTAGTTTTATTATTTATTCTGTAGTTGTAGTACGAATGGGTCGGCTCGACCGAGGTAGAACTACGCTCTCGCAGAATACCAGCGTAAAATAGCTTAATTTTATAATTGTTGTATTGCATATGGAGAGTGCAAAGAATCGGAGGACCATTTCAAAGACACGAGACATTCCATCTTAGTCATCAACACAACACACAACATGGTGACACTACATCTGAATTTTTATCCTTAATCGAGGATAGATGTAGATGCCTAAGGCCGCAGCATTTATTTACCATCAAGTGGACTGTATCGATGGCTCCTAAGTATAGTGAGTCATCTAACATTTTTAGGTATTTTCAGGTTTTGATGGCATTGATTGTAAAAATATATTATCTATCAGACTATATCGAAAAAATCTAAAATGCGTAAATATTCTTGGAAATAATCTAACGTATACTGGTTTATGTTGTGGAATTTAAAATTGCCATACGGCGTACTCTAAGCTAACTACTCGAATTCAGTAAACGCGGGACGCGGGCGGGGTACTTTAAGCGACATGTGCACACTGGACTGGAATTTAGGTGTGTATTACGGTCATTATATTAGATTTAAGTTAAAAATTGTTGTGTTTAAATATAAATAAGCATGGAAAGAACACAACAAAATACTAGATACTCAGAAGACAAAAATAACGAACACGAAATTTTTGAAAATAACGAGTTAATGGAATCTTTTCATAAAAATATTAAGTAAATTAAGTTTTTCATTACATTAACTTATTTAAAATATAACTATGACAGTAAATAATCACATTATTTTTCGATTATATACTATTAGAAGTTCTGTACATTCTAAGCGCTTAACTGTTTTTGAAAATTCCAAGCGGCTATACACTATTAAATACTATTTACCATGGTTGAAATTAAATGAAAATGCAGAGATAAAAAAGAATATATGTTTGTAAAACAATGTTCCTTAGAACCCTCTCGATAAATTTTTACGTTGTTTATACCGTTTCAGAAAAATTTGATTGAAAAAACCCTGATTTATCTACTTAGATATTATTTTTTCCTGAATATATTTTATTTTATTGAATTTTATTAAAATAAATACTTCCAAAAATTAATTAATTATCTGATTAGGAAGAGAAATAAGACCTTTAATTTTAACGCATATAAATATAATTTTGGTTTCTGACAGAAATTTAAACTTCTTTGTTTTATGGAAAATATAAAAAGTTTAACTACTTGATTGTTAACTTAATATGTTTTAGCTTGTTAATTTTTGATACAAAGGAAAAAAAAACATAGTTATTTTCCTTCGTATCAAAAATTAACAAGCTAAAAGCTTGCTTAATTTGCAGATATATCAATTTACTGCTACTTCATCGAACCGATTTCGGACATAAAAATCGGTGTATAATGAGTCAACTAATATATTATCCTTGAAACTGTAGATACAACGTCGGTTTACTAGTCCAAGAAAATAAATTACAGTACTGTATTTATGTATTTATAAACCTAATACTTTTTCCTAAAGATATGGTGAATATTCAAATACATTGTAAACGAGTGTATGTGACAGTTAGCTCATTAAAGGCCATGATTTATATGATGTACACTAAGCCAACTACATTATCCTGGAAACTCACTAAAACAGGTCTACTACTTTATTGTATAAGTGTCTCAAATCTTAAAATAACACAAACTTAAAAAAATCAACATTCTAGTACAAAAACAGAAAAATTTATAAACAATTAATCTTTGACTGGCGCTCCTCTAAAATTTGAATTTTGTAGTTGACTCACTATACTTAGGAGCCATCGGTATGCTCGCCTGTCATAACAAAAAAAGTTTGCAAGTTGCCAGTTATTTAACACAAATAATATGGTCTGTTGCGAGCTTGCACTTTTCTTTTTTTTTTTTAAGTATAGCGAACTCAAGCACAGCTACTAAACCTTAGTGATTTGCGCTGTGTTCAATGTGTATTATTAATTGTAGATTTTTTTATTGGTAATAAATTAAAACAAAGTTATTGTAAGTTTCTTTTAAATAAAAATGTATGTAATTTTAATTGTAAACATTAGTGCTTAGTAAATAATAACAATAAATTAGCATGTAAATAACATGCTAATTCATTGGCTGAACCAGGATTTTTTCTTTGTTAAATATCTCTATCTCTATTATAACCTGTTCAAAGCAAATAACGTTATTCATTCAGCCATTCTGTCTTCGTTTTTGCATGGTGGTTAACCAAAGACATTTCTTAAGCAACGACAAGATGTTAAAAGAAAAAAGTAAAGACTATTAGTATTGTTATCATAAATATATAGATTAAGGCCACAGATTAAATAATGTTCCTACGCTATGGCACAATACATATAAACATTTATATACGAATTTAATGACACCTTGCACTTTTACGACATCCAAGTTGTTTACGCTACTGCAGTTCATAAAGGAATGAGCAACCATCAATAAATATACGTATGTATTGTACATACATATGCGAGCGATAACGCAATCCTCCTTTAAGTGTAATCGGGTAAAACAGGAGTGTACAATAAAAAGTTTTCAACCGGAACACTTTTCTTTTTATAATGAATTTCATTATTTATGTCATTTCATTTATGTTTTATTAATTACAAGTCTATCATTAGAGTGAAATCGAATTAATTCTGACGACCTGATGGTAAACAACAATTCTACAACCCAGGGGACAACTACAACCCCATATTAAAATAAATCGACTATTTACAGTCCCTGCATAGAGTAAAAGTTTATCACTAGAGTTTAGAGTAGCGATTACTTTATAAGTAAGTAAATTTTAATATATTTAATAAGCAATATGTAGCAACACCTATACCCCATTCAAACATTTTTTCGTTGTTGCCAATGTGAACTAAAATTAAATACATCACAGGCCTAATTACATCGGTTTTGAGGCAAATAAGTCCTACTATTTGAAAGTTTATAGCACACTAGTAGCAAGTAGTAGCTTTAAGTTTAGGTTAGTAGTAAAAATAGGTTATTATATTTACTTATGACAACATTTATTTATAATATGTGT
Source organism: Parnassius apollo (assembly GCA_907164705.1). Classification (NCBI taxonomy): domain Eukaryota; kingdom Metazoa; phylum Arthropoda; class Insecta; order Lepidoptera; family Papilionidae; genus Parnassius; species Parnassius apollo. Next base: position 1,399,471 of record CAJQZP010001062.1, on the reverse strand, counting down.
ATATGCAAAATTAAAAATTATAGACCAAAGACAATATAAGTAGTAGTATATATATTTAAATCTCTTTATTATAGACGTTTAGAAAATATAGATTATTATGGCATTGTATAAGCCCAGAATATTTAATTGGTCTCATATTAAAGTTAAGTTTTTTTTTCAGTATTATTAATAATTTTACGTAACTTTTGTCTAGAGCTTTGTTTTAAGTTAAATCAGTATCCTACAAGTAGATGCTTTAGAGTTTAGGAAAGGAGAATATTTAGCAACGATCTTGAAGTGGGATACTATATCCCATTTGAAGATGCTGATGAACTACTCCATGACTTACACAACATTTTTTTAATTCAAACATATATTTGCTAAGCTCGTATAGGTAGGTAGGTGCCTGCAGGCGATTTTACCTTAATAGTGACCACAAAAGCTGGCTAGTTGAACTTAATTTTAGTTACTTAAATTATACTTTTTTATTACGATTTTACTAGTACTATATTGAAAAATACGTCAAACTTAAAATAATATAATACAGCATTTGTATCATGTTAGTCCAAAACAAATTAGTGGATAGGTAATAGGTATATTAAATTAAAATCAGAACACAAATTGGCTCAATGAACTTTAATTGCATAGTTACCGTCTGCTTCTCCGACACACGTGATGCGTCACTCGGTCGCACCTGCACCGCACGGGAACGAAGTACCCAAGCTGCGGCAGGGGGCCCGGCTCCGTCGAGTCACTCGAATCACTCCATTCGGGCTGGCTGAATGGGTCTATGTCCAGTGCCGAAGGCATTTGTTTTTCTTATTCGTTTTTGTTTGCAATATAATCCAACCGGTCTGACTTTATATTACTTTCACAATTTATTCGAAATACCTGAATGTTTTTTTTTTAATATTATATATATTTTTGTAGAACTAAAAGAAATTATTTAATAATTTAGAATAAAGTTAGTCAATCCACGTCTCAACAACACCGTAACCGCACTTGAAATAACCTCGTTTAAAAAAGTGTGTGTAAACAAACGATAGCAGGCAGAATTCGGGTGCGTTTTCCGGCAATTAAGGACAAACGTTATAAACGATAAGTCGTTATGATAAGATTGGCCGAGATAACAATAGAAAGTATTTGAACGATTGCACGGTTATTGCTAATATAACTATGCACATTTTTCGCAATCTGATTTTTTTTTAATTTCTACGAACACTCTATGACTTAATTCATTATCATGATCAGCATCAACCCTTAATAGATCTCTGCAATACATGAGACTCCCTCTTTGTAAAGAAAATTTGCCACAACAGATGTCTCGTACCGTTCGCATTGTTCTCCGTCACCTGTCCTTTTTTGCTTATTGCACACTATTTTAAAACCACTATAATATATTTAAAACCAATGAAGTGAGAGTGAAATATATTATAAAAGCATAAAATATATTAAATAGGCCGTGTTATCGCTCTGAAAGTGATATCTTCCAGACAACTTTCTTACGCAGAAAACTTTTGTGCACAAATATTGAGGAAAAGGGATGTGTGCATAATTAAAACTAATAGTAATCGGATAGATGCAGAATAGAACGGAGTTCAAAGTACATAATAGATTTTGAATAGATTTGAAAGCGAAATAAGGGACTGAATCGTCGAATATGTAAGTAAAGGATAAAGGTAAAGTGTTCCGCGTACAGAGCCGTGGTAGCTTAGATGGTTAGCGCTCGCTGTAAATTTCACAGTACGCGAGCAAACCGGTTTCGATCCCCGCCAGCACCAATGAAATTGTTAATTGCAATTTTAAGTGCTGATTTACCACGTGCTCAGCGGTGAAGGGAAACATCTTGAGGAAACCTGCATGTCTGAGAAATAAAAAAAATATTTCGAAGACATGTGTGGTTCGCCAACACGCATTGGGGCAGCGCGGCGGACACTTCCCTGCCCTAAAACCCTCTCAGAAATGAGCGGAGGCCTGTGGCCAGGACTGGGACGTATATTTATATTATAGGTTATGACTTTAACTTTTAAAGTGTTCTGCAAGCGTAAAGCTGTAAGGAAAAATGAAATTTTACTAAAGAATGAAGATGAATGTGTTGGAGTGACAAGTAAGAGAAAGATTGTCAGTAGTGAGAAGAGCAAATGAACTCAAAACAGTCTTTCAGGTAACGGAAATTGCAAGGATTGAACAGTTTACAGTATAAAAAGCAGAAAGGATATGCGAGTATATAATATTATTTGAATCACTATCAATATCATCATTACAACTCATCACAAGTCCGAAGCTGAACACAGGCCTCGTCCATTGATCGGCACAAAGTATATTCCTGAGCCACGAGCACCCATCGATTACCACTACTATTAATTAATTGGATAATGAATCTATCGATTTGTGGCATAAATCTAGACATTATCCTACGCTTTTAACGTATCTATTTGAGTATCACTACATTCTCAAATACTAGGCAATATAAAGAAGGCGCGCTTTCGTGAACAGCAAAACCTGTAGAGAGGCTTAATAAGCTAGTCGTTTTATTATTATTATTACAAAATTTTAACTGGCCACTTCTAGGTTTATCAGTATTATCGCAGACTTATTAGCAACTATCAATCTTAACTCACCAATATATGTAGATATTTGGCGAACGTTGTAATCAACGTGCACTCGCTTTGAGAATAAAACAATAATGAACCAATAGCATGAGCATAGCTTCTCACACTTTTTAATTTGATTTCTACACATGTTGGAATACCTGGCCATAAATAGAAGAAATCGTAGAGCCAACCTGCAGATATATTGTAGTTGCACAACTAATGGGTCGGCTTGACCGAAGAAGAATCTAGCTCTCAAAGAATACCAGCATAAAAGGCGAGTCTAGAGAACCGAGGACCTTTCTTACTGGTAACAGGACATTTTGTCTCAGTCCTTAAGGATGACAATTTGACAAGCGACAACGCAACTACATTTTGGTTCTTAATCGAGGATGGGCCACAGCATCCACTGATAAATCAGGTAGACTGTGTGCCTATTTGCCTTCCTCACCTCTAGAAAAAAACTTGTCTTTAACATTTTAATTAAATATAACTAACCGCAGTAGCAGACGACAAGTCAAGAATAAAACATTAAATAATCATAAATATAATTAAATATAGACATGTGAGGAACAACTCTATCAATTTATGCAAACATGTCGCATAGTTTGTATTAAGCGCATAGAAAATTAATTATTTATAGACAGACATCAGCATGCAAGCAGAGGCTGACGTAAGATCCTAATAATTATGCTTCGTAAAGCAATCGTGATATTCATCAGTTCACAGTGAAGTTATCAACTCCATATTATAAAATAATAGCTTATAATTAAAAGTAAAAACCTTTTTAAAATAAGTTGTTTTATTCCTTATAAAACAAAAACTTTTTGCGTGGACTATATTTACATACCACAATGTTAATGCCGTTTAAATACATATTTTTTATAGAATTAGGGTGACAAACGTGCACACAGTCCACCTGATGTTAAGTGGATCCTCTGGCCCATAGACATCTACCTTTAACCTCAATGAAGAATCAAAATGCAAATGTGTTGTCACCCCTGAGGACTAAGATGGAATGCCTCAATCCAGTAAAACGAGTCTCCGGTTCTCTACACTTACCATACGAAACACAGCAGCATCAAGATGCTATTTTACGCCTGTATTCTGTGAGAGCGTGGTCCTTCTCCGGTCGAGCCGACCCTTTCGTGCTAAAACCATAATATAGCTCGACTCTACCACGTAGATGAAGTTATTTATGTAAATTAATAATAACATTATTACTTCATCTCCATTTTCTCCAAATTTACATGGCACCAACGCTGAAATAAGTATAACCTTTTTATTGAAAAAGAATCATCAAAATTGGTTCGAACACAAATAAAAACCGGAAATCAATCGAATTGTCAACCTCCTTCTTCTTTTGCAGTTGACTAAAAATAAAGAACATACAGAACCATACATAAAGTTAAAATTACAGCATTTAACCTCCCACTGCTGGACACAGGCTTCCTCTAACTTCTGAAAGGGTCTTGAAGCACTTAGTTAGACCGGCGAGCGGATTTGTGGATTTTATACGCCATCGAAATATTTGACGCGTATACCCATATTGTCAAAAATATTCGAGATTATGCTGAGAAGGCTTCAAGAATTTACGACAAGTCATCGTTTACTTAAATAGGAGCAATTTGGATTTAAACAGAATAGTATAACCTCGTTAGCATGTTTTAATTTGATTAAAATAGTCACCCAGGCTATAAATGATGGTCTTCCAGTTGCGGCAATCTTCCTGGGCATGAGCAAGGTGTTCGATTTCGTGGACCATAAATTGCTCTTACACAAATTAGGAAAATATGGGATAAGAGGTAAAGCTAACGATTAACGGTTGAGAAACTATTTATGTGAGAGACAACAATGTGTGGAAATATCTAAAGTCAATAAAAACAAAAAATCAAAAAAGTGTTGTACAGAAGCGACAATCAGATAAATGACTTTGGCGAGTCACAAGGCAGTGTATTGGGACCATTCTTATTCCTCATGTATATTAATGATCTCCCTAATATCACTCGCCATAACACAATCTTGTTTGCTGATGACACAACTCTTATCGTGAAATGCGAAAATGCAGATACATACGAAATAGAGATAAATAAAGCAATCAAAAAAATAATAGACTGGCTTTATTGTAATAATTTACAGATTAATATGGAAAAAACCTAAAATGATCCAATTTCAGACATATCAGAGAAAACTATTGAATATTAATGTTAAATATAATGATAAGATCATCGAACAAGTAGCAAGTACTAAATTTCTGGGTATAATGTGTACTATCATATGATCTTTTATTGTGGGGCAATTCAGTAGATGTAATAAAAGTATTTAGAGTACAAAAAAATGTGTGCGTGCAATCTATGGAGCAGGGTATACGGATAGCTGTAAGCCCTTGTTTAAAAAGTACAAGATCTTGACATTAATATGCTTGTACCTTAAAGAAATACGCATATTTGTAAAACAACATCCTGAACACTTTGAAAGGCATATAAATGTAACTGAATGAAATGTAGCTCCTTGAAATAAACATAAATTATACTTACCTCAATGCAGGCTCAAATTGTATGAAAGGAACTCTTACGTAAATGCTATAAAGGTGTATAACAAAATACCCAACGACTTTAAAGAGTTACCTTTAACCATGTTTAAAAAAAAGTTGATACAATGGTTAAAAGAAAAATGTTGTTACGACCTAAATGAATTTAATATGTCCTTTTGTGGAAAACAAATCCAAAGTCAGTAGTATTGATATATATCTAATAATTAATTAATTACAAAAAAACTGAAAGTATGGACATTAACAATTAAGAACAATCATTACACAATGTGACATTTGAATTCCCACTTGTTTTTAAACTTTTTTTTGCACGTATGCCATTTTATAAAATATTTGCACACCATATAAAGTGGTAGAATGTAAATGGGACATTATACATAATTTAAGATCATACATTATTGTACACATACATTCTGGCAAATAAATGAATTTGAATTTGAATTTGATTTCTCAGACATGCAGGTTTTCTCACGAGTCACGATGTTTCCCTTCAGTGCCGACCACGTGTTGGACCAACAATCAAAATTGCAACTAACAATTTCATTGGTACCGAAGGGGAACGCAATTGTATTGCTCACTTACAATAAAAGTTAAGATGTATGAGCCGTGTTAGGCTCATACAATAACTGACCGTACATACAGAACCAAAAAAATTTTTAATTTTTTACTTTTTACGAGTATAAACCAGTGATTGTAAATCGCACTGTGTAAGTTAACGTACGACGAGGACGTACGGAGACGGAGTTAGGGTTACCACCCCTACTATAATATGTAGTAGCGTATGTTTCAGTCAATTGTACTATATATTATAGAAAAATAAAATAGTACAAAAAATTCTATATTTTTATCCCTAATTCAACTATCGAATTTTTTATATTAACCGTGATTGGAAGTACGAAACAAGTAAATTTTACAGAAAGATTTTTTCCGCCATGAATGTAAAATTGAAGAAAGAAAGAAATAGAGCTTTTTTTTTTTTTTTTTTTTCGAATTTCTCAATAGTACTATATTTTTGCATCTTTTTTGGGAAAAGTACTATATTTGTTCAAAAAAAGGTGGCAGCCCTAGACGGAGGCGTTCTTCTCCACCTGTGTCCGATTTAATTTTACACTGTACGGGATTTACGTGACAAATTTCGTCGTAGCTAATCGCTAACAAAATCGTCTCACCAGACCGCAAAGAAACGCTTAATTTTGCTTGAAGCGGAACATATGAAATATGAGCTACAGTTGAAACATTGTGTAATTATTTCATGATTGACTTTATTCACCCATCGCCGACAAAAGCCAAAAGCTATTCCTTACGGGTAAATGTATCGATTACTTTTCGATTCGATACTTAGTAATTGTTGTCTAGGGCCCTATGAGGATATCCAATACCCTATATTCAGCGTCGTCTTTAGTCATACCGGGGCCCTTGGGCACACAAGAATTTGGGCCCCTGTTGGAAATTAAAAAAAGTGAACGACAAAAACATTTTTCTCCTATCGGCGAACTTATATTTATTATAGTTAAATGGGAAAAATCAAATAATCGTGGGTACCCACGACCTTTTCTGCCACCAGGGCGGCGCCATTGTACAATGAGGTGAAATCTTTGAGTATGGGTTTTATTACTGTCTTTTATCTAAATATAATATATATATATATATATATATCCAGTACTAGCTCAAGGCTCGCCCTAAAATATAGTAATTTTGTAAGGAAAAAAAGAATATTTAGAGACATGTGAAGTCTGTCAACATATATTGGGACATATTAATGTATATTACTTTTATTATTTTTGATTTTTTCTCATGTTTTTATCTCGTCGTGTTATTTTTTCATCGAGTAGAAGCTTCATGTGAGCTGTAATTTATCTCATGTGAGAAGTGACATTCTGCCACAAAAATGAAGTTCTCTTTTAAAAAGAATAGAATGTTTGAGCGTTTGAGCAAAGGGTAAAGTTACGTCCAAAAAACGCGACTATCCCGGCAGTATCCGGGAACGTGACGGCACGCGCATTCTTTCATTACTTTAGGAAAGGTTTATTTTATACCTTTTTTGTGCGCGGTGACTCATAAAAGTACCGGTGTTGATGCTATAATGAATGGAAGCGTTATAAAAACCTATTCTGTAAGAAGTTTTTGGAAAGCTGCGTAGTAATTCCTGCCGACGGCAATAATGTTAAAAAGTTAAAGTTATAACATTTTTTTATAGGATAGGATGACAAACGAGCGCACAGTCAACCTGATGGTAAGTGGTTGCTATGGCCCATAAACACCTACGTGTATCCTTGATTACAAATCAAAATGCAGATGCGTTGTCACTCGTGAGGACTAAGATGGAATGCCTCATTTCCAGTGAAAAAGGGTCTTCGGTTCTATACACTCACCATACGAAACACAGCAGCATTAAGCTACTATTACGCTGTTATTCTGTGAGAGCGTGGTCCCCGGTCGAGCCGACCCACTCGTGCTACAACTATACTACTAATATAACTACAGAATGGCTCTACCACGTATAAAAAGATATTATTACATGATGTTTCGTAGATATTTGTAGCACATAGTAGGGAAATGAAACAAAATATCTTTATTTTTTATATAAGAAATTAAATTTTCATCAGTAAAAGCCAATGTTTTAGTGTACTTTATTTTCAAAATACACTTCCTCGGAATGAAGAAGAAACGTGAAAATTACAAATTCATTGGTAACTGCAGCATTTTAGACACAAATCATTCTTGTCCTTATGACCTGTGATGCTGGCTGTTATGCCATGCCAGCCATTTGTATTAAGTCATCATAATTATTTCGAACGCGAAGAAATCATTAGCAGAGAAAATATTCACGTTTTTTATTACAATTTGCGTTTGACAACGTGATCTTTTTATCTGTACCTAAATTTATGAAACGTTTTGAAAATTATTCAAAAGTAAAAAGTATAAGTAAAAAATTGAAATTTATTTTTTAAAGATCAATAAGTAAATAAAATATAAAGTACATAGATAAAACAAAAACATTATGTAAACATTATAAAATAGCTAACAATTTTTACTTTTACTTTAAATTTCACCCACATTATGGTAGATTCTGGAGCCTAAGCCTAGTGGTAAGTATATAATCAAAGTTTAGAGATCTCGTGACGATCATCGATCATATCTTAATATATCTTATCTTTTTTTTATGTGTCACGTTGTTTGTCCGCGATGGACTCCTAAACTACTTAACCGATTTTGATCAAATTTGCACACCGTGTGCAGTTTGATCCAACTTGAGATATAGGATAGTTTTTTGCCCATGAGTTACCAACAATTTTTTTTGCGAATTTATTTTATATATATATATATATATATATATATACATATAAGTAAAGTCCACTGCTCAAAATAAGACCTCTACTTCTCGAGGGAGGATTTTCCTTAGTCGTACGCCTGACACGCGGATCGACAATAGACGTCTTCAACATTCGACGCTGCTGATACCTACTACTCTCGTCATACCTACTTATTTACTCTTTCTATTTGTAATAGTATAATTTTTACGTAGGCTTAAGCAATAATAACTTTTATGTATACAAAACTGCTAAACTAGGCAGGTTTCACATCAGATATTTCATACAAAGAAAGTTAAAATAATTATGAATATAAAAAACGATAGAACAAGTTGCGAGTTTTGAAAAATATTTTAAGAAACGTTAAAATATACATAACATAATAGAACAAAGTAGGAAATATATACAACATCTAACAAAAACCCTGTGGTTCCCGTTAAGTGCGTTATCAGAATCAGTATTCAAGCGTATAGAAATAATTCTTTTTCAAGAAAACATTAAAAAAAATAATTTTAATTAAAAAAAATTTGTAAATTGTATGTGGTTTTGTTATCTCTGCATTGGCCGAGGAGCAAGAGGATTGTCAGACCCCGCATTACCGATACTCATGTGAGTTAGAGGAAATATAACCACATACAATTTGCAAATAATTATTTTTAAATTAAATTAAAAAAAAATTATGGTCGAGTTTTCAGAAAAAAAAATTCTATACGTTTGAATACTGATTCTGATAACGCAGTTAACAGGAACCACATGGTTTTTGTTACATGTTGTATATTAATACTAAAAAATTACAAGAACATTTTACCAAGCACGTTTTTTAAAGAGAGAAGGAAATGAAACTTTGAGTATTGAATACTCAAAGCATTTAAAGGATCTGTACTAGTGATGCAACGGAAATGTTATATCGGAAACAGAAACGGAAACAGATGTTAAAAATATTTTTTTGCAGAAACGGAAACAGAAACGGATGCGGAAACGGAAATAATGCTTATTTAAAAAAATACAAATAAAACTTTTAATTAAGATTCAAAATTAAGTAGCGGTAAATTATATTTTATGAAAAGTAGTTTGGCCACTTTTACACCTAAAAATCTGTTCCAGTGTTATTCATATATAAGTCCAGCTCCGAAAAATAATAATTATGTCTATAGCAATTATTGCTCACTAGCGATGCTGCGTACCATCTATACACCAAAGCTAAATAGGCACTGGAATTTGGTTAGGTTTAGCGAGTAGGTAATTTAGTAAAGCCCTAGCACGAAAGTACGACGTAAATAAACTTTGAATCCAAAATACTCATTAAAGTTTTTTTTAAATAATTATTTGTTACCGTGACCATGGGTGCTGGAAAGCACGCGAAACGTCGGTTAATAAAAATAACATAAATAAACGCCATAAAATCCGTAAAAGTAGTTTTAATCAATAAAAATAATTAATTTATATTTCAATTAAAAAATAAATAATATAAACTTCACGGAAACATAACTGCTACCTAATTAATTTGCAAATGTTATATGTTATTACAAAGGCATTTAATAAAAACTATTTTTTACTGGAGAAAACACGTTTTAACTAAAATTTGGTTTTAACTATAACATAGGAATACATTTTATAAATAAATCGGTATCGGTTCCTTGACTGACCATTTGTTTTTTAATTTACGATGAAAGTTTTACAGTTTCAACTAACTTCTCAACTTCGACTTCGACGACTCCGTGGCGCAGTGGCTTAGCAACGAGTTGCTGCGCTGGGTGTCGCGGTTTCGAATCCCGCACGGAACAAGTATTTGTATGGCCTACAAATAATTGTTCCGGGTCTGGACGTTTGTCCTTGTGCAATTTATGTTTGTAAACTGCCTCCACGATACAGGAGAAAAACCTAGTGTAACGTGTTAAAAAAAAAACTTAGCAAACTCTTCAGCGTCTAAGATGGCTCTTTAAAGCGGTAGTTGTGCAACCTATTCCCGGGTATATTTTGTCACATAATTTACATCTGGCGGCTTAATCAATTTCAAAATAATAGTTCCAAACAGGATTTGTTTTTGGTTTGTTGGTTACACACACGATTTAAATTTCTAAATAACTAAAAATACAATAAATCTAGTTATGTGGATGCTTCGCTATAAACTATGCGCCGTTATAAAACTTGCGAAAACGGAAGCAGAAACGGATGTCAAAAACCATGCAGAACTTCCGCAGTTGCGGAAACAGAAACAGAGTTCTGTTGCATCACTAATCTGTACCATAGATGTGTAGAAAAAATTATGTGTGTTTATACTCTCTCCTTGTCCGAGACGGTTTTACAAATTGTGCATAACGTGTAAGAATAAAATACACTTCATTAATTGCAATTTATTCCCAGGAACGAATACTCAGGAATCTTCTTTCGTGAGGTGTTAAAAATATAACCTCAAATGGCTTAGCAAGATCCTCCGTTATGCCGAAAGTATTGCAGCATTAATTTTGAAATAAATATATGGTAAAGTTGAGGATTAATGTTAAGGTTTATGTTAGACGAAAACACGATTCCGTAAAATTTTCTCGATAGAAAAAAATCCAAAGTTACCTCCAAACTGAACAATAAACCGCTGTTATTCATAAAATACTTTAAATAAGATCATGAAACTTTGCATACTAACTGAACTAACCATAAAGCAGTGCTTATGTTATTTACTTTTTTTAAAATATCATTATTTTCACTGTAAAAAGAAATTACCTAAACTATCGGCGCGTAAGCTTGGTTCCTGTCGCTCCGTTAGTATCACAGAGTACCTTTGTATAAACTGAAATAGTATTGCTCCGGCTTTTGAAGGGAGAAGTTGTGTCGCTTACGATCAGAAAACACATTACGCAACAGGAAGACGTAAAATTAAAATGGGAAATAACCGTTATAAAAATAAGAAGCGACTGGGTTGGCGTTAAGAAACAGGCATATATATGATAAACATAATGAAATAAGTATCTAACGACCTATCTACTTAGAGTATTAGTGATTACAAACATGTCGGTACATAGCATACGACGCGCGGGGAAGTGGGGGCGAAATTAGAATTTGAGCTGACTTACTCTCACCTCTTAAGGCAGAAGGTAACATAAAACATTTCCGTACAAACTTTTTAAACAATAGAATGGAATTTATAACTGTAACTGTGTTTATGAGCGTGTAGTGACGGTGTAAGAATATCCAATACCCCATATCATCCCGAGAGACTCGTAAGAGGCGACAGAGGGAAAGTAAAACAGGAGATGGGCAGCAGCATCTTTCTGATAACAACTCAATATAATACAAAACTGCGGTTGCCAAACCGCTTGCCAAGCGTGGCAACTATGGCAAAATGAGGCCATCTGTGGGAAACGACTATGTTCAGCAGTGGATTTTAATAGGCTGTGATAGATATAGCGTTGCCAGGCGTCCGGATAAAGCCGGACAGAGTCAAGCTTTTTGATTGTGTGTGTATGAAATTAGACGGCGTCCGGCCTGGCCGACTTTTGTTAGGATTTTTAAATTTGACAATTTTTGACATTTGTCATATACTTATGTTATATGTTATATAAACACTATTACAATTATTGAAATTAATATTATAATGAATATTAAAATTAATTTATTCAATTTTATTGTTATTTCATTTTAATTTTTTTTTTATAGGATAGGGTGACAAAGAGAAAGTATGATGGTAAGTGGTTGATGTAAAATGCAGATTTTATGGTAAATGATAAAAAGCCTTGTTTCTTTTTTAAATCGTGTTATTATATTAAGACTAAAAAATTAAAGGCATATGGCATTTTTACTGAAATTTCCGCTTAAGCTGGCTGATCTGTGCGGCTTTTCGGTTTTAAGACTTGGCAATCCTAAACAGATGGATGGAAAAGAAATTTTGATCACGTTCATAGTATAAGCTATTAGTCTAATTCGACCACATAATATATAGTAGTCGTAGAGGCTTTTTGATCCTAGTTTTACACCATTCATTCATTACAGCCTATAGTGTATATTAAGACGAGCGCACAGTCCACCTGATGGTAAGTGGATGCTGTGGCCCATAGACATCTACATTTATCCACGATTAAGAATTAAAATGCACATGCGCCTTCACCCCCCCAGGAATAAAATGGAATGCCTCGTGTCCAGTAAAAAGGTCTCCGGTTCTCTACACTTACCACACGAAACACAGGAGCATTTAAGCAACTATTTCCCGCTAATTTTCTGTGAGAGCGTGGTAAACCACCGCTATACGGTTAATTCTACATAAGTTTAAGTTCAATAAAGAATAAATAAATTTCATTGTTCGGTCAAAGTTTGCTAAACAAGTTGGCACATGTTTCGTCGTAAACATAGTTTTACGGCAATGTCGCATATTATATCTCTCCAGCTGTCCCGTGAGAAACGTGTGAAAATCCGTCCTCGAATAGTTTTAAACCTAATGTCGTCCACTAGTGCCTCATTTGCATGCCGAGTCCGTTTGTTTCGTCGGTGAAGCAGTTAAGCTCAGTAAGCCTTCCATTTTGAATAACTGACATATTGTGAACATTTAAAGCGGAGTGACACTTTTGTTACTAGGAGTTAGTAGTAAAAGAAAGTTTTGTTCGTATAGCGTTTTGTATGGTGAGTGTAGAAAACCGGAGACCCTTTTTACTGGAAACGAGGCATTCCATCTTAGTACTCAGGGGTGACAACACATTTGCATTTTGATCATTAGTTTAGGAATAAATGTGGATCATCATTATCATCATTACAACCCTTCAGATGTCCACCGCTGAACATATGTCTCCCCCAAGTAATGCCACAAGGCACGGTCCTGAGCCACCTGCATCCATCGACTTCCTGCATGTCTTACCAGGTCGTCACTCCATCTAGTCGCCCTACACTACGCCTACCAGTACGAGGCAACCACTCGAAAACCTTTCTTCCCATCGGTTATTGGTTCTTCGAGCTATATGGCCGGCCCATTGCCACTTCAGCTTACCTACTAATCCGTTGGGCTAATTCGGTCACTCTGGTTTTACTGCGGATATCCTCATTTCTGAGGCTATCACGCAGAGAAACTCCGAGCATAGCCCTCTCCATAGCTCGCTGAGCTTGCTCCTCATACGGCCAGCAGTGAAGGACCACGTCTCAGATCCCTAAGTCATCACTGGCAACACAAATGTGGATACCAGCGTAAAATTGTAGATTAATGCTGCTGTGTTACGTATTGTGCGTGTAGAGAACCGGAGACCCTTTTGTACTGGAAACGAGTCATTCAATCTTAGTCCTCACGGGTGACAACGCATCTGCGTTTTGATTCGTAATCGACGATAGATGTAGTGTCTAATGGGCCACAGCAACCACTTACCATCAGGTGGACTGTGAGCTCGTTTGTCACCCTATCCTATAAAAACATGTCTATGGGCCACAGCATCCACTTACCATCTGGTGACCTGTGTGCTCGTTTGTCACCCAATGCCGTTAAAAAATAATTTTTTCAAAATTTGTCAATGTATTATCTAAGGATTATCTAAGGAGCACGTCATGAACTAAAGTGATAAAAGTAGATATTAAAATATGAATTCAAGGGATTTAATATTAACATTATAAAATATAATTATAATATACTATAGTATGATATACTGAGTAAATCATATATATAATATGATTTACTGAAATAAAACATTTTTTTTTATATACAGACTAATTGTGAACTTCCCCCTTTTAGAAATCGCTTAAAAAGCCATAACTGTAAAAGTTCTTTATATTTCTTATTTGAAATGATTTGACGCAAACGCCAGTTGACCAACTGTTGTTTTTACGTTCGCCGCCAACTATTCATTTTCCAGTGTTATGTAACCGAAGTAGTCTCTGACTTTCCCGCGTTTATAATGTATCTCTTCAAACCTATCTTGTGCGGCCATCTGGGTGTGTTGTGTGTAAAGTATGGCAAGTGTTATATCGGTCACTTTAAAGTGTGATACGTTTGTTGTGTAATGATTTCTTTTATAAACGCGAATGGTACACATGAATAAAGCGAATTATGACTACTGTCGTGTCACCCATTTCGTTCCATGGGTGTCGTCAGAGGCAACTGTGGAAAACTCCAGAATCATATTTTCCGATAGATGGCGGTTAAAGGCGCTGACAAGACCCAAATGACTATTTTTGTAAACACTTTTTAACCAAATCTATACAGCTTATAGGGAGCGTTAAACAAATATGTTAATCTTGAACATAGTATGTCAGAGAAAACTGTTGCTTTCCAACAAAACACAATGAGCCAAAAAAGAAGTCGCGCGTCTTCCGGGGAATTTTCGAGGATTCCGTAGCTACCGTCAGCGAAGTCTATGGAAATGGCTCTTAAGGGGATATTTCATTCATTCATTCATTCATTCATTCATTCATACCGACATGTTTGTAATCACTAATACTGTAAGTAGATAGATCGTTAGATACTTATTTCATTAGGTTTATCATATTTATGCCTGTTTCTTAACGCCAACCCAGTCGCTTCTTATTTTTATTACAGTTATTTCCCATTTTAATTTTACGTCGTCCTGTTGCGTAATGTGTATTCTGATCGTAAGCGACACAACCTTCAACTTTTCACCTTCAAAGGCCGAAACGAAACTAACCGGGCGGCAGGAATCAAGCTTCAAGATGCCTATAGTTTAGGTAATTTCTTTTTACAGTGAAAATAATGGTATTTTAAAAAAAGTAATTAACATAAGCACTGCTTTATAGTTAGTTCAGTTAGTATGCAAAGTTTCAGTAACAGCGGTTTATTGTTTATTTTGGAGGTAACTTTTTTTTTCTATCGAGAAAATTTATCGGAATCGTATTTTCGTCTAACATAGTCCTTAACATTAATCCTCAACTTTACTATATATTTATTTCAAAATTATCGGCTATAATATGCTGCAATGTTTTCGGCATAAATGAGGATCTTGCTAAGCCATTTGAGGTTATATTTCCCCTTAACTAGTTTTCACGTTACACAATTAACATCAGACTCATTTTACTATGTACAATTTTGTTACAAAAAATCGCTTCTATTCCGATCCGCAGCAGTGTAAATTGAGTTAAATCGTGGCAGCAGAATTCTGCCAGGAATAGTATAGAATTTATTTAGTTATCTACTTCGCCTCATAGTCGTAGTATCAGACCTATTTCTTTTACTGCTTATATTTAACTGTCGAATATGTCATTGAACATAATATATAAAATGATAAGGGAGGGTTGCTAACTTTTTATAAAAAAAATGAATCTTTTAAGTAAAAGGAGGAGGAATATCTTAGTAAGATAAGGTAAATTAATGTCCTATTTTTCCAACTTTAGGCGTGGTGATTTCTCTCAGGAATCTCTCTTCTCAGGAAGTTACTTAACGCTCGCTGTAAATATAACAGAACGCGAGTAACCCGGGTTTGATCCCCGCTGGCACCAATGACATTTTTAATTGCGGATTTACCACGTGCTCGGCGGTGAAGGAAAACATCGTGAGGAAACCTGCATATCTAAGGAATAAGAAAAAAATATTTCGAAGACATGTGAAGTTCGCCAACACGCAATGGGGCAGCGCGGCAGACGCTTCCTTGCCCTAAAACCCTCTCAGAAATGAGGGGAGGCCTGTGCCCAGCAGTGGGACGTATATAGGCTGTAACTCTATTTTTACTTTTATAGTCGACTTGAGTACATCCTACCTTTTCCTTTTTCCTGCTCCTTTCCGGCTAATAAACAAAAACTAAATATGAACCACCTGCGCAATAAATATTTGAAATAGATACTCCTAATAATGTTTATTATCAGATGTTTCTTAGAAGGTATAATTATAACTCCTTCCCCTTTAATAATTCAGAAAAAAATCATACCAGCATATACCTTTTGTTTGTTTGTTACTTTTGTTTGATAAAAGAATAAACTAAAAACAATTTTTTATAACGTAAGGGACGAAACGTGCAGAACGCGGGACGCCAATCGATGTTTCCAACTTGTTGCTCCTAATTGCGCCAGTTTTCCGATACGGAGCCGTTTACAAACATTATTCCGTTACGATTGAGATAATCGACTCGTGACTTCCAATAACTGGACATCGTGCGCGCGGATAGGTAATAGAAGTAGACAGTGATATAATAAACGTCATTGTTTGTCAAGTCTTATCTGAAAATGGACCTGGTGGACGTTGTCCTGCCAGTTAATGCCATAGGTTGTGTTCAGCAACGTTTTTATTTTAGCGCAATTTAATTGCCGCACTTGATTGAAAAAAAGCAAATAAAATTATTTTTTTAATTTTGTTTCTAATAATTTTGTAATGTTTTTTTAATTTATTTTTGTGTATATAAATATAAAACTTCTCCGTTGTAAAATACACACACACACGCGCGCGCGCACGCGCACCGAAAATATTGCAGCATATTATAGCCGGTAATTCGAAACTCGAGGGACTCTTAAAATATTACGAATCATCGAGTGTTTGAAATATGAAATGGTTCGAAATTTTTGAGAGAAAATAAATAAAACTTCGAATTATTAAGTGTGGTTTATTTATTAACTGCTATTCTTTAACAATGACAAAAGTTGAGAGGTACATTCGTGTACATACGAGGGAGGCACTGAAAATTTCGGGAATCAAGGAAGTGACATAACATTATTATTTAAAAATGTATTTATTGCTTTTCGAAGTATTCTCCGCGAAATTTGACACATTTTTCGATACGATGGAACCAATCATTTAAGCAACCATTCCATTCGGAAGTTGGGGTCTCCAAATTGGCCGTTTTGTAGGCGTCCACAGCTTCTTCAGGTGCAAACAAATGCTAGCATACCATTCTGAATTAACCGTTCTTTGTCCCTCAAGAGGAATAGTCGTAACATGCCCGGTTTTGGAGACAAACGTGGCCACCATTTTTTTTTGCCACACTCCGTGAATGAACAATTTTTGTTGGCTTTAACTCATTTTCGAACACCCAAACTCGTTACTGGTTTTTTGTTTCGGGTTCGTACGCATATATCCAGGATTCGTCACCTGATACGATGTTGTATACAGCATTTGAGGATCCTGTGTGGAATCTTTCGAGAGTTCTGACGCACCAAGTAACGCGAGCCGCTTTTTGCTGTTCACAGAGCGAATGCGGTATCCGTCGAGAAAACAACTTTTTTACACCTAATTGTTCATGCAAGATTATTTGTATTTGACTCATGCCAATGTCTAAAGTTGCCTGAATTTCGCGGTATATCACATGTCGATCTTCCTCAATCAGCTTACGCACAGCATCAACATTTTCTTGGGTGACTGTAGTTTTTGGACGACCTTGACGGGGATCATCACTGAGCTTGACACGTCCACGTTGAAATTCAGCAAACCAGCGATAAATTGTGGTTTTAGATGGGGCTTCATCACCAAATGCAGAAATCATCCGGTCAACACACTGTTTTTGTGTTAAACCACTTCGAAAAGTCATAATAAATCATCGCTCTTGAATTTTATCGAGTCAATTCCATTTTCTCAACGACTAAACAAGTTTGACAAAACCTTGTGACAAGACCGAGAATCTTTTTTTAAATAAATAAATGGTATTCGATTTTTAAAACCAAGGAATTTTCAATTAAAAAGATTTTAATATAACAGGAACAGTGGAAATATTCCATTCCCGATACTTTTAGTGCAGCCTCTGTATTCATAAATTGAATTCATTAATCTTTCGAAATAACTCTGTTAAACTGGTTTGCTTCAAAGCACATTGCTGCTGCTCAGACTGCTTAGCAACTTTTTAAGAGAAAAACTGCCTGAAATGCTTTTTCATCACTTTCGTTTTGTAGACAGAAGCTTTGTAAGGTATCAAATGAGGCTCTTGCTTCCGTAACTGACACCTCTGCCAAAGGTTCTGATGTATCGTCGTAACCCAGATGGCATTGAACTAAATGTAGGCTGTTTGAAAACAAAAAGGCATTTTCTTAAAAATTCCGATAAGCTTTGAATACTTCCATAAAATTTACGCCTGTCATTAGTGTTAGATGACACAAGTTTGAACTTGTCTCAAAATGTACTTACAATCTTTCGGTCTCTTTTTCTCTGCAACAACAAGCAAAAGTGTTTGACGCCGATGAGTCCTAATTAACGGGTCGTTTTGTTACGTAGCAATGATTTTTTCGTTTGAATTACCAAGTGCATAAAAATGTATTGGTTTAGTTCGAAACATAAAGAGATTTTGTAGGGAACTCGTGATAACTTTGAATTATAGAGAGTTTTGAATTATCGCAGGTTTGAATTAATGAGAGTCGACTGTATTATGTTTTAAAATATGTAAGTTAATAATACGAGTGAAAATTTCGGGAATCAAGGAAGTGACACAATATTACTACTTAAAAATGTATTTATTGCTTTTCGAAGTATTCTCCGCGAAATTTGACACATTTTTTCATACGATGGAACCAATCATTGAAGCAACCATTCCATTCGGAAGTTGTGGTCTCCAAAATGGCCGTTTTGTAGGCGTCCACAGCTTCTTCAGGTGATGAAAATCTCTGTCCACGCAATTTATTCCTTATTTTATGGAAAGTATAGAAATCATTAGGGCTTAGGTCGGGGCTGTACGGCGGATGGTCTAATAATTCTATTTCTTGTTGCTCTAAAAACTCTTTTGTTCTCTGTGCGGTGTGAGAACTCGCATTGTCGTGATGGAGGATGATGCGGCGGTTGCAGTTCTCTTTACGGAGTTCAGAAACGACCTGTGGCAAACAAATGCTAGCATACCATTCTGCATTAACCGGTCTTTGTCCCTCAAGAGGAATAGTCGTAACATGGCCGGTTTTGGAGACAAACGTGGCCACCATTTTTTTTGCACTGCGTGAACGAACAATTTTTATTGGCTTTAACTCATTTTCGAACACCCAAACTCGTGACTGTTTTTTTGTTTCGGGTTCGTACGCGTATATCCAGGATTCGTCACCTGATACGATGTTGTATACAGCATTTGAGGATCATCTGTGGAATCTTTCGAGAGTTCTAACGCACCAAGTAACGCGAACCGCTTTTTGCTCTTCACAGAGCGAATGCGTATCCATCGGGAAAACAAGTTTTTTACACCTAATTGTTCATGCAAGATTATTTGTATTTGACTCATGCCAATGTCTAAAGTTGCCTGAATTTCGCGGTATGTCACATGTAGATCTTCCTCAATCAGCTTACGCACAGTATCAACGTTTTCTTGGGTGACTGCAGTTTTTGGACGACCTTTACGGGGATCATCACTGAGCTTGACATGTCCACGTTGAAATTCAGCAAACCAGCGATAAATTGTGGTTTTGGATGGGGCTTCATCTCCAAATGCAGAAATCATCCGGTCAACACACTGTTTTTGTGTTAAACCACAACGAAAGTGATAATAAATCATTGCTCTTGAATTTTCTCAAGTCAATTCCATTTTCTCAACGACTAAACAAGTTTGACAAAACCTTGTGACAAGACCGAGAATCTTTTTTTTAAATAAATAAATGGTATTCGATTTTTAAAACCAAGGAGTTTTCAATTAATGATTTTAATATGACAGGAAAAGTGGAAATATTCCATTCCCGATACTTTTAGTGCAGCCTATGTACATACTGAGATTAAAATTTGTAATCGAAGAAAAAGGTTTATTAACTAGAATATATAGTTGACTTAAAAAGTTTTGTTTTAAATGACGAACAGGCTAGCCTCGTATTTACATAAATACCATCTTATGCGGTGTCAAAATTTTTACTATCATATGTACTTATAACGAATTTCCTTTACCTGAATGAACCCATATTTTATATGGGTTCATTCTACCCAGGTGCGCCGGTGACTCATCGTACATTGACTCTTGGCTTCTGGCGTGATACACTTTGGTAATTAACAAACAATAAGTGTTCTCCTATTAGCACAATATCTTTGTAGATGAGGGAGATGAAATTAGACAAAATTACTACTTGAAAAGAGAATTTAAGTACCAAAAAGCTTAAAAAACTCTCAAAATTTCCCTAGTCTTACAATTTCATTGTATTTCACTACACAATAACCTCCGAGATTTTTTTAGCAAATATTGCGGATTTTCGGGATAGTCGGGATTCGTATGTATTCTCCCGGCATTTTAAATGATCTCCAAACTCCCGACAGAACTTCAAATCTTCAGACCAACCTCTTCACGGAAAGTTAACGTATGGCCTTTGATTTAATATAGGCTGAGTTAGTAATAAGACGGAATTTTGAAGTAAATTGTTTGAATTTTAAATATTTTCTGAAAAATGTAATGGATCCAAATTGATGGAATCTAGTAAAGTCCAATGCCAAATACATGTGGCAACCTAAAAAGTAAGTGTACTTACTTAATTAAAAAAATAAACTTTTTATTTTTAATATTTATTTCTCCGGACAACATCCCCAATATTCCGACATTTTCAAAGTCCAGATATTTTGGTCTTCCGATCTGGCAAACCTAAATCGGAACCAGCAGTGCAAGCACTTCTAATTGGCGGCAGGAAGTGGATGGTACCCACCCAGATCAACTCCCAGGCAGAATAAAAGTTTTACCACATAGTAAGGAGTCCTACCACGTAGAATATACATTTTACTTTTTTTAAGACATTGGACTGTGTAAACAAAATTGCAAACCAATCATTTTTTACAAGTCTTAATAGAATATTTGAAACGCTAAGATGTTTTTAAAAGTACGTCTTTACCTTAATACGTCTTTGTTGAAACGTAATCTTATTAACAGTTTTTTTTTATATTTGCACTTAGTATACGTGGTAATTTTATACGTGTTAGAGCCATGTTGCAGTTAAATTAGTAGTATAGTTGTAGTACGAATGGGTCGGCTCGACCGGGGAGGACCACGCTCTCACAGAGTACCAGCGTAAAATAGAAGCTTAATTCTTCTGTATTTCGTACGGTGAGTGTAGAAAACTGGAGATCCTTTTGACTGGAAACCATACATTCTATCTTAGTCCTCATGAGTGACAACGCAGCTGGATAAGACCGTAGATTTTGCCTCTTAGTAACATAGACACTTCTATGTTACGGTAACATAGAAGTAACCCTCAGCACATCAAATAAAAAATACTAAGCGGGTTTTTAGTTACTTTACACGATCAAAACTTTTAGGAAAAGGTTGATATTTTTATAAGGTCGCTATGCCAACGAAAAGGTATATTTAATAAGTTAAAAATATAAGTTTTATAGTGTAAGTGCCAGAAAGACATCATGTTTGGTTTTGACATTCATGTCTGGACGAATTTAACAAGCTGTATTTTTTTTAATGTACAACTTCATAATTTTAAGAATAGGGTTAAGAGTTTAAGAGATATACTAATTAAAATACTTTCATTGCAATTTAACCAACCAGTGGCCTAGCGTATTTGTTGTTTTTTTTTAATATATGAAAATATTTTTTCTTCAAAAAGTGGCAAAATCTACGGCCTGATCATTTTGATTCGTATTTATATCGTCTATGGGCCGCAGCCTTAGAGCCGCAGCAATCAATTACCATCAGGTGGACTGTGTGCTCGTTTGTTACCACTTTGTTGTAACATATATAAAAAGTATAGTCTTTTAAGAGAATATTGAACATAATGTCTCTAGGTTTATATAACAGTTATTTATTTATTTATTTAATATTCTTTATTGCACACCATACAAAAATCAAAGAAATTATATATTTATATACTCGTGACGTAAATTACAAAATTGAAATGTTGTTCAAAACGATAAAAGTATATGCATATAAATTATATATGTATTTATTATAAATAAAAAATTTAAGTGTTGTACAAGAATTCTGTTAATGCTGGTACACATCACGTTTCGTGTTCGAAAACTGTGCTTCCATGACAGTCCTATATATTTTTTTTTTTTTAATATATATATATATATATATATATATATATATATATATCTTTCGATTTTTTTATCCATTGATTTAAACAAAAGCCGTTCTTATTATGGGTTATTTATATACTCTTTGATGGGGTTCCGTCCATCTGTTACATTAAGTAGACGTAATGCATCGTATTGTAATTCTCTAATAATATTTATGCCATGCTAGAATTTTTATGAGCCCTTAAACGGCCTACGATGAATTTCCTGCTTTATATTATGGTAACAAATATTTTATTTACTTATATATATAATATTTAAAAAAAAATTGAATAGAATGATTGATTTTGTTAATTTTGCGGTTGTGCATAAGCTAATGTTTGCTTGACGCCTTAACAATTTTAATTTTTACAAACAGAAATCAAATGGCGTGGTGACCATATGGTGACTGACTAAAAACCGAACAACCCGTAAGTACTTGGAACGCGGATCGTTTACATAGTTTTTATACACGCACGTGACTTCGTTTTTTTTACTTCCTGCTCTTCAAGACGAACCAACATAAGTCGGCCTTCTGCACTTCCCGAATAATAATTTAGAGTGGACCTGTAAGGGGACTACAGTACTTCATTCAGGGGTCTAATATAAAGATATGTGTTGTTACCATAGTTTTTTTGACGTTAATTCTTTGGTTTATTTTTGGGAAACTTGTATAGTAGGTATTATACCACTGTATCAACACAGTCTATATGTTTTTATTATACTGTGGTATCAATATTAAATTTGTCCTCAGGCTCACACATTGCAAGAAATATATGTAAAATGTGATTGTGAACTTTGTAGTAACTATATCAGTTCAATAAAATACTTTTTTTTATTGGTCTGAGGTAGGTAACTATTGTTACGCGCGCAATTTGTCAAATAGGTCGATGCACAATAGACAGACGTCTATACCATTTAGCACAGGTTTTAACATTTGCTTTTGATTGTGTAAACATACAATATTCAAACAAATCGCGAGTAATTTGTCTTTGTCAGCCATTTTCTTTCGCTGTCAAAGAATTTATTACAGCAGTCAGTAAGTAACTGTTAGATCGACTCAAATGTAAAGCAACACATCAAGGTTAATCGTCATTAATTCATCCTTGTCTGCACATAAGCTTTGCGAGACACAAAGGTTATAGAGTTAATGTTAAATAGAAGATAAGATTTAAGCTATTTTTCAAGAAATATTAGAAATTTATGGTCAGCACTTAACCCCTAACCTATCACGACTCCTAGCTTAGCTTACACTATTTTTAACCCCTGACGAAAAAGAGGGGTGTTCTAAGTGTCATTCTGTCTGTAGGTAGCATCGTAGCTCTTAAACGGGTGAACCGATTTGGGTGCGGTTTTTTTTATTTAAAAGCAGGTTCCATAGCGGTGATTCTTAGACATGTTTAGTTTGAAAATCGGCTCAGCCGCTTGAAGACCAACAGTTTTTTTTTGTTTCGGGCGTTTATTAAAATTTGAATTTAAGTTATATTTATAAGTTGTAAGCAACGCAAGCTTTATACCAAAGCAGTGCTAATCTTGCGTAATATATAACAATAACTGACCTAAATAAAATAGATAGTTGCAAGTAGACGGGCGTTGTTAGTCTCGCTACACGCTACCGACCTTGCGTGGCGAGAACTCATAAAAAGTTGATCAATTCGCTTTTTACACCAATATTATCTTTATTATATTAAATGTTTTTATGCATTAGGTATTGTTTTTAAATATTTTAAATATTCGCAAATTATGCATAATGGTTGTAGCACAAATGGTTCGGCTAGATTGGGGAAGGACTGCGCTCTCACAGTATACCAGCGTGAAATACTACACTAGACTATACTGCACTAGACACTTTTAGTGGTAAAGAAGTATTGCAACTTAGTCCTCAGGGGCGACAATGCATTATGGGCTACTTTTCACTTTTTCATCATCATGAACAACAATCTCCAAGGATGATGATTGTGATAAATGTTATTTGCTGTAATTCAAGCGAGTTTTGCAGCGAATATAGTTTTAAGAACTTTAACACTATTTTCACTTTTTCATCATCATGAACAACGTCACTAACGATGATGATTGTGATAAATATTATTTGCTGTATTTCAAGCGAGTTTTGCAGCGAATATAGTTTTAAGAACTTTAACACTATTTTCACTTTTTCATCATCATGAACAACGTCACTAACGATGATGATTGTGATAATTGTTATTTGCTGTATTTCAAGCGAGTTTTGCAGCGAATATAGTTTTAAGAACTTTAACACTATTTTCACTTTTTCATCATCATGAACAACGTCACTAACGATGATGATTGTGATAATTGTTATTTGCTGTATTTCAAGCGAGTTTTGCAGCGAATATAGTTTTAAGAACTTTAACACTATTTTCACTTTTTCATCATCATGAACAACGTCACTAACGATGATGATTGTGATAATTGTTATTTGCTGTATTTCAAGCGAGTTTTGCAGCGAATATAGTTTTAAGAACTTTAACACTATTTTCACTTTTTCATCATCATGAACAACGTCACAAACGATGATGATTGTGATAAATGTTATTTGCTGTATTTCAAGCGAGTTTTGCAGCGAATATAGTTTTAAGAACTTTAACACTATTTTCACTTTTTCATCATCATGAACAACGTCACTAACGATGATGATTGTGATAAATGTTATTTGCTGTATTTCAAGCGAGTTTTGCAGCGAATATAGTTTTAAAAACTTTAACACTATTTTCACTTTTTCATCATCATGAACAACGTCACTAACGATGATGATTGTGATAATTGTTATTTGCTGTATTTCAAGCGAGTTTTGCAGCGAATATAGTTTAAAGAACTTTAACAGTATTTTCACTTTTTCATCATCATGAACAACGTCACTAACGATGATGATTGTGATAATTGTTATTTGCTGTATTTCAAGCGAGTTTTGCAGCGAATATAGTTTTAAGAACTTTAGCACTATTTTCACTTTTTCATCATCATGAACAACGTCACAAACGATGATGATTGTGATAATTGTTATTTGCTGTATTTCAAGCGAGTTTTGCAGCGAATATAGTTTTAAGAACTTTAACACTATTCAGAGTATACAGTATATCCCATATAACGTGTTTACTATTATTTTATTTGTCCATTACTTTCCACCGGACGCGATGCAGGCCCGAAGTGGTCACTATGAGAAGACTGGTCAAGTCTTCTTCAGCCTACTTGGGATGGATCTTGGTGGAATGCAGGGCAAGGTGACCTATTCCTTTGCCCTCAGCCGGTGTAGTCGTGATGAGAAATTCTGTTTTTAATATTCAGTTATACTCCATAAAATAGAATGTTGGAATTATAAACGCTATAAAACCCGTTATTTGTGTATTTACACATTACACACATACATTAATTTATGGATCAAAATGTTAGGTTTCGAAGCCAAGACTCTTCGAAGTCTTAGACTTACGACTGAGACAGACAGGTCGTAGCCCATTAACGTAACTGTCGTCTATAATAGGAAGCGACGAAAGCGTATATTCTAAACTAAACAGCACTAATACAATTCTCGTCTATTTATATCTATGCTGTAAATCTTTCTGTTTGTTTGTATTCACCAGACTACGTAAGATCGTTCTTATAAGCATTAATTTCTTTTTGCTCGTTAAAGCCAGTTATAAATTTTCGTGGAACGCTTTCGGTTTCTTTAAATACCACGTCATCAGAAATGTCGTTCTAATGATGCCGACGAATATTTTTCACTTTATTTTTATGTCGGCTGTGGACATGAATAGCGTGAGGAATTTCAGAAAACAATAAACCGAATAATGGAAGAAACTTTAATGTGTTATGGATGTACGCGCTATAATACACTGGCCTCCAAAAAAATCGACTCACCTACGTTTTTTCGCAAAAAAAAGTGTCCTATAATACACTGGCCTCCAAAAAATCGACCCACCTACGTTTTTTCGCAAAAAAGTGTCCTATGGGTTTTTACCACAATCGATAGATGTTTTTTATCTTGATAATGCAATAATGCAATTATAGGGTTGTAAAAAACTAAAAAACGGCGCGTGAAACGGGATATTTTAAAAACAAATATGAAACATTAAAACCATAATATTTTACAAAATTTGCGAATTTACTGTGAAGGTCGATATTTATCTTTCTTGACATTTAAAAAAAATATTAACCTTACTCTAATATGGGGTGTTTCTTCCTCTTGCTTTCATCACCGCCTGCATACGCCTATTAAGAGAACGGAACAGCTTTATTATGTCTTCTTGGGGTGTCTGTTGCCATTCTTCTGTTAAGGCGGCTTATAGTTGTTCCAACGTCTCGGGAACTGGATTTCCGGCTCTAACCTTTCTTTTTATCTGTTCCCAGAGATGCTCGATGGGATTTAAGTCCGGACTATTAGCTAGCCACTGCATAACTGGAGTTCTGACTTCCTGAAGATATCCAGTCACAATTCTAGCGACTTGCGGTCTTGCGTTATCGTATCATGCATGAGTTGAAAATTGTCCCCAATATACCCAGCGAAAGGCATCACACGTGGTTGCAAAATGTCCGTAATGTAATTTTCAGCATTAACTGCACGATTGCGAAAGAGAAACCTACTCAGTACATCCGGTTAGAAATACGCCACCCCAAAACATTGTAGAGCCTCCACCAAACCGGACTGTTTCTCTTATGCAACACTGAGCATAACGTTCTCCTAGTTTTCGCATAACGTAACGATCACAGCTTAAAAGTGTCATTCGACTTTCGTCGCTGAAGAGATCGTAAAGATGATCGTAATCGGGCAAGAGAATATCATCGTCAAAGTATGTCGAGTAGTCTTACGTTCAAGAATTAATATTATAAATATGTATTTATTTGGCAAAAAACAGCTACGATAAGATAAGAACAGATAATACCAATTTATTACCTCAATCCTAAAGTCTCAAAGAAAATAATATAGGAGTACAATACAATTGTTTGTTATTAATGTGGCACCATAATGCCTTTTTTATTACTACGTTTTTTAATAACTCACTTTCTTGTCTGTTTTGAACAAATTTAGCAATTGATAACGAAATAATTTTTTTATTTAGGCTTTGGACTCAATGGAGAGGCGTGCTAAGAGGCTTATTGGTGATATCAATATGGTTATAACCAGCCTCGAGCACAGGCACTAAACAGCCGCCAGCCTTTCAGTTTTTAACAGGATTTATTTCCAAGATTGTGCGCTTGGATTCTGTCACTTAATTTCTTCCTCCCTATTCCATCATCGGTCCACCAGACGCTCGGCTGGTCTCCACTTCTTTCGTTATCGATGTGCCACGCCACGCATTCTAACCAAAAAGTTTTCTTCGTCGTTTCTAATGAGTAGACAAAGGAGTGGAATAAACTGCCAGCATCTGTCTATCCATCCGATTATAATGTGGATGCCTTTAAAGCATCCACATTATAATCGATTCGATTTCGTTAAGGTAAGTCAGAGCGCTTTATCGTCTTCCCAATGGTAAGAGGTGATGGAGCCAAAGATGTTGGATAGTAGTCAAACATTGGCTTATAATAGTCAAAAAAAACAACCTCCCGATGAACTAGATACTAAACTTTAAATATAGCTTAGAGCTGGATGATAATACAATATAATTTCACATGATTAAAACTACTTTTACGGATTTTATCGCGTTTATTTTTACTTTTTATTTTTAATTCCCGACGTTTCGGGCGCTTTCCAGCACCCATGGTCACGGGGGGACTGAGATGACTGACGTCCCGATGTCATTGTTAAACCCGGAGTACCTTCAGCTTTTTTAATTATTATTTATGGTCCGATCTATGCAAAATGAACTTACTATGTCTTTAGGGAATTGAAAATAAAAAGTAAAAATAAACGCGATAAAATCCGTAAAAGTAGTTTTAATCATGTGCAATGTTCGCGTAAATATGAGAAATCATTATAATTTCACATTTTCACTTTCATACGTGGTAGAGCTACGCTACAGCTATATTATGGTTGCAGCACGAATGGATCGGCTGGACAGGGGAAGGACAACGCTCTCACAGGTACTGTAGAGTTTCGTATGGTGAGTCTAGAGATCCGGAGACCCCTTTTTATTGGAAACAAGGCATTCTATCTTAGTCCTCAGGGGTGATAACGCATGTGCATTTCGATTCTTTGGCGAGGATAAATCTAGATGTCTATGGGCCACAGCATCCACTTACCACCGGGTGGACTGTGTGCTCGTTTGTCTACCTTATTTTATTTTAAAACTTTTAATGTCTGTCTGTGAGTTTGTCTGTTTGATACAACTTTAATAATTGATTTTAAACTAACTTCCCGATGAGTTAGTGATTTGAAACTTTATCTAAATAATCTAATCTAAAAACTATCTAACTAATATTGCGCCGGACTAGAATTATGGTAAAAATGGTTGCCGTTTTCAATTATATTGTTATTACTAAATATGTGGTAAAATATAAGAGAAGTCAACTATTAACATGAACAGTTCATCGAATCAGGGGTAATAACGTATCAGCATTTTGATTCTTAATACAGATGTCTATGGGCCACAGCATCCACTTACCATCAGGTGAACTGTGTACATGTTTGTCACCGTTATACCATTAAAAAATCACTTTGTCTAATACATCGCCGTCTAAATTAATTCGTCCTTTATAATTTTAAATGTACATTATACCAGACAACGTACATTATACCAGATTCATAAATTACAGCATCCATTGTCACAGCCCGCATGACGCCACTCTAATTAAAAACACCCATTTATCTCGCTTGAGCCTGTCAATTGGGTGACGTAAGATAAGACCCCTGTTCAGTTGCCAAAGTTATATTATTTATGTCATCGGCGGATTAGCTTACAATATCTCAATCGATAACAAAGGATTTTTAATCATATCAAACTAGTTTAACAAAATTTCATCGACTTTTTACTTTATATATACTTTGTAAATGGTGTGATTATGGCTTAGGATATGCGAACATATACGTGGTCGAGTCACGGTCCAATATATTATGGTTGTAGCACGAATGTGTCGGCTCGACTGGGGAAGGCCCACACTCTCACAGAATACCAGCGTAAAATAGCAGCTTAATGCTGCTGTGTTTCATATGGCGAGTGTAAAGATTCAGAGACCCCTTTTTTACCGGAAACGAGGCATTTCATCTAAGTCTTCAGGGGTGACAAGTGACAACGCATTTGCATTTTGATCATTAGTTTAGGAATAAATGTGGATACTAGCGTAAAATAGTAGATTAATGTGCTGTGTTTCGTATGGTGAGTGTAGAGAACCGGAAACCCTTTTGTGTTGGAAACGAGACATTCAATCTTAGTCCTCACGGGTGACAACGCATCTGCGTTTTGATTTTTAATCGTGGATAAATGTAGATGTCTATGGGCCACAGCATCCACTTACCATCAGGTGAACTGTGTGCTAGTTTGTCAAACTTATTCTATAAAAAGAGAACTGCATGTTTGTTTAACCAATAATAGAACACTGCTATATACGCTTTCGTTTCGAGTCGTTCGTAAATCGGAAGCATGCATGTGTATAATCTATATTGGGTTTTCAGACAATTTAAAAAGTAGAACCAGTAACAGTCGGTGCTAAGACATAGTAGATTATGAATAAAGACTCAGACCCTATTAAGTGAAAATATTTTATTTCTATTTCAACCGACTTTAAACAAGAAGTAGATTCTCAATTAGACTGTATGTTTTTTAATGAGAACTTTTTTCGAGGTGCACTAATTTTGATGATTCTTTTATTCGAAAGCTGGTGCTTCTCATGTGGTCCCATATAAATTTGATCAAGATCTGACCAGTAGTTTTTGAGTTATCATTAATAATGTATTTAATTGACTTCGACTACATTGATGATGTTCTAATTTTATTTATATTGAAGTCGGTTGTACATATTTTTTAATTTTACGACTTGTTTGAAATTTGGTTCAACGTTTTATTTAAAGTTTAATTATTTTACTCTTTTGAGTAGTCAGTAATATCACAAGTTTAAGGCAAATAACTAAAATGTCGATTAAATAAGAACATTAAATTCTTATTCCATGTTTTTCCATCCTTAGGGTTAAAATTTTTCTTATGGCACCACACCTTTTTAAATAAAGAAAAAAAATCATTTAAATCGGTCCGGGCGTTTCTAAAAACAAACCCTATCCTATAAAAAAAAAACAAAACCAGTCAAAACAAAATTTACACGTCAAATATAATATAACCTTTTCTTTTTGAGTTTTGTTAAAAACACAACACGTTGGTGGTGGATGTAATGTGTCAATTTGAAACATTGAAGTAATATGTACTTACGTACTAGAACAGCTATTTCAAACAAAAAATGTGCGCTACTCTGTGTTCGCGCGGTTGGTTTTTTTATCATAGAATAAACAAACATAGGTAAAATGATACTGATCACCTGCTGAGGCAATAGTAGATTGTATTGTTAAATAGGTAAATTATATCGAGAACAATTTTTAAATTTTGTCATTTATTTTGTATATTATATTTGCTTATTTAATATAATATTATATCACAATTACAATTTAATTATATTTTTATCTCAATATTTTAAAAGGTATATCTATGTCAAATATAAAAAAAACATACGAAATGTATGTTTAACAAAACTTGTTAATATAACATTTAAATTACAAATATATTTATTTAAATTAGAATAAGTCATTCGTAAATGCTGGGCACGCGAGAGTTAACAATGGACGAATTTATTCCACATTGACTTTGATGTGGAAACCTAAAAATAAAATAAAAGAATAATGAGCAGATTTAAATACAAAAATTTTGCCTAATTACGATAATTTATATATGTTTCTACTAAACAATGTGTATAATAATATATTCTTCCTATACTTAAGTACCCACAGAAATGTCGCATCTGAACAAATTATTTTCCTAATCTATATTCCATGACACGATATGGCGTCTATCACGAGATGGTATCTAAGTACACACGACGGCATATTTTTATCAATAGATTTTTTTTTAAATCAACACAACACGTGTCAACTCTACAAGCGCCTAGTGAGTGACTGATTAAAGTGCGGTGAAAGCACCGAAGTTGAATGGAACAGAGTAGCTGAATGCAGTGTCGCCTCTAGTAAGTAGTATATAATAACTCAATGATTTGAAAGAACAAATTCTCATCTTTAAACAGCATAAGAAATATCGACAGTTGTTTTTTTCTTAAATATAACACGCCTTGCACATGAAGTTAGTAAAATTGAGTGTAAAAATCAACGTTGCTCGTTTATTTGACGTCGCTTAGCACTTGCGAGTTTCGTATTTACTCACCGAGTCCGACCCAATTTTCTCACGTTGAAGTATCCCAATAAAAAAAAGAACCAATCATGAGTAAGTTGTTAAAATAAGTTCGTTATTTGCTTGGTTTTGTTATACATATAAAAACTACAACATAGTCTCAGATTTTTAGATTGTAGTGATTTAGTTCGTGAATGTTTTAAATTAAAATCCAAAGCAAACATAACTGCATGTCTTTAGTCAATGTTAAACTAGAAAATCATACATATAAAAAGTTTAATAAGGCTGTCTAATGAGGGCTAATAATCTACCGTTCACTAGATGTCGCTAATGGTGAAGTAATTGTTACACAATGTCATTATAAATTAAAAGTTGCGTTTCAAGTAAACTTTTATCGGCTTCTAGAGTGTGTACATCATAGAATACTATAATAATAATGTCCTCCAGACCGAATTCCGGTCACGGCGGCCTGCCTCAACGGAGGCTAGCCATCGGCGCAGGACAGGATTATACGAGTGCTCGTAGTGCCCAAGTGTATGTGCAAGTACAGGTGCACTCTCTACTCCCTCACTCTCATAATCCGATGGGACGGTAAACCGACACGACCGGAGAGAGATCAGGCGCAGGACCAACGGCTTTACGTGCTTTCCAAGGCACGGGGGTGAGACACCGCCAACTTCTTGACTCCGGGCAACTACTGAGAATTTCTTGACGGAAAAACTCAATAATTAATTTTTGGCCCGACCCGGGATTTGAACTCAGGACCTCATGATCATCAGTCGCACTACTACAACCACTAGACCAACGAAGCAATCAAATATAATATATAGAATACTATAATAATGGTGTAAATAGACAAAACACTGCCTCAATGGTGGGCTTTTAAATATTTGCTTATTTTTAATTTTTTTAAAATTTATCTACTTACGGAATATATTTGCTTTATCTATTTCTTAAGACGGTTCCCCTAGCGAGAGACCTTGAGCGTTCGGTCCCATACAATCCACGCGCTCTCGCTACAATATATCACGGAAAAATACGCCCGAATATTTGGAATTATTTCAAAAAAAAAAAAGTGTAGAATATAGATTTTTAAATTATCTATCAGCAGTAGCATTTCCTTTAGCAACAGATGCATGTAATCAATAATTCTAGTCATTTTTTAAAAGTAGATTTTAAATGTATTCATAACACATAAAAACAAATTAGAACGTGGAATGTGATGATAGGATACCGAACATTAATAATGTGCTTTTAGATGTAGCTTATTTCTCATAACTAATGAGATAATAGTCTTTGAAAAACGCACTTTTGCCAGGTTTTGGTCAGGGTAGCGCCTTAACTAATTAACGTAAAAATAACTAATATTTTATATTGAAACATTAACCTATACTTTTTTTTAATAAATTAACTTCCGCGCCGTAATATCTGTCAAATATTTCACCACATTCCTAGGTATCGCTGCTGCCTTCCTGGCAGAATAAGTTGTAGATGCCCTCATTAGTGAGATGTTTAAGAGGTGAGAGTAAGTCAGCTCAAATTCTAATTTCGCCCCCACTTCCCCGCGCGTCGTATGCTATGTACCGACATGTTTGTAATCACTAATACTCTAAGTAGATAGGTCGTTAGATACTTATTTCATTATGTTTATCATATATATGCCTGTTTCTTAACGCCAACCCAGTCGCTTCTTATTTTTATAACGGTTATTTCCCATTTTAATTTTACGTCTTCCTGTTGCGAAATGTGTTTTCTGATCGTAAGCGACACAACTTCTCCCTTTAAAATCCGGAGCAATACTAACGGAGAGCGACAGGAACAGGGTTGCCGTTCTACAAATTTTAAAGTCCCTAGACTGACAGATAAAATCCGCTAGAAACAGGATTTTTCTTTTTCTTAAAATCCGCTAGATGTCCCTAGGTACATTTTCATGGTACCATTGGGCTAACTGAAAAATCTTGCCAAATGGTATACAATGAATACCGGAAATCTAAATTTATAAAAACAGAAAAACCTTAAAAAGGCGGACTCTATTTCATATAAATCAGTTATTTATAGTGTTGGTTAATGACATGACAACCAAAAGAAAAATTATTCATGTACAGAATAAAAAATATTGTAAAAAATAAATCTTTAATGTTTAAACCACGTTTAAACATTAGTCATCATATTAAAAATAAATCAATTAGTTCAGTACGTTCTTTTACCTAAATTTCAAAATTAGTAGCGAAGGATGGTTCCAGATCTTCAAAAAGAAATTCAGCGGAAGTTGAAGCTTCGCCAATGTCTCCAGTTTCCATCTTTGGCTTGCCTTTACAGACTTGGTTGACAACATCTTCAGGAATAACATTGTGCAATTCTTTTTTTAATCCTTAACTAATTTCTAATCAGAATAATGGAATTTAAAGTTTTTTCTTACAGCTTTTAACTACATTCATAGCACCAAATACGCGTTCAAATTCTGCATTTGAGTGCGGTAGTGATAATATTACTATTGCAAAATTACATAAATCTTCAAATATGTTTACTCCTGCTGCATTTTTTATGTCGAAACGTAAGACCATGGTCTATGGTCGAAACAGATGAAAGTGAATGAACGACATTGAATTGTTAGTTTATGTTCGGGAATTCTCGTAAAATTATATTATATATACAGTGTTACCAATGGTAGATTACAAAATTGGACATATGATAAATGACTTATTTGAAATGAATTACTTTATAACAAAAGTCGCCATTTCAAAGGTCCAAAGGTCGCTAGAAGTCGCTAAATAATTATTTCTCGCTAAAACGATTTTTTTTATCCGCTAAACATTTTTAAAATCCGCTAGATCTAGCGAGAAAGGCGCTAAAACGGCAACACTGGACAGGAACCAAGCTTACGCGCCGATAGTTTAGGTAATTTCTTTTTACAGTGAAAATAATGATATTTTAAAAAAAGTAAATAACATAAGCACTGCTTTATGGTTAGTTCAGTTAGTATGCACAGTTTCATGATCTTATTTAAAGTATTTTATGAATAACAGCGGTTTATTGTTCAGTTTGGAGGTAACTTTGGATTTTTTTTCTATCGAGAAAATTTTACGGAATCGTGTTTTCGTCTAACATAAACCTTAACATTAATCCTCAACTTTACCATATATTTATTTCAAAATTAATGCTGCAATACTTTCGGCATAACGGAGGATCTTGCTAAGCCATTTGAGGTTATATTTCCCCTTAACGCCTATGCCCCGCTTCCTTAATTAACAATTTCTGTAAGTATATTTAGTTATCTATGCTTTATTATTATGGTATTATATAATATCATTTCTATTCTTGACGAGGCATACTATTATCATCAGCAATGGCATCTACAATTTTATTTTTAATCGGATAGATAGAGTCGTCTACGGGCCACAACATCAAAAATCAACATTTATTAATATATACATTGTATTATTTACAATATGAACAATTTCAAAATTAACTTTTCAACTAAAAGATCGATAGATATTCTTATTAATTTTAAATGAATTTAGGTACATTGCAATAAATGGAAAATATTAAGGGTTAATTTATCAATATTTTTATATAAAGAATGTGCACTCTTTTATTTTTTACTTGTCTTTACCTAATTATAATTTATTTCGTTCTGTTTTAATAATTAATACAAGCTTAGAAAAAATACAGGAATTAGTACAAATTAACAAAATGCCCTAGTGACCTAAATGTATTATAGAGGAAAATGTGAAGTAATTATGTTGTACGCAGTAATTAAGAAAATACAACTAGTTGCTAAACACAATTTCTGTACCCAGAGTACTTTTAATTTAAGGGATGAAGTATTTTGCTCTCAGGCGACCGCATGACAACATATTATGTATATACTTGATAAGGTAGTATTCAGTAACATATTATTAAACCTTAGTAACATGTTAACTAAGTTAACTAATATAATGCAAAGAAGAGTACCAGTTTTTATAACAAATTTTAATTGCAAAACTAATCCTAATAAACAATTTAAAAAAATAATTTTGTGTTCGTTGATAATTAATTTTCCATATCATTCCATGACTGTCGTATGAGTTGACGGGAGGAAATTGAAACGGGATATGGGTAAGAGCATCCTCCTGAGTAGTAACAACTGGGAAAAATACCCGATTTCCAAGCGTGGCAATTGTGACAAAATTTGTATTTAGAGTTTTTAAGGTCTATGACCACACAAAATTGATTGTAAAAAGTGATATTACGTCCCGTATTTTATTAATGTTTTATATAATGTGAATGTTACATCGTTTTTATGATGCGCTTAAATTTGTACTTTTTAGAAAATATAATTGTTAAGGGGAAATATAACCTCAAATGGCTTAGCAAGATCCTCCGTTATGCCGAAAATATTGCAGCATTAATTTTGAAATAAATATATGGTAAAGTTGAGGATTAATGTTAAGGCTATGTTAGATGAAAACATGATTCTGTAAAATTTTCGCGATAGAAAAAATTCCAAAGTTACCTCCAAAATAAACAATAAACCGCTGTTATTCATAAAATACTTTAAATAAGATCATGAAACTTTGCATACTAACTGAACTAACTATAAAGCAGTGTTTATGTTAATCACTTTTTTTAAATACCACTATTTTCACTGTAAAAAGAAATTACCTAAACTAACGGCATCTTGAAGCTTGATTCCTGCCGCCCCGTCAGTTTCGCTTCGGCCTTAGAAGAGAGAAGTTGTGTCGCTTACGATCAGAATATACATTACGCAACAGGACGACGTAAAATTAAAATGGGAAAATAACGTAATAAAAATAAGAAGCGACTGGCTTGGCGTTAAGAAACAGGCATAAATATGATAAACCTATTGAAATAAGTGTCTAACGACCTTTCTACTTACAGTATTAGTGATTACAAACATGTCGGTACATAGCATACGACGCGCGGGGTAGTGGGGGCGAAATTAGAATTTGAGCTGACTTACTATATCCCCTTAAATGTATGTTTTTATGGAAAATAGAGTTATGATGCAAAGTATGGAAAATTGATAACAGAAATTACGCGCGGAATAGGACGCTTTTTGCGCCTGGCTTCCTTTAAGATTTGGTTTGGTAGTGCTTAAGAAAATCGATTAATTTACAATTTGTTCGGGTAAAGCTACAGTTTATGTTATAATCACGAAAGAAAAACGAATTAGGCAAAAGTAAAGTGAAAGTAGTTATCACATTGCTTAGGAACAGTTATGAGTATTTGCTGTTTTATTTTGCCAGTGACGACCCTATAAGTAGGGAATTAAAGAAGAGATATACAGTCCTCTGTAGGCCGCAGAGGCAGTGGGCTTGTGAAGGACTATTATGAAAAATATACGAGATGTATTGTAGTATGAAAATCATTTGTCGTTTTGCATTTGGTAACGCTTCGACAGAGCATTGTGGAAATTATGTAAACATGTAAATAAATAATTTAGACTTTTCCCAAAAAGCACTAGTAATTTCAAATAAGCCCAGCTAAATTTAGGTTTGTAGTCTTCTGGTATTAACACTACCATAAATAATAAATAAATCAAATAGAACTGAGATCGCGTCGACTGCACATAATTGTAGTTAGTTAAAACTACAAGTATCTTCTGCAGGGTTATTTTGCAGTAACCGGTCAAATTTGCAGAGAAGATTCAGAATAAATAATATAGGAAAATAGTGAAAAAAAAAATAATTAAAAACAATCTCAAACATTCTGTCTTTTAATTATACAAAATGCATGGAAATACATTATTTTAACCGATTTTACTGCGCACGCACACATTCGTAATTATGTCGATCGGTAGGCAAAAACGTTGTTGCCAAACGTTTTTGTCTACCGATATCTATACCAAATCACATTTCATTATTCCAAATAAAAGTAGACGCCTTATTTCTTCGTATTTTCAATACCTGCAGTAAAGCTATATTATGATTTATATAATTGAACTTATGTTTATAATTTGGCTACTCTTTGAAA
Source organism: Parnassius apollo (assembly GCA_907164705.1). Taxonomy (NCBI): domain Eukaryota; kingdom Metazoa; phylum Arthropoda; class Insecta; order Lepidoptera; family Papilionidae; genus Parnassius; species Parnassius apollo. Next base: position 1,361,942 of record CAJQZP010001062.1, on the reverse strand, counting down.
AATAACCCTGTATATATATAGGTATTTAATTTAATAAAAATACAAATAGCCGGATAAAATAAAATATAATAATTCATCCGGTTAAACGGATACCTACTTAAATTCTGTCCTCGTTGAGTGCCAGCAATTTACAACAAACTGATGCTAAATTTGTTACTGTTATGTATGTACAAATCTCATAATCATAGGTAATAATATCCTATAAGTTTAAATATAAGACGGAGCCAAATTAAAATTATAATCCTTTCCTTCATCGGCTCGGCTTTGCCGCATTTAATTTTAAACACAAAAAATAATCAAGCATTATTTCATATCTAAGACAACCTTTTACGAAAACATACTGTGCATATGTGGAGATTCCACCGTACCGATCGTCATTAGAGAAAATGGTGTCCATAATCTTTAAGCAGAGTTTTATATAGTTGACGCCACGAGTCGTGAGCCACAGATGAACTATGGTCCCCACCATAGTTCATCTGTGGTTGAGCCAGCGTAGGTACACTGTCGGGCAAAATTATTTGTAACTTTGTTATTTCAATTCGTAATTGAATATTTTCGATGACTTTTTTCGAAATTCTGAGTCGTTAACCCTTTTAAATATACGCCGTAAGCTACGTAGACATTAGTCGCCTCAGCAGTCTGTTTCTAAACGTCTATCATGTTTTTCGCAATACCTAATTTTTGCATGTAACAAAACACTGAATAGACCATTTGTCGGAATGGTTTATTTAACACCGAATTCTTTCTTCTCTGCATATTTAGATCAAAATCTGAATGCTCAAATTATGACAAAAAACAATATAACAACAGTAAATATTAAACACAGTTGAAAACAAGAAATACACAAACAACAATTAACAACGAAGTAACACTAAAATTAACAAAAATAAATTATAAATTGTCACTAAAATTGCTCCCGAGTGTACGGTAGTCGAATGATACGTGCGAACCCAAAAGACGACGAGAATCAGTTGACGAACCATTCACGTTCAGCGTCAGCGTTGTCAACGTCATATCGACGAATAAAAAGTGTGCTCACGACTTGTACCGGCAATTACACTTACGCCACTTATTCAAATTGTTCGAATATCGAATTATATCATTGCGATTGAAATAAAACTATTTTAATATATTCTATTGCGTTTAGTATTAACGTTATTTAATTTTCTATCTTTTATTTATGCGACTACTACATATTTAATAAAAGTTAACGTCTTATGACGTATACATCTACAGTGTGTGTTGTCGGACCTCACATGTCTCATTATATATTTTTTAATATGCAGGTTTCCTTACGAGGTTTTCCTACACCGACAATCGCGTCGTAAATAAAATTGCAATTATACCAATTTCATTAGTGTTGGCTGCTAACAAACCCTGGGCACAATGAAAATTTCGTCTATGCTGGAAATTCATCTTTACCTTTTTTAATCTTTTGGAAAAAACTGCGAGTAGAATCCTCTGGCGCGGATATGTTACAAAAAATTAAAACAGTGAATTTAATAAATAAATGAATAAATAAAAATCTATCGAATTTCAAATCATATCGACCCTACTTTACGAACAGCAATAAAACAATAAATCTAGTAGGCATCTTTGATCTTGTCACTTTGCAGGGTCACAGGCTCAAGGGCAAAGAGCAAAGTAATTGTTAAAAAAAATTGTTTTTATTTTTTTGTAAAATATTAGTACTATAGGCTTCTACTCCGTTCACATATTACACCCTGTTTATCCAGACGGTAAGAAAGGTCATCGATACATACGTATCTAATTTATACCATGTAGAGGCGGTGTAAGAATATCTACTAACCCATAATATCATCCTGTGGGAGTCGTAAGAGGCGACAGAGGAAAACAAATCAGGAGATAGGCAGCAGCGTCTTTTTTATAGGATAGGATGACAAACGAGCACACAGTCCACCTGATGGTAAGTGGTTGCTGTGGCCCATAGACATCTACATCTATCCTCGATTATCTCCTCCAGTTAAAAAGATCTCCGGTTCTCTACCTTACAAAACACAGCAGCATTAAGTACTATTTGACGCTGGTATTCCGTGAGAGCGTGGACCTTCTGCGGTCGAGCCGACCCATTCGTGCTACAACGATACCACTAATATAACTGTAGCATGGCTCTACCAGGTAAAAAGTCTTAATAAGGATTAAAAATAAAATCTGCGGTTGCGATCCCGCTTGCCAAGTGTAGCTATAGCAAATATACCCCCATGAGGCTATATAAGGGGGAGGCCTATGTTCAGTAGTGGAATATAAAAGGTAACGTTACGTAATTTGGTGACACATTGAAACAAAATTACATGCATTCCCATTTGCCGCAGAACCTAACTATTTTCTTCTTCTAGTGCCTTTCCATTACTGAAGGTTGGCAGTCATTGTTCTAAATTCTTCTTTGTTCAGGGCTAGCCTGAACAGATCTTCAACTTTCTTTATCCCAGTTAAATTTAGTCGTATTTGACATACCGCCTAGACTACATGTTTTATCTTTGCTCCTCAAAATATCGTATTGTTAATGTTTAAACTCAGTGCTAAGAAAAATAAGTTTTGTAACAAGTATATGAACACTTTAGTTATCATTCTATACCGCACTTAACTCATTTAAAGTGGTGAATTTCAAGTGTTCTAATATTTTGTTTAATCATTTTAACATAAGTTTACCGTCAGTTAGTGTTAATGAGTTGTGTTTTGATAAAACGGGTAAGCGACACAGTCTGCACGGCGCTTAAGACGTTTTTGTCGTAACTTCACTTTAGCACCGATTCCGGCGGCGGCCTTAACTTGGAGTTGATATTTATTAAATTCATACGGCGAAGAAAGCAGATAATTTCATTTCACTTAATAAGTTAAGTTAAAATTTCTTATGGCTGTGTCATTGCAATTATGGGGATGTTGCTCTAATGAATCAATTGAAGAAGTTGAACAGTTCATTAATTGTACGCACTGTAATAAATCTTACCATTTTTTATGTTTATCCATTCCTGAAATCGCTAGGAACTCTGAGGCTTATGACAAATGGAAATGTCCGGTATAAATTCAGCACTGGACTGCACACCTATTCGTACTATTCCTACGACCAGAGGAAATAAAAGACCGGCATTAAACTCTCCTCCAAAAGCAAGTCCTGTTACAAGTGAAAACGTTCGTACAATTGTCCAAGAGGTTATTAAGAAAGAGTTCAACGATATGCTAAAACAACTAAATAATAGTATGATCGGTGTTATCACTAAGGAGCTGGAACCTATAAAAAACGAAATGAGGGACCTTAAAGAATCTATGTCCTTTATTAATAAAAAAATTTGAGGAAATCGAGTCGGAACAGCTTGCAGCTAAAAAATCTTTTAAAACACTGCAAGATATAAAATTCTCATTTAGGAAATACAGTTTCTGACATGTTGCAACGACTTAATTATTTGGAGCAGCAATCTCGATCCAATAATTTGGAGATTCAGTGTTTGCCTGAAAACAAACATGAAAAGTTATACACGACTGTCAAACAGATGGGAATTGTAATTGGATGTGAGTTAAAAGATGAAGATATACTTCACTGTACCCGGATAGCTAAAATGAGTTCTAACAACACTCGTCCTCGATCTATCGTAATCCAATTGGCTTCTCCTAAAGTACGTGATCAGATTTTGGCTGCAGTTATCAGCTTTACATGCAGCTGCTAGATTGAAATCAAAAGAAAAAGGATATAAATACGTTTGGGTAAGAAAGGGTAAAATCTTCGTTAGAAAAGATGAAAATTCTGAATATATTTACGTAAGAAACTCGGACACTTTAAGTAAAATAGTATAACTTCACTTCTGTATATCTAAACATCCTTACATATTTTGTGAAAGTAACAGAAATATCAGAATAACATTCAAAAAATTAAAGATATATTACCAGAATAGTAGAGGTTTAAATACGAAAACATAAACATTTTATCGAAACGTTTGCTGTAATGATTACGATATCATAATTTTGACAGAAACGTGGCTGAATAGCGCAGTTCTGAATAGTGAACTGTTTGATAACAGATACGTGGCATACAGGAGGGATAGAGAAAGTTCCAATCTACAAAGCCGTAAAAAAGGAGGAGGAATGCTGATTGCTATAAAGAAGAATATTAAATCGAAACGCATTCAGTCTTGGGATAGTAGCTGTAAAGATTTATGGGTTATCATGGACTTTCCTTTGTCACATTCTATCCGTCAAATTGCTTTTTGTGTAGTTTATTTACCACCACCCGTACGAGGTACTGTACTAGAGCATTATATAAATCATTCCAATAACGTTTTTGAACAGAATGTAAACTCACATGTTTGTATTGTGGGGGATTTCAACTTAAATAATGTAGATTGGAGTCTTATAGGAAACCAAACCTATACTTCAATACCAAATCTTAGCCAAACATTGATAAATTTTGCTAACGTTAACAACCTCGTTCAATACAATCGTGTGACTAATATAGCCGGTCGTATACTTGATCTTGTTTTAACAACGATCTCATCTTGTAGTGTAAGCAAAACTATTGATGCTTTAAGTAAAATTGACTTACAACATCCACCTCTTAATATTGTGATTCACGGAGATAATGAAACTAGATTACCATATAATATCAATAATAAGAGACCAAATTTTTATAAAGCAAATTACGAATTAATCCGTAAATTTTTACGAGAAATAAATTGGGTAGAGAAGTTTGATGGTCTGTGTGATGTGGATGAGTTTCTAGAGATCTTTTACGAAATATTATACATAGCAGTACAAAATTTTGTACCTCATTAAAAATCGAAAACTTACAAATTTCCAGCTTGGTTTGATCATAAACTTATTAAATTATTGAATGAAAAAAACAGGATACGGAAGCGATATAATAAATATAAAAATCTGTTAGATAGAATCGAATTAAAACTTATAGGCAAGCGTTGTGGAAACTTAGCAACTAAGTGTTACAATCGCTATCTGAAAAAATGTGAAGATACACTCTCGAAAATCCCAAACTATTTTGGTCGATGGTGAAAGACAAGAGGGGTGGGTCAAGTACATTTCCGACAACCATGAGCGATGGATCATCTTCCAGCTCAGATAGTTCAGCTATATGTGAAATGTTTGCTTCTTACTTTTCTTCCGTTTTTAGCCCAGAGGATGATGATAGTTATGACGAATGCATGTCCGATTACTTACAATCACTAGTAAATAACAGCTTATGTCTCTCAAATCCAAAAATAGAACATGATACAATTTAAAAAAAACTCAAAGGACTAGATTGTAATAAAGGCGTAGGGCCAGACGAAATACTACCAATTTTTATAAAAGAATGTGCTTTGGAATTGATATATCCTTTAAAAGTTATTTACAACTTGTCTTTAGCATCTGGCATGTTTCCTTCAAAATGGAAAATAGCAAAAGTATTTCCCATACATAAGTCGTCAAATATCGATATCATTTCCAATTATAGACCCATTTCAATTTTGTCAACCTTTGCCAAGGTATTTGAGTCGTTGATTTGTCATCATCTTCAACAGCACTTAAGCCTCTATATAAGTGACCATCAGCATGGGTTCTTCAGGTCTCGGTCCACTAGTACGAATTTAGTTCCTTTTACGGAATTCTTGTACGAGTCTATTGACATGGGCCATCAGGCTGATGTTATTTATACCGACTTTAGCAAAGCTTTTGACAAGGTTTCGCATAAGATTTTGATTTCTAAGTTGTGTGCCTACGGGATTTTTGGCTCGTTACTCAAATGGTTGAATTCGTATTTAGTACAAAGGACCTTCTTAGTTGCAATTAATGGTTCTCAATCAAGTACTAAAACTATAAGTTCCGGTGTTCCTCAGAGTTCTCATTTGGGTCCAGTCTTATTTCTTTTTTTCATAAATGATATTAAAAATTGTTTTCTGTTTTCAAAATATTTTTTATATGCTGATGAATTAAAATTTATGAGAATAATTAAGAGTGATGATGATACTAAATTATTACAAAGTGACATTGATAGACTAATCCAATGGTGCTGCAACAACAGAATGGACTTAAATACAAGTAAATGTTATCATGTTAAATACTCCAGAAAACAAAATTTAATACATGTAAATTACTTTATTCATAATACTAAAATTAGGGAAGTAGAGACCATTCGGGATCTTGGCGTAATATATGATAAAAAATTAACTTTTGTACCCCATTTGGATAACATAATTATGAGAGCATCTAAAATGTTGGGTTTTGTCATAAGAAACTCAAAAAATATGCATTTCAAAACCAAAATATTTCTTTACAACAGTCTAGTTCGTAATATTTTAGAATATTGTAGTGTGGTCTGGAGGCCACACTATGCTACACATTCATTACGTATCGAATGTGTTCAAAAGCGGTTCCTCTGGCATCTAGCATTTTCTGTTGGTAAAGCAAAAAAGCTACGGTCATATAATAGTAAATTGCATCATTTTAATTTAGAAACCTTAGAAAGTCGCAGAAAGTATAATGATGCAGTTTTTGTACATAAAATATTTAATTCTACATTTAATTGCCCCAGTTTAATAGAACTTTTTAAGTTTCGTGTACCTTCGAGATTACCTCGCAGCTCTATTGCACCACTTAGTCCACCATTAAGAAGAACTGTCTTGGGAAAGAATTCTCCTTATGCCAGGTTCTGCAAAGTTATTAATAGATATAGCGATCTAATCAACATTCACTTTGACTCACCCAAAACATTCTCTAAGTGTCTCCGTTAATGTATAAGTTAATAGCGTAAATTAAAATAGATTTCTTAGTTTTTTTTTTTTAAGTTTTTTTTAGTTTATGCAGCACTAATCTTACTAATAAATATGTATTTAATTTTAGTTGAGGAACAACTTATTGTTTTTCAGTTTTTTTTTATAAAGTCATATATGCATGCGGAGTTTACCTTTAAGTAATTGTTGCACTTGTGTTACTTTTAAGTAATTGTATTAATTTGATGTGTTAGTGTTATCAATTGTTGGTGAACCTAATAAAGAGAAAAAAAAATTTAAATCATCAACTATTTAATTGATCAATTATAACAATCCACAGTATTGATTACAACAACAATAAGTTCAGTTATGATAAAATGTTTAACATAATTATTCTAAGTAACGCGAGTAGGCTACGGTACTTTAATGTGCGCTTAAAATTAAAAGTAACGAGTGGAGTTCTGCTCTGGAAATATTCAAGCCTCGATGTTTATGAAAGCTAATAGACAGACACAAGAGCGGAAAAACCGTCTATGGTTGCATAAAATATCAAAGACATGTATGGAAATCTGCAGTTGTTTGCCATGACGCTTGACTCGATCAAAGGGTCGCTCGACAACTGATGCCGGGGTTTTCAGATTATAGAAAGTTACTAATATATATTTTCGAATTATTGGAGAATTCATACATATAAAAAATTAAAGGTTTCCCTGGGAATCGCTATCAAGCTTGTTATAAAATATTTATTTAATTATTATAATTGTATAAATTACACCATGCACCATGGAGATGATGATGACAAACAGTGGCTTTTTATTAATTTCTGTTTTGTACACAACTATCTTTTATTTATCTTGTGAACAACTATTCGCAGTTTGTATTTTGTAATACACAAAAGGAATTTTCTCGAACGGTATTCCTTTAAGATTTGAAATTGAATGACGCACTTCCGGGTCGTTTGGTGGCTCTACAGACTAGTGGTACCTGTGTGATGTTCTGTTACGGATGTATATAGTTGTATACAAACTTTCCTTGTTCAAATATTGATTGAACCCCTGTAATGACTCTCTACTCATAAATAATATTACTTACCTTTCTTCTGGATTGAAACTAAGATGAATAGACAGTGGTAAAATTAAAAATTCTGTACAACCGATTTTAATATAAATAAAATAAGAACATCATCAATGTAGTCGAAGTCAATTAAATACGCATTATTAACGATAACTCAAAAACAACTGGTCAGATCTTGATTAAATTTATATGGGACGATGAGAAGCACCGGATTTCAAATAAAAAGAATCATCAAAGTCGGTTCACCTAGAAAAACATTCTGAGGTAACATACTTAGAAAAATACAGTTCAATTGAGAACCTCGTCCTTTTTTGAAGTCGGTTGAAAAATTGATAATGAAATGAAAGATTTAATATGATGTAATACAGAGACGAAGCAATATGAATTTGAGACGCACCACTTGACTGTGAGTCTCGTACTGAATTCAGAGGGAGCATGCGTGTATTCTATTTCTATACCCGTACGGAGTTGACATCTTGCATATGACTTCAAGTTGTTTCGAGATATAAATGCTTGACCCATATTTGACGCTTGGATTTACTGTTTTCGCTACAATTCTGAGTGGATAAATTCATTAATTTCTTACAGCCTAATTAAAATAAAGAACACGGCTTTTTTTTTAGAATATAGGTGACAAGCGAGCACACAGTCCACCTGATGGTAAGTGGATGCTGTGGCCCATAGACATCAAAATACAAATGCGTTGTCACCCCTGAGGACTAAGATGGAATGCCTCGATTCCAGTAAAAAAGGGTCTTTGGGTCTCTACACTCACCATACGAACCACAGCAGTATTAAACTGCTATTTTACGCTAGTATTCTGTGAGAGCGTTGTCCTTCGCCGGTCGAGCCGACCCATTCGTGCTACAAACATAATATAGCTGCAACGTGGCTTTACCACGTAAATACGTAGGCCTCCCCCATAGATTAAACTATAGGGGGGATTTTGAAATAAATGCCACACTCGTCAGGTTAGCAACCGCAATTTTTGAAGTGAAAACTTCTTTAGCGGCGTTGGACACTTTTTCTGTAGTAGGTAAAAATTGTTAAACTCGCGTCAGGACACGTGACCCTGATCGAACAAACGGAAGACGGATGGAGAGAGAGATAGCCGGTTGGCGCGGCGTAGGAGTGGAAGTATCCTCCTCTCTTTCTACGGTGCGGCGAAAATGTATACCTGCCGTTGCCGCGTCCACACGTTTTGCGCGCGTTTAGTTTGCTACAATTTTTTGCGCCCGAAGCAAATATGGGCAACCCTCCGGAAAGCGGGGGAGAGAGGTGGGGAATGCTCATAGCATACCACGCAACCGGCTGCCTGGTTATGTGGAGACTTTTACCCACTAAACCCCACCTTTATGGATTGGCTTACCGATCTGACGAGAGATCTCTAAGTCGTATACGAACGCGACCCTCCTTGGCAGAAAGGAGGTCGCAGTTTGCTACAAGCATAGAGTATCTTTTTATAAGCTACAAGCTCCCAGAGTGATTAAACGCATCTGATTTAAATTTTATAGGTATTCACGCTTTGTAGGGTGGATGCCCCAATTACCAGCCTTTTAGTTCCAATTTCAACTTTAAACATTCCTACTACTTTAATTAGCGCGATTTAATTATTTTTAAACATTTGTTTTAATCGATAAGCTATTTATAAAAAAAATGAACATTTATTTACAATCAGATTATTACGAGAACAATTTTAAAATGAAAAAAAATGACGCACGTCGTCGGTTATATTAGAAGTATAGTTGTAGCACGAATGGGTCGACTCGACCGGGGAAGGACCACGCTCTCACAGAATATCAGCATAAAATAGTAGCTTAATGATGCTGTGTTTTGTATAGTGAGTGTAGAGAACCAGAGACCCTTTTTAAAGGAAACGAGGCATTTCATCTTAGTCCTCACGGGTGACAACGCATCTGCATTTTGATTCGTAATCGAGGATAGATGTAGATGTCTATGGGCCACAGCAACCACTTACCATCAGGTGAACTGTGTGCTCGTTTGTCACCCTATCCTATAAAAAAAACGTCGATTTCTTATAATTTAACTTGCAAGTTTTCGAATCATCATCATCATTACAGCTGTTCACAAGTCCACTACTGAACATCCTCCTCCACAGAATTCCGCAAAGCATGGTCCTGAGCCACTTTGCTCGTCATGAGTTTTTCATTTATGTTCTAAGTTATAATTAGTACCTATTATTAAGTCAGTGTTAATTATATTTATTGCTATTGTTTTTGTCTTTCTCAAAAAATAATTAAATTACCAAATAAATTATAAGGTGTTTTTATATACATCAAATGTCTGATAGAAAAGCAAGTACATACATGTTTTTCTAAACTTCAAAATCAAAACCCAATTTTAAAACATAGACTAATCGATTATAACTCCTTTAACTTTAAAATAAGTTAAGTTCTAATTAATGGTATTTATTCCAGTTTATGATGCATGTAAAGAGTAAATAAAGCTAATCGTACCTATATCTATTAACAGCCCCATTAATATTCACTATTCTTTTATAAAAACGTAACCCCCCCCCCACACTTACATAAATTGCACAAAGACACACATCCAGACCCGGAACAATTATTTGTAGGACATACAAATACTTGTTCCGTGCGGGATTCAAACCCGCGGCCCCCGACGCAGCCACTCATTGCTAAGCCACTGGGCCACGGAGCCGTAGTCTGAAATAAAATAAATTCGTCCGCACATTGGCCTGAACCGAAGCAAACTGAACGACCTTCCAACGTGTGGAGTGTGGATGCCGTCACAAACTCGGCCAATATCTTCGCCACTACATTCGCTACTGTGTTGGCCACTTGGCCAACGTGTAGAGCCGCCGTTAGGTAGCGCAGGGCGCTTGCGCGAATGTTCGTGTGTGATAATTATAGCAATTCGTGCAAAATTATTCCCTAATCATTCCAAAATATCAAAAATGCACAACGTTAATATTCAAGTTTTCACTTATGCCGGCACTTCCGGAGTGCAACCCGTCGTTTTTTTATTATTTTGCTTCAGTTTCATACCGTGGCCTCTTACGACACCACACGACACGAGCTCACGATAAGATGAGTAGAGTAATAACCATCCAATTATGCAATAAATTAAAAAAAAAGTGTAGTAAAGAGTTGATAAATTTTTTGTACAGCATAATCGCGATAAACTAGCCAACATTCCCTATTACGGTAAGTTGTTCCTATAGCTCATGTAATGTACAAACTAAGAAGAATTGGCGTGTAATTATAAAATTCAAATGAGGCATAAATACAGCGCACACGCGCGCGCGCACGCGAGACATAAATGCAATACACTGCTGACCCACAGACGAACTCAAGACGAAAGCAGTAAAGGAAACCCTATTACGTATATGGCTGCAGCAAAGGTTGCCAGATGGTCGGGATTCGTCTGGATTCTCCCGAGATTTTAAGTGATCTCCAGACTCCGGACAAAACTCAAAATCTCCAGACAAAAAGCTTCTCTTCACATTACAGCTGTTTTTGATTTAATAAAAACTAAGTTGGTAATTAGACTGAACTTTGAAGTAAATTGTTTGAACTTTAAATCTTTTCTGAATAAAGGATCTAAATTTGTGGACTCACTAAAGTACATGTGGCAACCTAAAAATTGAGTGTACTTAAATTAGTTATGTGTCAACAGTGTTAAAAAAATAAACTCTTTACTTAACATTTTTGTTTCTCCCGACAACAACGCTAAAATCCAGACATTTTCAAACTCTGTCCATATATTATGTAACGTATTTAGTCAGGGGGGTTTTCATGCTGGTCTACCTTTCCGGTGATCCTGTTATGGAATACGGGTACGCGACCCCGGCTCCCCGAGCTACTGTTATTCTCATACCTTTACTGCCGAGATAACAGTATCCTTACACCTGCGCACCTACCCCCAACCTTCTTTTTCCTTTTCCCAAAATGGTAGCTTCCTCTACCAACAATAGCATACCCAAAGAGGGTTGGTGTCAGGCAGGCGGCCGACTGTAAAACTTTTGCCAAATCCCATGCAGTAAACCTATGAATATTACGAGTTGTGGGATATATGACAGGGCTAGGGCGTACCCCGCAGGCGACGCGCAGGGGCAGCACCCGGCTCCTGTGGGAAGTGGGCAAGGGTTGTCGCACCTTACGGAGCGGGTGCGACGTAAGAGGCGAGCCCGGAGAGAGCAGAGTGTCAGAGTGAGGTTTGCAAGCTGGAATGTAGGTACGATGACTGGAAGAGGAAGAGAGTTAGCAGATGTTTTGAAACGACGAAGAGTGAATGTTGCCTGTTTGCAGGAAACAAAATGGAAGGGCAATAAAGCAAGAGAGATTGGGGAAGGATACAAGTTTTATTATTGTGGAAGTGATGGGAAGCGAAATGGAGTAGGAGTTGTGTTAGATAGTGGAATGAAAGAACGAGTGACAGATGTGAAAAGAGTAAATGACAGAATGATAGTTGTTAAATTAATGATTGAAAACAAAGTAGTGAATGTTGTAAGTGTGTATGCTCCGCAAACAGGCTGTGAAGAGAGTGTGAAAGAGAAGTTTTGGGAGGAATTTGATTGTATGATGATGGGAATACCTGAGAGTGAGGATGTTTATATGGGAGGAGATTTTAATGGACATGTAGGGAGAGTGAATGACGGGTATGAAAGAGTACACGGTGGATGGGGGTACGGAGTGCGGAACCGTGAGGGGGAAGTTCTTCTGCAAGCAGCATGTGCTTTCGACCTGGCTGTAGTAAACACGTGGTTCCAAAAACGAGATCAGCATCTTGTTACTTATAAAAGTGGCCACCACGCGACACAGATCGACTATCTTCTGATAAGACGGAACCAAATCAAGAGTGTAAAAAAACTGCAAAGTGCTTCCAGGTGAAGACTTAGTATCCCAGCACCGAATTCTTCTGCATCTGAACTGTTCGCCTCAACAAACATAAGGATCGTCCCCCACCCAAAATAAAGTGGCATTTGTTGCATAAGGAGGAGTATGCAAGTGAATTTAGAGAGCTAGTTGTAAACAAGATGATAGAGATGGGTGATATGGAAGGAATGAGTGTGAATGAGTGCTGGAAGGAAATGGCTGATTGTATCCGAAGTGTGGCAAGGAAGGTGTTAGGAGAAACAAAAGGGAAGCGTATGATAGATAAGGATGGGTGGTGGTGGAGTGAAAGTATTAGAGAAGTTTTGAGAGAAAAGAAAAATGCCTTTAAAGAATGGCAGAGCGTAGAAGATCAGAATGATTCCATAAAAGAAAGTAAGAGAGGGGCGTATAAAGAATGTAAGAAGAGAGCAAAGAAGGAAGTTGCTATTTGTAGGGCAGAGGCGCAAGATAAATTATATCGGTCCCTTGAAAGCCCCGAAGGTCAAAAACGACTTTTTCAAATTGAAAAGCGAGAGAAAGGAATGGAAGAGATGTTTCACATGTAAAATGTATAAAAGATGATTCTGGAAGGATTTTGACTGACGATGAAAGTGTAAAGAAGCGATGGAAGGAGTATTTTGAGAAATTGATGAATGAGGAGAATGAATGGAATGGTATGCTTGAAAACCCACCAGTGAATATGGGCTTAGTGAGAGAAATTAGTGTGGAAGAAGTAAAAATGGCTGTTAGGTATATGAAGAATGGAAAGGCGGTCGGCCCAGATGGAATACCAGTAGAAGTGTGGAAGTTGCTGAGTGCGGATGGATGGAAGTGGTTGAGTTTATTTTTCGGTAAATTGTTGCAGGAAGAACAAATACCTGAGGAATGGTGCAGTAGTATACTGGTCCCTATATTTAAAAACAAAGGAGACGTTCAAAACTGCAGCAGTTACCGGGGAATAAAACTCATGTCACATACGATGAAAGTCTGGGAAAGAATAATAGAGAAAAGAATGAGAGAAGAGTGTGAGATAACACAAAACCAGTTCGGATTCATGCCCGGTCGAGGTACGACAGATGCCATTTTCGCATTACGCCAATTGTGCGAAAAGTACAAGCGCGTGCATAAAAATCTGCACATGGTTTTTGTCAACCTTGAAAAGGCGTACGATCGGGTTCCCCGTGAGGTTTTGTGGTGGGCGTTAAAGATGAAAGGTATGCCTGGGAAGTATGTGAGGTTAGTCCGTGCTATGTACAGAGCATCCCGTACATGTGTACGATCTGTCGCGGGAACTACGGGCAGTATCGATGTGGCGGTAGGGCTGCACCAAGGGTCGGCATTGAGCCCTTACCTCTTCCTACTGATTATGGACGCTTTGACGTCGGACCTGCAGGATGAGGCACCCTGGTGCATGCTCTTTGCCGATGACATCGTGCTTGTCGGGGAAGAAGGCATCGAGGTACAGAGCAGACTGACGGGGTGGCAACAGAGGCTGGAAAGTGTTGGCTTGAAGATTAGCAGATCCAAAACCGAATATCTGTGCTGTGATTTCGGCGGTCTTTCCAGTCCTGTACCCATGTCGTTGGATGGCGCTATACTGCCTACCTGCTCAGATTTCAAGTACCTCGGTTCCCTCATTCAAGGCGACGGCGGAATAGATAGAGCTGTGCAGCATAGGATTAACGCAGGGTGGATGAAATGGCGACAGGTCACAGCCACAACGTGCGATCCCCGAATGCCAATAAGGCTGAAGGGGAAAATTTACAAATCGATCATCCGACCTGTCGTCATGTATGGAAGTGAATGCTGGGCCGTCAAGAAGAAGGATGAAAATAGACTGCATGCGAATGAAATGAGTATGTTACGATGGATGTGTGGTGTGACAAGGATGGATAAGATAAGGAATGAGTATATAAGAGGAAGCCTGAAAGTAGCGCCAGTGGTAGAAAAGGTGAGAGGAAGCAGATTGGCATGGTTTGGGCATGTGATGCGGAGGGATGAAAGTCATGTCACAAAACGAGTGTTGAATATGAATGTGGAGGGACACACGGGTAGAGGAAGGCCGAATAAAAGATCGATCGATTGTGTGAAGAGTGATATGAGAATGAAAGGAGTAAGTATGGAAATGACGGCTGGTAGAGAGGAATGGAACAAGAAGATTTACTGCGCCGACCCCAGATAATGGGAAATGGTCTAGAGAATGATGATGTTATGTAATGTATTCCTAGCTACAACCCTTAACCCTTTACTTTACATTATGATGAAATTTATGCACCTAGGCTGTTATACACGAATGGGAAATTAATTAAATCTAATTGCTGTATATAGATCTCCTTTTACATGCTACGCTTGGCAGAGAGCTTGGCAATCGCAGTGCTAGAAGCATTGCATCTTATGCGCTGCCTGCTGTGTTTTACAGGTTTGTTTAAAATACACATTCATTAAACGTACACATTGGAGAGTATAGACAGAAATTGCATGATTTAGTTTCTTCCTTTTCCTGCCACCAGACGCTTGGCCAATCTCTACTCCATTTGCCTCGTCTTTGTAAAATCCGTACAGCAATAAAGTGGTAAAATTTGCCAGCATCTGTTGTTCGATTTTCCCTCGATCTATGTCTCCAAGGCAACAACGCTTTCCCCCCTCCCCCCCGAACGGATACCCGCCTTGTCGTGGGCTAAATAGCCGTGGGTTAGTTGCCCATGGTGAACTAAGAGTAACCCAAGTGGCTGGCCCGAGGTGACCGTTCCTAGAGGGCTTGGCGAGCCCGCTTCGAATGTGTGTTGGTGGGCTGCGACGAGAAGGGTGTTGTTTCCCCTTGCCAATGCAGCCGCGGTGGAGTCGCGGGGGAAGAGGAGAGTTGGTATGACTATATCGGTATACGAAGTATGTAAAATCCATTGACTTTTATCTTCGACTATATCACCATCGGTAAGGTTGGGTG
Source organism: Parnassius apollo (assembly GCA_907164705.1). Classification (NCBI taxonomy): domain Eukaryota; kingdom Metazoa; phylum Arthropoda; class Insecta; order Lepidoptera; family Papilionidae; genus Parnassius; species Parnassius apollo. Next base: position 1,346,352 of record CAJQZP010001062.1, on the reverse strand, counting down.
GGATAGAAGCCAAGTAGGTACTAGCTTATAATATTTTAAAAAACAATTTTATTTTCTTCTGGAGTCTGAATAACGTGTTCCATTTTAGTTATTAAAGAGTAATTCAAATTCAGACCTAACTCCAAGTGAATTATACTGGATAGAGTAAGTTGGATGGTCTAGACGAGTGCAATTAATTCCTCTGTACATAGACTCTAATGGGGCTAGTTGAGTGTCGGCCGTTTATATTGCACTGAAGTTAAAAATGTTTACCTCAAACAGTCATGTTAAAATAAAGCTATTTAATTTTTACATACGTATCCTTTTAGTTAAGCCTTTAGAATCTGTGATGCATAACATATCAACTCCGGGTTTAAAATTAAATAACGAATTAAACGAATATGTTATAGGAAACGAATCCACTGTTTCTATGAAAATCAATATTTTCTCCGAGCTTAAGGTTTGTTCTATTGACTGTAATAAAAGGAATATTTTATTTGCGTTCATTGCCTATTATGTTTGCAGTTCTGACTTACATACAAGCGCTCTATAGTTTGCTTATAAATACTCGTAGTATATTACAGAATTATAAAAAGCCATTTTTCAAGTCAAATTTATAAATCGACGGAAATATTATATATACACTATATCAACGTACCGATTTCTTTTGCAAACGCAAACTTTTAAAACAATGTGTTTAATTTTTTTAAATTTTAACATCTTTTTGTGAAAATAGGTATAATTAAAATGTTGCAATTACAAGATTTAAAAAAATAAATAAGAGGGGCCCGTTAGTTAAATTAAATAGGAAGTGTTTACGTGCTTACCTGTGCTGCGACTACGAGTAGATTGAATTAATTTCTAATCAATATAAAGTGAAGCTATAGATAATATACCTACGTCCTCCTGCTGGGTACAGGCGTCCCATTGCTGAGGGTTATGAAGCACTTAGTCCATCATTCTCCAGTGCGTGTTGACGCACTCCACATCCTCGAAATATAATAAGACATACAGGTTTCTCTACGATATTTTTCATCACCACCGAACTAATGGTTAAAATTACAATTACAATTTCGATAGTACTTGGATTGCTGGCATACTGTGACATTAACGCCGAGCACTTAGCAATTCTTTATCATAATGATTCAATACCAGTGGGAACATTAAAAATTTTGTACAACCGACTTCAATAAGACCGAATCAATGCATTCGAAATCAATTCTATACGCATTATTAAAAATAACTCAAAAACTACAGGTCAGATCTTTATTAAATCAATCTCTCTTGACAATCTATCTCTTAAAATAATAATTTTGATGAAATAAAAATATTATATGGGACCACCCGAGAAGCACAAGCTTTTAGATAAAAAACACGTAAAAAAGCAGTCGAATTGAATACCTTCTCCTTTATGAAGTCGGTAAAAAAAGATAGTTTGGCAATTACTCTTACTACTGACAATTAAATGGTAGGATTAATTCGTCTTAAGGTATGATCATATAAAAGTATTACGTAACGATGATGCAATAAAATTGGATACGTGTTTGAATGCAGTTTCAGAGCCATGCACACCGTGAGGTCACACGCATATTCTTAAATCACAAGTATATTAACAATGCTATAAACATTACTAATATTCCCCTTAACCACTCGTGGTAAGCTTAAATTGCTTGTGTTACGAGTGGTTCACGCCAGTAGTCGAATGGTGGATTCGAACCCACGACCTTATTGAGTCCGCGCCCTGCCATTACTACTGTTGGCTTTTTAAATACGAACAGCCGTGTATTCAGTATCACTAAAGTATAGGTACTTAGAATCTATAATGATTTTTTCAATATTTACGCGAACACTACACATATAAATAAAATTATTTTTTTTAGTGGTAGTAGTAGTAGATATATAAAAACAATGCGCCTTTTTATACCTAGACAACTTGTCATAAAAATAATGTGCCTTTTTATACCCAGTCAACTTTTTATAAATATAATGTGCCATACCATATGTGATCATATCAAGATAGTTATTATCTTCGGTGAACACGCAAAAACACAGCAACAAGTATATATACAAACATTTGTGTGTTTTGGGGTTGCCATATTTAACTAATAAATCAGTATTCTACGCAAAATACCCTATTTCCAGAAACGTGCACATTTTTCTCGAAAGGCAATCCGGTTGGATTTGGAATTGGATGGGGCATTGTCGCGGAACAAGGGTCACTTACGCTGGCCTGATTTGAGTAATTTGATTTTCGGTTCTCTCGGTGCGGGCTGTTCTACGTTCGGTGATACTTATATTATTCCCTGTCTAATTGTCTGTGTATTTATCTCTTTACATATTTCTGCATATTTACCTGTATTATGCAAAAAAAGCCGTGGTAGCTCAGATGGTTAACGCTCGCCGTAAATATAACAGAACGCGAGTAACCCGGGTTCGATCCCCGCCGGCACCAATGAAATTGTTGATTGCAATTTTAAGTGCTAATTTACCACGTGCTCGACGGTGAAGGAAAACATCGTGAGGAAACCTGCATGTCTGAGGAATTAGAACAAAAAATTTTTCGAAGGCATGTGAAGTTCGCCAAGACGCATTGGGGCAGCGCAGCGGACACTTCCTTGCCCTAAAACCCTCTCAGAAATGAGGGGAGGCCTGTGCCCAGCAGTGGGACGTATATAGGCTGTAACATTACTTTTTTTACTTTACTTTACATGTATTATTGATTCCCTCACGGGATATAACATAAGCATCTAAATATACAAATGTTCAGTTAGATTTTAAAATTCTTGCTGACACTAATCTTAAATAAGTTAATACAGCTTTTTGTGTAACAACTTTGCCGATTACTGGCGGTGTAAAAATATCCACTACCCTATATAGTCTCGTGGTCGTGTATCGTAACAGGGGAAAGAGGGAAATTTAAACAGATGGTGTCTTCTTGATAATATGCTTGCCAGGCGTGTCAACTATGACAAAATCCCATATGACATATGAGGCAATCAATGAGGGGAGGCTAATCAATCGATCACTATAAATATACACCAAACTATTTGACAGCCACTGTTCTGCCGAATTCTTACAACATAACAAGAAAAACCGAATTACAAAAGGAACTGGCACCAAACACTTTTAGTCAAATCTATGCCGGTTTTCTATATTTAAAACACTTAGTTTACTTTAACGAGCCATTTTGCAATAAATGAAGTGCATGAAAACGCCTTCTTTAAAACAAAATACCTGTATAACTATTTAATAACCCTTTTAAGTTTAAGGTTTGTAGTATAAACCGTTTTACCTGCACCTCGTATGTAATAAAACGGATCGTTACGAAGAACGAATCGTTTCTTGAATATAGAAATCGGGCATAAGTCGCAATCAATGTTAATTATACATGTTAATTAATTGTACAAGTTTTTTGTTTCGAAACATGGGTAAAAGTAAAAAAATGGCTTTTAACTAGTATTATTTTTGTAATATATGTTGTTGAATAAAAAATATTCTAACTCTTATTCTTCACATTCTTCTTCACTTCTTGCACATTCTTAAGATTTTACACAATAATATTATAATAATAATAAAGTTTATTTATTAAGGTATCAACCCACATATGTTAAGTACATTTGTACATATATGTTGTCAATAACAGGCGACCTAAATTTCCTATTGGACATTTTCGAATAAGTTAATTTTGTCGACGGCCTAACCTACATAATCGTGAACAAGAGTCAACTAGAAATTAAGATCGAAATAAATCTTAAGCAAACCTCTATTATAATATAAGATACATAATATTTATTATAAACATCGTATACATGCATAATACATAAACTTCACGCCTGGTTACTAAGAGGAGTAGGCAGAGAATATGGACTTCCTTTTGGCACGATTCTAACATAAGGTATGTTCATGTAATCCTTCTTTCACATCCATATTAAGCATACATGCTGCCTGCATATATGCATACCTGCATAACAGGTACTCATATGGTTCCGAGGGCGCCGTAAGATTCAACTATGGAAATTTCTAGATTTTTTTCTGGGTTTCGATACAATGTAGAAGTCATATAACCATCTTATTTACGCAAGTCGTAACAAACTAAACAACCACGGATTACTGTTACATCGATTGCCAATTTGCCTGCCAAGTAGGTAAATCCCCTCTTGAACACAAGAAGCCAATGTGTAGCAAAGGATTACCGGCCGATGAACCTGAGAGAAAGATTTTAAATCTGTAAATGCACGTTGCACGTTGCACGTCGATCATTGTTCGTTCTATGAAATAGAAAGTGTTCCAGTCGTGTAATGTTGAATTGTTTGGGTATAGCGCTGCGCCCATGGACACATTTATTACTATTGCCCCGCTGGACGAAGTCGGCTGCTACTTTAACAATTTAATAATGCCATTGTTTCTGGAGTTGTTGCGACTCTATTGTGAAACTAAGCCGTCTCCAATCTATTTATTATTAATTATTAATTAATAAATCTATTCCCTATTGATTGAATATTTCGTTGGAGTACCTCAAGTCTTTTGTTAATTTCGGTAATTTCCTAGTTTTAACGTTTTAGTAGATTTGCTATATATATATATATATATATATATATATATATATATATAGCAGGACATGCAGGGTGGTTTTAAGTCGATGGATGCAGGTGGCTCAGGACCGTGCTTTGTGGCATTACTTGGGGGAGGCCTATGTTCAGCAGTGGACTTGTGAAGGGCTGTAATGATGATGTATATAATGATATATATGTATATATATATATATATATATATATATATATATATATATATTTTATTCATTAAATCAGAACATCACGGACGACACCATGTTTTGGAAGTCAGTAGGCCTGCTGCTCAATTGCATGTCTTAAGAGTCCATATGTGCTGTTTTGGTAATATTGAGTGATCTGGATCTCAGTATCTATAAGTTTGCTATTTGGATACATTAAACTTGGACTTATAATTTTCAAATCTGTTGAAGCGACAACACGATTCGAAAAAAATTCTCGATAGAAAAAAATACCAATAAACCTCATTTTGCACTTATTTTGAGTTAGATCTCTGAAACCTTATGGAATTGAATGATGATTTTTAACGTAATAGATAGATAATAATATTATCTCAAATCGTGACGATTTATTTTTTATTTTTCTACGTGGTCTTCTCGTAATTAGCAATAATGTGACTTGGCGCTTGCGTTATTTTATTCTAAGTGAGCATACTCTCGGTCTCTTGTTTTGCACGGGGTAGGTAATAGCGCTATCCTTTTCAATATGTTCAATGATTCCAACCAGTCTGCTGCGGCACATGCGGCATCTGTAGCGGGACGTACCAATGTTTGGCGATATTACAGAGACAAATTCCAGTATAAGCTGATTTCGCATTGTATAGGTTTTCCGTGCAATGAGCAGTCAACTTATACTAGAAAGTTTAGCTTAAGTAGCTGTTAGTATGAACAATGAAAGGGCCAGGGGGGAAAAATTAGAATTTGAGCTAAGGTAGTATAGACTTTAAAGTCAGGTATAGGTATTTTTATCTTTTTATGCAAATATAAATCTTTGACACTGCTATAGCTGAGAAAATAAATAATACTTATTGAGCTAAAACTTCAGTAATAACTTGATCATGGTATTTATGTTATAATAAAAATGTATAAGTTATTTTACCGCCACTTACCGGGTTCAATGGTGAATCTAAACCATCCAGGGACCCAATCAAACACACACAAAATTTTCATTAATATCGAAAGGACTTCAGAGAAAAACATACCTACGTACAGAAGAATTACATAAACAAAGTATAAAAATATTCATGGAATATAAGTGTGACATAAAGACAAACGTTTATTAGCGGTAGTGTCGGGCGTCGGCAGTAAACCGTAGTTGTTAAACTTATGAGCATGACACAGCGACTAATGTTTTCTTACGAATTTATTTCATTTCTTCTTTAGCTCATTCAAGAAAGTCTCAAAAATCTGAGTTTACGAGTATAAACGAAACTTCAAGCTGTATTAAACCATTTTGTTTTTAATTTTATTAGTTACCTATAACGAGGGCTTTTTCGTGTTTGATTTCGGACTCGGCGACAAAATCTAAATCTTTTTTTTTTTCATTCATTCATTACTTTGTTTTCATTTTATTTTCAAAAGCTAAAATGTTGCCTTAAAAGTACCCTCAATTATACTTACAAGAATTATATTCACATCTCATTTATTTAGAAGCGTGCTAAAATTAGGTATTTACATGTAAGTGTTTGTTTAACCTGGATTATGTAGTATGTCTAGAAATAACTATTTATGTACTAGAGTAAGCATATGTTGGCAGAACTTCATAGATTGCCAGAAAAGGGAAATATTTGCCGGTTATTACAATCATCACGCTTACTTCTTGTAATCTCTTAACATTAGATCCCATAAAATAGCTGTTTTCTAATACTAATTAAAGTATGTAAATCAATCTGAAACTCTAAGTTTAAATTAATGTCTACGCCTAATGATTTCTTAAATTTACGCGAACACTATACATTGAATAAAACTAAATTTACGGATTCTATCGCGTTTATTTAACTGATTTTACTTATTTTTAATTCCCGACGTTTCGGGTGCTTTACAGCACCCATGGTCACGGGGGGGGGGGAGGGACTGAGATGTTTGACGTCCCAATGTCATTGTTAGCCCGGCTACCTTCAGTTTTTGAATATTAATTTTTGGTCCGATTTACGCAAAACGAATTTACAGTATCTTAAAGTCTTGCAGTGGTATGCTTGGGTTTGGGTTTAATTTTGTTAATTATAGGATCCCAAGCAGATGGCAGCACCCATCCATCTTTTCTCTATTGAAATTAGGATGTTTTTTAATTGTGTTAAAAGAATTTGTGTTATATTTTTTTTTAAATTGGAAATTATTTAATTCATTAATATAATATTTAACATTATAATAAATAACTTAACTAAAATAATAATTAAAATTATAATATTTACAATTAAAACTAATTATATATACAATATAAAAGAAGAAACTATAATATAGAAAACCTAAAACTAAAAATTTAAATCGTCAAAAAGACCTGCTCCCCGTGGTATAGTGCCAAGAACGCTGGCTGCGTTTCCTCGCTCAATAGCTATACTTAGCCTTTGAGCGAGGAAAGAACCAGCCCTCTTATCACCAGCAGCGACGACCAGTCGTGGATACAGTTCCTTTAGAAACTTCATTGCACGTGGACCCCACGGACCGATAGTCTCTACAGCAAATGGCACAAATATGTAGTCATTTCTCAAAGACTCATATTTGCGCCATTTACTAAATTCGGCTGCCTCTGATGCCGCCCCGGCTCTACAACAGGTACCCTTGAGATGAGAGGCCGCCAAAGTGTCAACGCAAGTAGCATCCCACACTAGGGCTTTACCTCTCTCCCAAGGGACCAAAGTCATACCGTCGGGTCTCTTGCCATCCTCTCTAAATATCCCGCAAGGCTCTAAAACCGAGGAGATATTTATAGAGCCAAGAGCCCTTCGGATGATTTCGTTCAAAGAACCGTGACGGGAAAACCTACCTGCACTTTTTTTGGCATGAAAGTCCGTGGAGCCCAAACTCATCGACGCTGCTACCACAGGGGCACTGGTGAGGTTGACAAATAGCCACTCCTAGCCGGATTCCTACGGCGATGCGCAAGCTTTCCCCATCAAGCAATGTGCCGAGATTACTTGATGGTAGAGCATGTAACCAGTGGCTAGATTCCTTAGTCGAAACAGCTAGAAGGCGAGCCTGATCTTGTTGAATATGGAAATTTTGAAATAAATTTTTGTGGACACTCCGTACCAACGGAATATCCCACTGTTTTTGTTGGTTAACTTCCAGTGGGACATTTTCGCCGGGACAGAACGTTAGCCATATTTGCTTTGCCTCCGCAGTAAAGCATAGGTCTACTTTATTATTTAAAATTGTGTTACATAGGTCATTAACACTATGCACGGAAGCAAGGAAAGCAGGCAATGCGACGCTAGAAATATTTCTTATACCAATTCCACCAAATTTGATAGGTAAAGTGGCTTGATTCCAGGCTATTGTATTTAATCTCAAATTTAGAATGTTTTCTAAAGCAATTTTAAGACTATTATCAATATCTTTTAAAATATCCGAACATTTCCAGACTGGACTTGAGCGTAACAAATATGTAAATTTAGGTACAAGGACACAATATTTTAAAATAGTAAGGGCAATATGGGGGTTTAAAATATATAATTTATCAACGTGATTTAAAAATTGATCAAATTTTGTTTTTAAAACAGGTTTAATACTATCGAAAAACAACGGAGCACCAAGCAGGTAAAGCGATTCCGAATTGACAGTTTTTATTCCTGGAGAAATCTGATTGAAATTTTGAATTAAGGTATCTCTTTTAGAATTAGATAAATTATTAGAAATAAATATTTCACATTTATTTGTATTTGGTTCAAGACCAATATTTTTAAAATTTTGAAAAATATGAGTAAGATCATTGAGGACGTCATCTGCTTTACCTCCCAGTGTACCGTCGTCCAGATACCAGACATTCAGCTTGGATTTTAAATTTGAAATAATAGGTTGAATTCCCAAACTGAAAAGAGCTGGACCTAATGGATCACCCTGCTGAACACCGACAGCAGACTCAATAATATGGTTTTGATAAAACAAGTTTGAATTTTGACTGTAACATTGCCAAACGTAATGATATATTTCGGGGGTATTGTTAGCCACTTCTTTCAGCAGGGTTATCCTATCAATAGAGTTGAAAGCATTTCTAAGATCAACCTTCAGAAGAACATCTGCATCGGAATTAGTTAAGAAAGTACGCACCGAATGTACCGCCGCCTCACAGCCACCTTTGGTGCCAAAGCCTAGTTGAGTAGGTTGAAATTTTGTCTTAAGGTTTGAGATTATGTGCCTGCAAGCTAATTTTGAAGTTAAGCGTCGAAATGTAGAACCAACAGCAATAGGACGGATACCGTTATCCTTTTTTTGAAGGCACACAATCTTGCCCCATATAAGTAGGGAATGAAATTGGGATTGACACTACCAGAAAGCATAAAATTACATAATTTTGTTATGTCATTAAGAAGTACCCTACCGGCGTCACCGGCAGATACGCTTACAAGGTCTTTGAGATGCTGAGGCGTAATCCCGTCAATGCCGCCGGCAGAGCCATTCGAAAATGACAATATTGCGTCTAAAGTGTCTTTTTCGGAAACTTGTAATGGTTGCATAGAAGTATTAGGAGGCAGCGGTAAATTCTGGGAAGGATTGACCGAAGGATGTTTCTGACGAAGGCCTTCAAGAGTTTCGACATTACGAGGAGCGAGGATGTCATCTGAGAATAAAATACGGGATGCATTTTTTAAGTCGCCGTCCATTACTTTTGATTCAACTACTTTTTTTTAAATCAAATTTAGGATAAATTCGAGGGAAATGAGTATTAATCGGGTAATTCAAATTTTGAAAAGAATTTTCTTTTAGTTGAGACGTAATTGATTTATTTATTGTTTTACTAAAATTAAAGTGGGAATACGCGAATGTAAATAATTTTTTGCCAACTTTTTTCACAATTCGTTAGACAATTTTGAATGGTTAATGATAATGCTTTGGCAAGTTGCATCCTCGCGCCTCTGGAAATTCTTTTAACCACTGGGACGTTACTATACAAATTGTATAATTGTTTTGAAAAAAGTGAAGAATTTGTGTCATTAGGTATGTTATCAGTAATTTAAATAGCCTCGCGTATCATCCTTGGTAGGAATCGGTGTTCTTTTGCGAGGATTTGTGGTTTATCAAATCTGATGTAATGGCGGGGTCAACATTGAACGATCTTGAACATGTTCACAGACTGCAGACTTCCCGGAGCGTCGGTGCTTCAAGTCAGTTATATGTTCTTTCACGCGGGTTTTTATGGATCTTTTTGTTTGACCTATGTAAGAGAGACCACATTCACAATCTAACTTGTACACTCCTGCATCTTGTAGAGGGATATTACGCTTGACGGATGGTAAAAATTTACTAATCTTCTTCGGCGGCTTGTAGTATGTTTTAATGGAAGCTCGCTTCAAGATGTAGCCAACCTTGTCTGTGACTCATGTCTACGCCATTGTATTTAGAAAAAAAAAATGTTCCTTTGTCATCTTCTTGTTTGTTTTTCCTTTGACATAGCTGTATCTGCGACCATGTAAACATTTTAAAATTGCACAGTGGTAAGCCATATGAACAAAGTTTATGAACCAGGTACCGAAAAATAAAACAGGTTACGTTTTTGCTTTGATCGCTTCCGTTCTGGAAATTTCGATCTTAACGAGTCCCGTGGGCGGTTGATAATGACGAATTGAAAGCTATCTGGGAGCGAATAAATCTCAAAACACATCAGAAATAATCTTCAACGTATTATTATTCAACGTAGTATTCAACGTATTTAGTGGTAGAGCCATGCTGCAGTTATATTAGAAGTGTAGTTGTAGCACGAATGGGTCGGCTCGACCGGGGAAGGACCAGTCTCACAGAATACCAGCGTGAAATAGTAGCTTAACGCTGCTGTTTTTCTATGGTGAGTGTAGAGAACCGTAGACCCTTTTTACTGGAAACGAGGCATTCCATCTTAGTCCTCATGGGTGACAACGGATCTGCATTTTGATCAGTAATCAAGGATAGATGTAGATGTCTATGGGCCGCAGCAACCACTTACCATCAGGTGGACTGTGTGCTCGTTTGTTACCATATCTTATAAAAAATGCAATAACGATATTAATTTATAACGTTAAATTGAGCAAATACAGAAAGTGGACGGTAAGCGGAAGAAAGCCTACTAAGTTTAGATAAAATAGCTCGTTTGCCATTGACTCCTTTTCTATAAAAAAAATATTGATGGATCGACAGTGAATTCTGAATCGGATTGTCAATTAGAATGTATCTGTATGTATCATACTGTGTCATAATAATCCAAGTCCAAGACAATTGCAACCTTTAGAGTTGAAGGAGGAAGTCAAAATATGTTCAAATCGAAAATTGAGATAAAAGAATGACTTTATGGTGGTAGCTCAGATGGTTAGCGCTATTGATAACAACTAAAATAGTCGGACTGGGAAATCTAACTACTATCTTTTGGTCGCTGTAAATTTCACAGTACGCGAACAAACCGGGTTCGATTCCCGCCGGCACCAATGAAATTGTTAATTGCAATTTTAAGTGCTGATTTACCACGTGCTCGGCAGTAAAGGAACACTTCGTGAGGAAAACTGCATGTCTGAGAAATAAGAAAAAAAATATTTTCGAAGACATGTGAAGTTCGCCAACACGCATTAGGACAGCGCAGCGGTAAATTCCTTGCCCTATAAACCCTCTTAGAAATGAGCGGGAGGCCTATGCCCAGGAGTGGGACGTATATAGGTTGTAACTTTTTTAACTTTAACTATGGTGGTCTTGTGCTAACATTTTTCATTACAGTTTTTTGAGATAACACACAATACTTGTAATTACGGTAGAAGCGTACTACTACTTTCTCTGCTCCAGTATTCTATGCGACGATTGACATTCGATCGATTAAAAAACCGATAATTATCAAAATGATTTAGACTTCTAAGTCTCCATTGAAACTTTCGTTCACAAACTGCAAAATGGAATGTTTGAAAATTTGTAGAAAGAACTTTAACTAAAAACTCTAATTCCGCCATCGTAATAAGTGAACCTTGCTCCCAGGGATTTCCATTTCTTAGAAAATGGGATAACTTTAAGAGCAAAAAATCCAACTTGAATAAGAAGTTGATAAACACTTTTAAACAATTCATCGATTCCCGTCCCCCGGTAACTGAGACGTGAATAAACTGCCATGAAAATGCCAAAAATAAAAATGAGAGCCACATTGTTATCGGATGGCAATACAAATAATGCTGGCAAATTATTACACGATTGTAATAATTACCTATATTGTACGCATCATGAACAACCTAGCAAATCGTTTAGTTAGAATGCGATGATAGATATAGATGCAGTGTCAAGAATAACTAACCCTCTGAAATGTATCCTTATAATATAATGCGTACTTTATTTAGTATAAATTTTCGTAATTTTTTTGGCAGAAGCTTGATTAGGTATATATTTGTCATTATGACAGAGAAGAGCCGTGGTAGCTCAGTGGTTAACGCTCGCTGTAAATATAACAGAACGCGAGTAACCCGGGTTCGATCCCCGCCGGCACCAATGAAATTGTTAATTGCAATTTTAAGTGCTGATTTACCACGTGCTCGACGGTGAAGGAAAACATCGTGAGGAAACCTGCATGTCTGAGGAATAAGAAAAAAAAATATTTCGAAGACATGTGAAGTTCGTCAACACGCATTTGGGCAGCGCGGCGGACACTTCCTTGCCCTAAACCCTCTCAGAAATGAGGGGAGGCCTGAGCCCAGCAGTGGGACGTATATAGGCTGTAACTTTACTTTACTTTACTTGTCATTATTGTTGCGTGTGTTAGTGATCGTGTAACTTCTCAACGGCTTGATCCATTGAGGTCAAATGTACACGATATTTTTATCAAGATGATGGTTTTAATCAGCTAGCACTGTTGTCAAGTAATTAACAAGTGCTATTTGCAAAATGACTATTATTCTGTATTATATTATAAAATATTCACAATATACCTATTTATGTCAAAAATAAAATCACAAAATCTGGACGCGATAGGCGGCCGAGTTATTAATATAAAACATAAAACGAATCTATAACGAGACATCCCTAGAAGAACCAGTAACAAACATCATTCGTAGTAACCGATAACCGATGAAGAAGAAAGTAGAGGATTTATAAAAGCAGGCCAGTACATTGTGTTAGATTGGGTGACAAAATTTTACACGACCTTAATACACATTAAGCATTACATTCCGTAGTATAATTTTTCATGAAAATAAATTAAAATCATTTCTGTCGTAGAACGACGATAACTTTTAGCTTTTAGGCCAAAAAAAATCGAATAATCTCAAAAGCCTTCTATTGCTGTCAATTGTCAGGCTTCCGAGTTGTTTTTCGTTTGTTTTTATATTTCTCTTCGTAATGGGCACATATTATCATATTAATACAATTTAATTTTTTAAGCGAAGGCGTAATTGTAATAAAAATTCTAGTTTCAATACGATAATTTAAAAGATGATTTACAAGGACATAAATCCTTTTTGTAAATCGTTTGGTAATGCTAGTCTTTAACAAAAACAATAAGATATTCACATTGTTAGGTTAAAGCGTGGGAAGAAGCAAAGTTTAACAAAGAAGTTGATGTACACTGGGCGTTCATTAGTCACACAATTTAGCTTGAGCCTTGAGGTAGGTGGCAATTACAATAATAAACCTTAAAATTATTAACATTTACTTCAAGTATCATGAGTCTATTTAGAAAGAAAATAACCATATTTATTCGTAGCCTGAACGCAATACAGCATTATAAAAATTAATACAAAAAATACAAAGCAATAGGTAGAAATAATATAATTAATATTGGGCAGCAACAAAACAGCGCAACTAAATACACTAGAATTATGAATTTAATCCATAGGTGACTAATCAATGCCACGCACGGCAGACATATTTGCTTCAATGTTGATTGTTTATTGACACCGCTGTCATCATCATTTTCTGCGTACAAAAAGCTCTGAAGTGTAAAAGGTCTATCTGATTCCAGGGTTAAATGAATTTTTATATGGTAGAGCCATGTTGCAGCTTTATTATGGGTTGTAGCAAGAATGAATCAGCTCGATCGGGAAAGATCACGCTCTCACAGAATACCAGCATGAAATAGCAGCTTAATGCTGTGTATGGTAAGCAGTTTTTGTATGGTAAGTGTAGAGAACCGGAGACCCATTTTAATGAAAACGAGGTTTAAACTGCAATCTATCGTAAGTCACAAGGTCTAGCAGTCTTGCCTTTTACGACACACACGTGGGCTTCGAGGCGGATTGCTGTGAGGAGGTTCTTTCACACTACCACTGCACAGTGTAACTAGATAAACATAATGTTTCTTTTTAAATTTTAGATTTCGTTTATGACTGTGTCATGTTATGTAATTACAAGTAGATATAACAATGAACGTCATACCTGCTTTACGACTTTACGACATACGATTTTATTAAATTACGTACGTAGACATGTTACGTGTCATCGTCGACGACAACAATCGTAGACAATGTCAGTCTCCCGCTCAATTGTGCCGGCAGTGTCATTCAATGGGTAAATTGGCTCGCTTGTAAACACGCCTACCGTTTACTGCACCCGGCAAGCGTTTACCAGTGTAACTCTGGCTCACATACACGTAAAACAAAATAACATATTTCGCCGTGAGTTTTCGTATGAATGTTACATGTCATTTCATATTTTAAATTATAAAACCAGCTGATCTAATTCTCAACAAATGAGTTTTTTGTGAAAACTTCTTTATTCACGTTGGGCATTTTGGGATGGGACAAAAGCACTAAACTCGCGTGATCGTCACACTCTGATACATACAATTGATGAAAGCAATGTTGAATGAAAATACAATTGAATAAATTTTATAAAATTGCTATGTATTTATAAATTTGTTTGTATATTGTTATATAGACAATAATCATTATTTTCATGTAAAACGGCACAATAAACGAACGAAAACTATTTTATTTAATACGTTGATAAAAATAATTTCTTATAAGAAATCCTTCTAAAAAATATTTCTCAACAACCCAAAAATAATGTTTACAAGTTTGTGAAACAAAGAAATTCACAAACTTGTAATTTACATTATTACTTCTGGTGTGAAGTTCTATATGACTGACAGTTTTTTATTTTTATAGATGTAAGTGTGAAAACGAATACAGTCTAACTTATGATTATTGATGTTGTGGCCCATAAACACTTCTATTAAGAATAAAATTGCAGATGCTTCGTGACTCCTGAAGGCTGAAATGGAATACTTCGTTATCAGTTTTCGTTATACACCATACTAAAGACAACAGCATTAAGCCGATATTTCACGTTGGTATTCTTTGGGTACGTGGTCTATTAACTGTCGAACCGACCCAATTGTCCTGCAATCTTGCTCTGCCAACATGAAGATAAAGTTAAGAATAGGATAAAAGCTCTTAAATCAACGAAAAAAGAACATTAATAACAAAATTTATTTTAAAAAGGGTTTTCAATCAGATGATGAAAGGTCATCGGTTATACTTTTTTTATATGATTAGCGGCAAACGAGCATGCGGTTCACTTAATAAGTAAGTAAGTAAGTAAGCGTCTCCCCAGTACTAGCTCCTTCCACTTGACCGCATCCAGCACAGAGCGGCTCGAATCGTCGACGACCGAGTGCTTTCCGATCGGCTCGATTCACTGGCACTGCGAAGAGATGTTGCATCTCTTTGCATTTTATTTCGCATATACCATGGAGAGTGCTCTGAGGAATTGTTCGGATTAATCCCAGCCGCCAAATTTCGTGAACGCACTACGCGACAAACGTCCCGATACCATCCACACCATCTGGATGCTTGGCGGTCCACCACAGTACGTTTCAAAAGAAGTTTTCTTCCGCGTACAACCTCTCTGTGGAATAGTTTACCACCGGCGATTTTTCCGGACCGATACGACCTGGGGATCTTCAAGAAAAGAGCTTACTCCTTTCTAAAGGGCCGGCAACGCACCTGCAATTCCCCTGGTGTTGCGGTTTATCATGGGCGGCGGTAGTCACTTAACATCAGGTGAGCCGCATGCTCGTTTGCCCCCCTCTTCTATAAAAAAAAGCGCATCAACACCAGGTGAATTGCAGATGCATTGCCGGCCTTTTAAAAAAGAGTAGGGTCTTTTCTTGTAGGTATCTAGTTCATATCTGTCCAAAAAATCGCTGGTGGGTGTCGATTCCACAAGAAAGTTGTGCGAGGAAGAAAACTCTCACAGTGAATGTATGGATGGTATCACGAGTTTCTGCTCTGCGCACTGCCCGTGGTAGATGCGATAGAATACGCAAAGAGATGCAACATTTCATCGCAGCTTCTTACTCTGCTGAGCTCGCCAAGCTTTTTAGAGGCCAATTTGGCCTTCTCTTCCAAGTGACCACGAAACTGTAATTCCGATACTGGATGAGGCGACAAGGGGAGTGCCTTGGAACTGAGGAGATAATGTGCCAAGTTACCTAGTATCAGCATGAACAAAATGTTCCGATTGACTGGGCATTGCCTACATGTAGTAGGTAAGTTAAATTTAGAATTATTCAAACCTTTATATTCTAGATTTTGTTTAAAATAACGCTTCATTACGCTTTACGTGTGACGTCAAGGGAGCTTTGACCGTCTAAACGATTAAATATTAACCTACCTACCTAACAACAAAACATAGCCTCTACGACTAAAGTACATAATTTTTAGGTTATTTCAGTCTATCAACGTCATCATCATGTCATAGACACCCTTTGGTCATATCTTACCATGAATGCGCTTTCCTCTCAGATGTCTTAGAACATTAGTTCCGCTCTCACTGGCTGGACACTGAGTAGTTGATGCGCGCAAAACCGATATGATAGTATTAGTAATTCTTCTCCATGTTAAGGATTTCCGAAAGATGATATAATTAAATTCCCCTTTAAGCTTTTTTATGTTTTTAGTAAGGCACGCTTTTAACAAGTTGCGTCTGTTCGTGATTGTGCAATTTCTGAACGACTTGAGCATTGGAGTCTTATTCAGTGGTTTATAGCTACACTAGGATCCGATAGGTGACGCTATAGTGACGATATTAAAAAATTCAATATTTATAGAGCAAAATAACTCTTCTTCAGATTATAACATGTTGGTTGATTACCAAAAACAAATCACAATATCTAGAACTGATAGAAAGCACTGTGGTCTAGATATAGGTAAGGTAATTTTAGGTCGCAGTGGCAGTACTGCATATTATCAATCCATACTGACAGACAATTTTTACGTGGTAGAGCTATGCTGCAGCTATATTAATAGTAAAGTTGTAACAGGAATGGGTCGGCTCGACCGGGAAAGAACCACGCTCTCACAGAATACCAGCGTAAAATGGCAGCTCAACGCTGCTGTGTTTCGTATAGTGAATGTATTCCATCTTAGTCCTCAGGGGGCATCACACACACACACACACACACACACACACACACACACACACACACACACACACACACACACACACACACACACACACACACACACACACACACACACACACACACACACACACACAGGGCGCGCGCATCTGCATTTTGATTTTTAATTGAGGATAGATGTAGATGTCTATGGGTCACAGCAACCACTTCCCGCCAGGTGGACTGTGTGCACATTTGTCACCTTCTATAAAAAAGACGAGATAAGTTCAAATTTTGGCATAGGACATTATTGATGTTGGTAAAGCTAAGTTCACAACAACAAATCTGCGGGAAAAGAAATCTGCTTTTAAGCTTCGTTGTGTACTATAATCAATACTGTAACCAGGACAAAAGAAATTGAGTAATCATCATGATACGCGTATATGTCACAGGTGCGAAACGACTGGTACTGCGACCATCAAATCGGCGCCAAGCGTAATGATCAAAACAAATCATCCGTTCAATTTGGGAGGCATATGTTCAGAAGTGAGAAGAACAATAGGAATGATATAAACTAAGAATACTGGATTTTTCGTAGAAAGTTAATTAAAAATCAAATGTATTCCATGGACAGTCTTACGAATGCACTTACTTTTTTATAATCAACATTTCAATGTTCGTATTAACAAAGGGTTTAAAAATAATAACTTGGATTAAAGGATAATGTATCGTAGGCCTACAATATTAGATACAAATTTGTGGTTTATAAGTCCTTAGCGCCGTTAAAAGGAACACACAATTATTTTGTGTACAATTGTCATTTGCAGATCCGCCTGCGAAATATTTTCACATCCGATCTTGAACAACGGGTCAACGAATTATGTGTCTAAAAATATAATTTCAGTAACAATATTATGTTGATTTTAATTTCATTACTTTAGTAATTTGTATTTCGTTTTTCTTTTTTTATTCTAAATACCTATATCACTTTATTTTAAAGGGAATCATAAATAGTTTTTTTTAGTAACGGCAAGTTATTAGCACGTTATTTGTTCTATTTAAAACACTTTTAATTTACCGGTAGCTACAACTATACCACTCTCACCGATTTCACTGTATACAGTATCTAAAACTTTTTCTATAATCTTAACTATAAACTACTGTATTACTGCACTATTAAAAACAATGTGTTCGATTTTCAAAAACTCAAATTTTCGTTTGATTTAATACGCGTAGACCCCCGCTGGTCGACGCGTCGCTACGGCCGCGTCGCTGTCGACTGGGCGCCGCTTAGGCCGTCTGCCAAAGAATCCACATCTAAAAAGTTATATTTATGTGGATATGACTGTTTACTCACCGGTGTGACAAAAACTTCTAAAATTATATTTTATTTTGTATATTCGAAGTTTATTAACAATTATATCATTTTTTTTACGTTGTTACTTTGCTTCAAAAGAAAATAAACGAGTTCCTTCCATTAGCAAAATAAGATCAAAGGTGAAAATATATACGGACGTAACATATGTTATGGTTATTAACCACGTCATAATATATTAAGAGATTATATTTTACCTATACTATAGTATTTTTTAGTTTTAGGACAATCAGTATGATCAAATCAAAATCAAATGTTCAGTAATAGACTTGTGATAGGCTTTGTTTCTTTTTTGCCTTAAATAATACTAATCTTTACGATTTATCGCGTATATTTAACTTTTTTACCCGACGTTTCGAGAGCTTTACATTCTATATATATATAAATCGGACTAACAAATTAAAAAAAAATATACGGGGCATCCTTGGGTGTTGGTTTTTTTTTTTTGTAATGATAATTTTTAAGATTGAAATTGCAAATATTTTACACATAGCCGTCTAAAAACGTCGAATGCACTACGGTGCATAGAGGATGCGTCAAAAATATAACTGCAGCGTCTGGGGCCGAGGGCGCCTTCTCAACTTTGAGTAATAAAGATAAATTAAGCTCGTAACAAACAGAATGGAAAATGGCGCATAAAACTTATTTCGCAGATAAAATGGAACCGACAGATAAAAACTTTGGCGCATGCTGGCGTGCTGCAACGAGATACATATCACCTGCAACCGAAAGTAGTCTCAAAGGTGCAGTGAGGTATATTCAACCTACTATCAAAATTCCTTGCATTGGATGTTACTTTTATAGAAAATATAAACACTTAGTATATTGATGATTTGACCTAGGTTAAACCTAGGTCGCTATTAACATGATTACTATCTCGGTGTTGTTACGCCGGTTTTGATGTTATTGCGTCAGAGCACAAGGCAGAAGCCAGTTGATCATTAATAGTTTAAAAAAATGATTGATCTCTGCATTTTAGACAAAGTAACCGGTAGCTCTGGGCCGTTACAGTTGCCGTTTAGATCAGACTATTAAAAGTCCATTTTTTTATAGGATAGGATGACAAACGAGCACACAGTCCACCTGATGGTAAGTGGTTGCTGTGGCCCATAGACACCTACATCCATCCTCGATTACGAATCAAAATGCAGATGCGTTGTCATCCGTGGGGACTTAGATGGAATGCCTCGTTTCCAGTAGAAAGGTTCTCCGGGTCTCTACACTCACCATACGAAACACATCAGCATTAAGCTACTATTTTACGCTGGTATTCTGTAAGAGCATGGTTCTTCCCCGGTCGAGCCGACCCATTCGTGCTACAACTATAATAACAGCAGCATGGCTCTACCACGTAAAAAATATTTTTTTGCTGAATTGCTGAAAGGCCTCCTCCATAGATTGTCTCATAGGACCTTGTTATTATATATTTGTCATAGTCACCACGCATGGCAGCAAGTTACCAGCTGCACGGGTTTTTTAGTTGTTATCAGGAAGACCCTGCTGTCCATGTCCTGTTTGATTTCCTCTGTCGCCTCTTACGGCATCCAAGGACGATATGGAGTAGTGGATATTCTCACACTGCCACTACGCGGTTACTGTCCCCGGACATAGATTTTGAAAAATGGTCTCTGCGATGTAATTTGTGCAAATCTGTGGGGGCTCTCTATCTAGCTTTTATGGTCATAATGATTATGTATGGATTCGCCGTGGGTGTTTCGACCCATGGATGCTGTAAAAGCAGACTTTAGTAAAAACCAGAAAGAATTCGTGACCTATATTCCATATATTACGCTTATAATACGAGAGACCAGTTCAGCGACGGATTAGTGGGTGAATGGTAAAATAATATTAGGTCTTGGAATCAAAATTCTCCCTACTCTAAGAGTGATGTCGGCGATTTCGTCACTTTCAATATTATAAAATACTAGCTGTTCCCCGCGACTTTGGTCGCGTGTATAATTTATTACGATTGGATTTCATGAGTTTTAATTTTTTTTGTGCGGAACCCTGATTATTTTTCTAAAATAAAACCAGTCTATGTTACTCCTTATAACATCAGCTATCTGCCAGTGAGTCCCGTCAAAATACTCTTTTAAACTCGTGATAACTTCGAAATTAAATGTTCGATTTAAATGAATTAAAAACTTTTTTACTGCTACATAAATACACTTGATGATAAAATTATTTATTTGAATAAGAATTAATACTATCTTACGAATGTTTCCAACTTTTGTTTCTAACGGCGATCTTAATAAATTTTAGAACACTACTTGCTTTGCTAAAGTACTATTGAGAGTTAACTATGGTAATTGAAAAAATCAGGCATTACTTTGCGGAAATTCATTATAATAAAGATATTAAAATTTGGCGGCTTATCGCCGTAGAGTTTACATCACCTGAAGATGCCTCGTGTAGAGGCGAAACACGTGTCGTATTATCGTTGATGGTGTGTCTTTCCTGGAATAGCGGTGTTAAGAGTAGGGGTGCCGGGAGTAGTGGTGCTGGGACTGGTGGTGACGGGATTAGTGCACGCAATTGAGGGAGGGCGGGAGGTGCTATTCAATCCAGGTAAGACACATCATTGTATTTAATTAAGCGGATGGTTGCGAATTAAATTTTAATATCTTTATTAACTATGGTAGTTAGGTTCATATATTCCCTCGTGAACTTTTTTGTAGATAATAATGAGTACTCTAATAATGTAGTACATAATTTTTAGGTGTCATCAGTAGTTTTCTTAGCGTACGTCAAATAATGAATTTTATAGGCAAAGATTACTACTTTGGGTTACATTATTGCAATTTTCTTAAGGATCTCTATTACTCCCTGGTAATTATAGTTTATATTACTCCCTGGTAATGTAGCTTTCTATTGGTGGAAAAATAGTTAAAATCGGTCCAGTGGTTTCGGAGCTTACTCGGTACATTTGTACCGAGTAAAACAAACAAACAAATCTTTCTTCTTTATAATTGGTAAAGAAAAACAAATAACGATTACGATAGTTTTCACTTTTTTTCTTTTACTCTTACACTTTTACTAGTACACAAACCGGTATAACCTAAAGTCAATTCAAAGGGGTAAGATAATTGATAGAATCAGGCGTTACTTTGCGGAAATCCATTATAGTGCAAAGTAACTATTAGGTATTATCTTTATTCAAGGAGGTAATTAAGGAGGCAATTACGTAATTGAAGCTGACAACCCGTTCTTGTTACTTAATTTTGGACTTCTATTAGCCCTGATCGACAGACGAGCCATAAGTTGCGGTAAAGATAACTCGTTCCGTTATATATTTGCGACACAAACAGTTATTCTTTAGTTTGTTGAAGCATTGTGTCAAAGTTGATACAGAGGCAGCGCAAAAACTTAATCGCCTAGTCACCAAGAGTCACCAAGACCGTAGTAAAGCTCGCTCGTCGATCAGGCTATTACGATTTAAAAAAATTAAAAAAAGATTTGAAAATAATTTAGTTTATATTCTTAAAATATATTACCAGAACAAAAGTTGTAAAATCGTATCAAGAATAAATTATACGTATTAGTGTTAGAAGCTTAGCAATGTATAATATTTATTTCCTTTTCTGTAATATAACAAGTAACTGAAATTATCTAATGTCGAGAAATAAAACAAAGTTACGCTTTAGTCATAACCAAAATCGGTCAAAAAAAAACTTCGAGGAATATTAAAATTAAGACTTTAAAATAGACAGAAAATCAGACCTATAAAGCAATGTTACGTATCCATGTAATCATTATTTTATGTGCTTTTTTGTCACTAAAATTCGTAGATTTAAAGTAGGTTTCTATTCGTTTAATATCGACATTTCTCTATGCTTAGAACGAGAATATTGCCCTTCCGCAAGCAACAGGAAGTATCGTGGTTACATTTAATATCCTGGCAATAATATTCTATATAACATAGTGTTGTTGACTAGTTTGTCGATAATACGAGGGGAGGTCAAAAAGTTCGCGGAATGATAGGGAAGGATAATGAAATGAAACATTAAGAGGATACCTTGAAAATGAATCGTTTTGGGGGTGTGGCTTATTCCTTTGTCGGTGAAGCTAATGGACGACTGCGGGAGTGTCAAAATGAAAGTGATGCAATGGCTTCATAGTACGCAAATAACGAGATACCCATACGAGCAAGCGCTCGGAAAAAAACTAAGTAAGCGCCAAACAACATTTTTATTTATTTCAACAAAACTTCGTTATGGATTAAAAAACTGGTTTACGAGAACTTAGATATGATTATTTACTATGCCTTTAAAACAATTCCATGAAATTATTCGTAAGAATATTGTAGTGTCATCAAGAAATGTTAATAATTAGAGCCTATTTTGCAATTTTTTTCTATCGAGAAAATTTCATGATATAGTGTTTACCTTTTATGCAATCCAAGATCATATTGTCAAAAATCATATACCAAAATTTTGGTTTGTAATCTATAAAACTTAAAAAAAATATGTTAAATAGAAAAACCACCAAATTTTCGAGGTATCATCACCTTAAACTATTTTTCCTTTTCAACTAACTAACCGTCTAAAAAAAAAGATTTGTCTTGGGTGTCAAAATAGGCCGAAATTGCCGACTTCACTTCATCATCTTCGCTAAATTTTTTCTTAAGCAGTTCTTTCTTCATTTTTGGAAATAAATAATAGTCGCTTGAAGACAGGTCTGGGCAGTAGAGTGGGTGGCAGACGTCGCAGCGCGTCGGCTTGTGTGCACGGGCGCATTATCGTGCTAAAGGAGCACGCCGTTTGTAAACTTTCCTCGTCTTTTGTCTTTAATAGCTTCTTTTAATTGATCTAGTAAAGAAGCCTGATATTCTCCCGTTATTGAAACACCATGTTCCTTACAATCAATCAAAAGGATACCTTCTGTTTTCAAAAGATCGTCGTCATGATCTTTCCGGCTGATTGAGACACATTATACTTCTTAGGAGGGGGTGTGCCTTTTTATGCCACTGCATCGACTCTTTCTTTGACTCAGGTTCATACTAATGCCGCAAGCTTTTTTTTAGGCGGGCGTCTTCCAGTACCAGTTTTTCAACTTTTTCGATTATTTCTGGCGTGGTAGCTTCAAACGGCCGTCCAGGTAGGGCGTCGTCTTCAGTTGAGTCCCTCTAGTTTGAAAAGGGCCATTTATAAATCAGGTTTTTCCCAGGGGCAGAGTCCCCATAAACAGCTGACATTTCTTGAAAATGGGCTTTCCTTGTTTGGTGCGAAACTTATGACGGTGCGATATTCAATTTTCTGCATAGTGGCTAGTTTCTTCCCGATCGACTTGTTTACTCGTTGATAATACAAAAGCTGCTGGTTTCGATGATGTTGGTGCTGTTAATCTACGCGGCTCTTACAGCTTCATAGGACTCAACATATCTAAAGACCTGATTAGGCTAATCTTGGTATATATGTATAATAACAATGAGTAACTCAACTAGCGCCTACCTGGATGAATAAACTCAACCTCGCCAAACCCGCTATTCCTTATCGAAACGAACCGAAATTTTTGACCTCCCCTCGCATATGCACTTTTAAGTTAAGTTTTAGATGAGAGTAAATATACCATAAAAGAAAAAAATAGCCTAGATTATATTTAAAATTTTTAAATATAGTTTATCATTTTGATTAATAAAGTGACTTAATCGAATAATGTGTTGCAAAAACAGAAAATTTTTTTTCAATGTAGATTATAAACAATACTTATTGAAAGTCAATTTTTTCATTTACTACTGGTTCGCAAAAACCTCTGTCCTGGGAAGAACCAGCAAGAAACCCAGCGGGAATATTTTTTTTACAAATAATTGCTTACAATCATGTTTACAATTAACAACACAAGACAAATTACAAATAGCTTGGTCGCGATCACCCTTCCCAGGGGTTATTATCATCCATAAATTCCTTAATATTATAATAACCTTTTTATACAAACATAGTTTAATAAAATTTTTGAACTTTGCGTATGACAAATTTTGTATATTTTCTGGGATTTTGTTATAAAAGCGTATACATTGCCCCAAGAATGAATAACTGAATCGGTGGAGTCGAGTAACTGGTACTACTAGCTTGTGTCTGTTCCTAGTATTTACAAAATGAATATCACTTATTTTTGCAAAACTACGTTTATTTTTGTGTACGTATATTACATTTTCATAAATTATTATTATTATAGTATTGAGAATCTCAATATTTATATGCAATTAAAACAACTAAATAACACACTAGATATGTATTGAAATTTATTTATAATGACGTTGCATATACATCAATAATTTAAATTAGTAAAATCAACGAAGCGTTAAATACATACTCGATTTATATTTTGTGTTCTTACGTTAACTTGAAAGGTAATTTAACGTAAGAGCACAAACCTTTTATTATATTTATCTTATAATGATTTCTTAAATTTACGCGAACACTACACATTGAATAAAACTAAATTTACGGATTTTATCGCGTTTATTTCACTACTTTTACTTATTTTTACCAAACCTAAGCATACCACTGCAAGACTTCATGATACTATAAGCTCGTTTTGCGTAAATCGGACCAAAAATTAATATTCAAAAACTGAAGGTTGAAACATTGGGACGTCAAACATCTCAGTCCCCCCGTGACCACGGTTGCTGTAAAGCACCCGAAACGTCGGAAATTAAAAATAAGTAAAAGTAGTGAAATAAACGCGATAAAATCCGTAAATTTAGTTTTATTCAATATTTATCTTATTGTAAATCGGTATGTCATCTTTATTAAAGAAACTGTGTGTAAATATTAGTATAACATAAAGTATGTAACATAAACCCTTACGCCTTTCATTAAGAGGGGTAGGTAGACTATGGGCTTCGATTTAATGATATTTTAAATAAAGTTACCCTCATTTGAAACACTCCTGACGAGACAAATATGACTTGTTCGTCGGCGTACAAGAGGCGTTTGCTGGCTTTCTTAACCCACACTTTTCAATTTCAAAGTTTCCAAACAACTGTCCATAAACAGATTGAACAGCCGCGGAGAAGCTATACCTGACACCTTTATGGATGCCAAATTGGTCCTGACACAAAACTGGTTTATGATTGTTTCTTAAGCCACATGAAGCCAAAGTCTACCATAAAACAACCCTATCCATTTTCTCATAGGCCAAAAACTTCTTCATGATCATGCTGAACAAATAAATAAATTTCAATACATACATTTATTACAGGCACGTCGTATGCCTTCATTGTTACGAATAATTTTATGTGAACTGAAGTTTTTGACAAACATGTCATATATGTCATAAGAAACATATTTTGAAAATTCACCTCAGTATACGATCAGCGACATAAATTGTTCTGAATATTACTAATATCATAATGTATTTTTAAATAGAGTACCTGATTTTTATAATATAATCAAAATAAAGAAATTATCATGTGCGATTTACAATACAAGAAAGGGAGACAAAAAATAAAGATTATTAATTTAACTGACAGAAATGAAAATTGACTTAAAACAATGAAGCGTAATTTAATTTTAACTTTACCATATAAACATATTATGTTAAGTCTCCCTATCGATACTAACTGTACAGCACTATAAATTGTGTGTGATATCGCCAGCCCTGGTACATTTATTTTATCGATGTGGTAGCGCACGTGCGGTTTCTAAGCTTTCATTAACAGCTGCTTGCCGGATACGTACTTGACCGGGGTTATGTCACTATTTATATTTCGAGTCTGGAAAATAAGATAGATATTGGTAACATGAAACCAATTTCGATTAAATTTAAAAAATCACACTCAATGACATAAGACATAAACCTTCAGCGCAATGACGTTACTGTACCATTTGACACTGTCTTCTGTTTCCTGTCTTCCAGCATTCCTCTCAAAGTAATTATACTTAAGGCAAGAGATTGGGTGCGTTTGGCAGAAAAAAGCGCTAGCAAGCGCTTACAAGCGCTAAAATAGTTTTCGGCCAGGAAACGATTGCTACTTCAGTGGCGCTGACATAACCCGCCATTTTGCTTATTTGATTTGTTTGTTTTGAAGTAGAGTTCAAAAGTTGTTTTGTGCAATATTAGTTTTAAGTAATATAATGACATGAATAAATATATACATGTTATTAAAAATTCATGATTGGTAAGTTTTTAATATGAATACTTTACAAACATATATTTAAATTAGGTTAGGTTCCCCGGTTAAAACTAACATGGTGTCCTAGAGGAAAATAGCTACTTACGATTTGACAGCACTTACCGCTTACGATCGCCATTTTGCTTACAAGCGCTTGCTAGCGCTTTTTTCCGCCAAACGCACCCATTATCTCGCCGATATTAGACGTCTCATTGTCTTTCGATTTTAAAATAGCAAAAGTATCTAATATAAGTGGAAATTGATCTTTGTCAAAAGCTTAAAACGTACGACCACAGTTAAATACAGTATAACACCTACATTGCCATTTTGTGTTAGTCCCATTTAACTTAAATCCCTTGCCGTGCTCACATAGACAGTTGGATGCAAAAAAGGGTGCTTATAAAAAGATGCATTATAATAATATTGTTGTGTAGTCGATGCTATCATTTATAGATCACTACTTTACATTTAATCATTTAAATATTTATTACATACTCTACAAGAAACTATGAAGTCGTTTACCATTTTTTTTAATTTTTAATTACATTTCTAAAAAAAATATCGTTTTGAAAAATTCATTAAATGACTTGAGTGTCTACTACCTTATCTATGTATATAAAAATCTAAACATATGGATTAAATTGATGTGTCTGTCTATAATATCGAAGTACATAATTGCCTTTTATTGAGCTCAGGGGTTATTTTGACACTATATGTGTCTGTTTGTTGTTCCGTCCTGTTCGTAATGGCTGATCAGATAATACCAGGAATGATTTGAGCTGCACTTTGTTCAATAGAACGTATTATTTTTGTGAGATCGAAAATCGTAAAATAAATGGTACCTAACCATTGAAGTAATATGTACTTACGTACTAGAACAGCTATTTCAAACAAAAAATGTGCGCTACTCTGTGTTCGCGCGGTTTGTTTTCTTATCATAGATTAAACATAGGTAGAATGATCAGTAGGTAATAAAAGATTGTACTGTTAAATAGGTAAATTATATCGAGAACAATTTTTTAAATTTTGTCATTTATTTTGGATATTATATTTGCTTATTTAATATAATATTATATCACAATTACATTTTAATGATATTTTTATCTCAATATTTTAAAAGGTATCTATCTCAAATATAAAAAACATACTAAAAATGTATGTTTAACAAAACTTGTTAATATAACATTTAAATTACAAATATATTTTTTTTAATTAGAATAAGAGCCGTTCATAAATACTGGGCACGCGAGAGTTAAAAATTGACGAATTTATTCCACTTTGACTTTGATGTGGAAACCTAAAAATAAAATATAAGAATAATTAGCAGATTTAAATATAAAAAAAATTGGCCTAATTATGATCTCATATATGTTTCTCCAAAAAAATGTGTATAATAATATATTCGTCCTATATTTAGGGTAGTATGGGACTTCCCACAGAAATGTCGCATCTGAACAAATTAATTTCATAATCTATATTACGTGACACAAGATGGCGTCTTAGGAATAATTTATTTTGTTACTAATTTATAATACTTTTTTTATTGATTAAGTATCTTATTAACCAATGAAAAGTAATTCCTTGGTTTTTACTGACATTTCTTGAATTATTTGTGCAATATCTAAGTACACACGACGGCATATTTTTATCACGAGATTTTTTTTTAAATCAACACAACACGTGTCAACTCTACAAACGCCTAGCGAGTGACTGATATTAAAGTGCAGTGTATGCACCGCAGTTGAATGGAACATAGTAGCTGAATGCAGTGTCGCCTCTAGTACGTAGTACATATTAGCTCAATGTACCTAACTCATAAACTATAACATTCCAAACAAAAGAAAAATTCGAACAAAACTTCTTTCCTTTGCAATTTTACACAAAAAGGTGCTTTCATCTTCTATTAAAGTGTTAATGCAAAATCAGTTTTTAACATTTTTACTTCAACATAATTTTACCACAAAATTAGTACTATGAGTGTTAAAGTTATTGATCGTAATGGGTAAAAATGGTTTTTAATTGTTTATAACAAATAAAGTTATTATTAACAAAATGAATTCGTATGAACCAGTAACATATTGCCTCCACCTCATTTAGCTGAGTAAACATAACAGTTTTTAAGGAAAGGTTATTAATGTCTTTTTAAGTATTATTCGAAATTTAATGGAATCATTATTTAACTAAACATAAACATTATGGCAGCAAAGAATTAGAATAGATCTGCAATTTTTTTTGTTTAAGTTATACACAGACGAAGTTGCGAAGTTGCGGTTGGGACAAATCGTAATTTTTTGACTCGCAATAAAATTATGCTTTTGAAATAGAAATTAGATAGATTTAACTGAAATACTTAGGTAGTAAATAACAATACTTATTTGGAATTTTCGTGCGAATAATGATTATAAACTTTACGATTAAATAACTACTAGTAGCTCGAGCTGTCTCGAAAAGTTCAGTTAACGCCGGTAAAATAAATTTTATATTTATCTCGATTCAGCAATCTCGTAATAAAAGTGACGTTGATAGATATGTTGAGCAACTAGTCGGTTGCTGACATTCAGTAGACTGTGGAGTCACCGTGAGTTTCACGATTTTTCAATTCCATGGAAATCTCTTTTGATAAATTCGCCGGACGATTTCGATGGATTAGTCGGCAGTCTGCGCTCATAACTGTACACCTAGAAGGAGCTAGTTATAGCAATGAACGCAACGATCAATCTCCATTGCGATTATGTTGTCTGCCAAATCTAAATCTATATTGAAATTCTTATTAAATATATTTTTAAGATGTTGTTTCATTGTGTGACCCGTATTTTCGTACAATAGGGTATTTATGTATTATGGAGTGAGTTGGGTAAGACTTGATAGAATCACGTATGTGTGAAACCTACATAATTTTTAATATATAATAATTTTAGGTTTCCTAATATATATATAACAATAAATATCGATCGATTGTATTGTCAAATCGTAAGTGCCAGAGGGTAGTATAAGATAAAGTAAAAATGAAATGACCTATATTGTTAGTCCATCGTTACGTACGTTGGTATGTTTTATACGTGGTAGAGCCACGTTGCAGCTATATTATGGTTGTATCACGAATGGGTCGGCTCAACCGGGGAAGGACCACGCTGTAACAAAACAGCAGCGTAAAATAGCAGCTTAATATTGCTGTGTTTCATATGGTATAAGTGTAGAGATCCGGAGACCTTTTTTATTAGAAACGAGGCATTCCATCTTAGTCCTCAGGGGTGATAATGCATCTGCGTTTTGATTCTTAATCGTGGATAAATGTAGATGTCTATGGGCGATAGCATTCACTTATCATCAGGTGGACTGTGTGCTCGTTTGTCACCCTGATTCTATTAAAAAATTTGCGGTGACCGTGTAATGGCAGTGCAGGACCCGTAGTCGCGTTGACGTCATAACTGAAGACCGCGGTAGAAAAACCCAAGAGATGGGCAACAGCGTCTTCCTAATAAGAACTAGAAAATAAAGCAGGGGTTGTCAACCCATCTGTTAAGCGTGGGCAATGCGACTGTGAGACTATGGCAAATATTCCCCGTACGAGGTAATCAATGGAAAGGCCTATGTTGAGTATTGCACTGATCCTCCAACTACTCAACTGCTACAAAGGCCCTACCGATAGTGTTTTGACGCAAGAAAAAATCCGCCGCGCCGCCTCAATACGTGTTAAAACACTACATTCCCTCGATTTTTTTTTAAATTTCTTAGAAGCAAACAAGCAAGTATCAGTCATATTTTGGCAGGCAAGGATAACATGCATATTTAGAGTGGGAAAACACCACACCAACGATATGATATAGTATACAATATAATTGCACTACATAATTAAAACTAACTGTTTTATACAATTTTTCTCATAAATTCAAACCTTCAAGTTATTTATTACCTTACAAGCGTCTCGCCCCGGCTTCGCCTAGGTAGGATCTATTATTTAAAAAGAAATCGTTTTGGACGTGACAACGTCTAATAAATCGATGAACGCCGACTGCACGCACGAAAAAGAATGACACATTGTAACGTTACGCTCATTGTAACGTTACGATCGAAGCGAGAGCTCTGCACGAGCGACCGAAAGGCACGATCGGCTTGAGCGTTCGCCTTGCGACGCAACTATCTCTCTTCCATAAAGTATGCAATCATTTCAACAACGTTTTGTAATGACGTTGTCACGTTAAACTATCGTCCGTAAACCGACTTTACAGAAAACCAACTTTACAGAAAACCAATTTATTAAATGCCCAAATTTTTTAAATAAAATATAGTCTAGGACACATCTGGCACTACCAGGCACTACTTTATGTTTGTGAAGATTCATTACAATTAGTTCAGCCACTTCGAACGTTAGCCCGTACAAAAATTTAAAATGGTTATTCATAATGACTTCTTACTTAGTTATAACATTTTTTATATTTCCGAAGTTTCTAATACTTTACACCCATGTACACCGGGGGGACTGAGGTTTCTACGTCCCAATGTCATAGTTAACCACGGCTACCTCCAGATTAAAACATTAATTTTTGTTTCAATCTACGCAGTATGACCTTACAGTATCTTGAAGACTTGCAGTTGTATTCTTGGGTTGGGATTTAATTTTATTAATTATATGATCCCAAGCAGATGGTAGCACCCAGCCATCTTCTTTATTTAAATTATGATATTTTTTGATTTCAATAGCCTCGCGAATCATCCTTGGAAGGAATCGATGTTCTTCTTTAGCGCGGATTTGTGGTCTATCAAATCTGTTATAGTGACGAGGGCGATCCTGTGCGTATTCACAGATTGTAGTATTCCCGAAGCGTCAATTCTTCACATCAGCTATGTGTTTTTTTTAAAATAAGTTAATATACGCAATAAAATCCGTAAAAACTAGTTTTATTTAAATGATTATCCATATCCTAATGACATGCAAATAACACCCTCAGCTCAAAAAGGCAATTATTTCGACATTACCGACATACACTTTAATTTTATTAATATGTATAGATTAAGTAAGCCATTCTACAAATACTTTTTAAAATTAATAATGCCTTTGGTGCATTATTAAAGTAACTGTAGGGGGTGTGTGTACAGTGGAGTTAATTGCAGTAGTCTGATCCCCTACGGATCCTCCCTCTATGAAGCTAATTTATACGGATTTAGCCTAGGATTTTCCAGGTTTAAATCTGGCAATTAATAGTGTAATATGTCGTTTAGTTTAAAGATTAGAAGAAGGTATCAACGTTGGTCTCTAATTTACACTGAAAACTTTTGTAGAGTTTACTTCAAGCAATATTATTTAAGAGAACTGTAATTTTAAAATTGGCCAAGTGCGTGTAAGAAAACCGATAGCGTAGGGTTTCGTTTTGCAGATTTAGTCATAGGAAAGTCATTATAGTTTTTATTCAAAAGTTTCCTTTACAAAGCACTTTTTGGTCGTCAAGAAATCCCTCAAGGCTCTGTGCTTGCCCCCCTCCTATATATACTATTCACCAACGACATCCCTATCCCGTCGAATGGTGTTAAACTAGCCCTCTTCGCAGATGACACAGCCCTTTACTCCAAAGGCAACTCACTGCCACAGATTCGGATCAAGATTCAAAAGTCAGTTAACGACTTAGGAGCTTGGTTCCAAAAATGGCGAAGAGCTCCGCCGTTTGCTTCGAACATAAACGACGCCGTTTTACCATCATTCCGCCAATCAGGATGTTAGGAACCCCTGTCCCATGGCAAACAAAAGCAAAATATTTAGGCGTCACCCTTGATGCAAGGCTCACTTTCGAGCCCCATATCAAGAAAGTCACTCGCACCGCACGATTTTACATGGGTAGGCTCAACAGCATGTTGGGCAGACACAGTAAAATGTCCCTCCACAACAAGCAAACCCTATATAAGGTCTGTATACGACCCGTAATGACCTACGCGGCCCCCATTTTCGCACATGCCAAACCCAACATTATAAATGAACTTCAAATAGTTCAAAATCTCTTCTGTCGTAGGGCTACGAACTCGCCCTATTATGTCCGTAATGCCGACCTCCACCGAGACTTAGAGCTCCCAACAATTCAACAGTTCCTCAAAACACTCTCTGAGAGATTTTTCAAAGCCTCAGAGTCCCACTCAAATCGCCTCATTCTTGGGACAGCTGCCTATGCAGCCCCTCTTCACACTTGCTATAGTGTAGTGTGCGCGGACCGAGAAACTCTCTCTCGGACCCCCCCCCCCACCCCCCAATAAGCTTTCGGCTGATCTGAACTGCCTCCTGGCGGCTCAGGCCGAGCCTACATAACACATCCCTTAATCTGCCTTAGTTAGGCACACTTCTAAGAGGCTTTTCGCCGCTTGCGCCCTCCTTTCTGCCAAGGAGGGTCGCGTTCGTATACGGCTTAAAGATCTCTCGTCAGATCAGTAAGCCAATCCCTAAAGGTGGAGGTTAGTGGGTAAAAGTCTCCATATAACCACGCAGCCGGCTGTGTGGTATGCTATGAGCATTTTCCACCTCCCTCCCCCGTTACCGGAGGGTTGCCCTTAATTGCTTCGGGCGCAAAAAAAAAGTCAAGAAAGCTACGCCAAACATTCAACAAGTCCCTACAGCGGGAGACCTTGTTTCTCACAAGCAGCGAAAATCTCACAAGAAGATTATTTATCATCCAACATTTACAATTTAATCGTATAAAATAAATACATAAGTAAAAAAATGCTGCAAAATACATGAGTAAAATAGGAAGCTTTCTTATCTTATAAATAATGATGTAATTTATAATATCTTTTCTATATAACAATGCAGGAGCAGTACAATGATGTCCTATAAAGTATTTTTCGGTTTTCGTTGTTAATTTTTAGCTGCATACTTTACAGTGTATTGTATTTGTATTGTACACAATTTGCAGTTTTACAATGTAAAGCTAAATATAAATGGTTATATGATACGAAATGCTTACAGATATTAAGATACAAAGGATACAAAGGATAAATACAAATACAATTTAATAAATGATATAATGTTTAAATATTTTTATTACTAAAAAATTATTTTAAAAATTATTTTATGGAATTTAAAACTATACTGAACACGGACTAGATGTGGAGTTGAAAAGTTATTGCATTCCCTGTTTACATACAACTGAAGTATATAATATAATATTTGTATATATTCTTACCTTAAAATTGCGTCCTATATCTAAAGAATACATTTTTTATATTTATTCTAATCCGCACTTAATATTTCTACTACAAGATTAAATGATGATTTTTTTTTAATTTATTTATTTATAAATTAGGTACTACAGCCTTATATATGTTATATTTGAATAACAATATAAAAATATAAATAAAGGCAGGTTATAAGTGTAATGGCAAACTTCACTTCCATTACTTTATTTAGGATTTTCTACAGCGGAAATAATTAACAATATTCTTAAAGCAATAAATACCTAGTTTAGGAATAATATATTAATATTAAACAAACCTATTTAAATTGTGGTTCATCACCATATTTTCTTTGGCACCGTTGGTAACACTGAATCCTGTAACAAATTAAAATTAAATGTGAGCATTAAATTATTGTCCTAATATTGAAATTTGTTTTGGGGTCGTGGCTTACTCTTTTGTCGGTGAAGCCCACGGACGACTGAGGGAGTGTCATAATGAAAGTGATGCAATGACTTCATAATACGCAAATTATGAGATAGCTGTACCGAGCATGCGCTCTGGAAAAAAACTAAGTAAGCGTCAAACAACATTTTTATTTATTTTTTAACAAAACTACGATATGGATTAAAAATGGTTTATAAGAACTTAGATATGATTATTGACTATGCCTTAAAAATAATTCCACGAACTTATTCATAAAACTATTGTGGTGTCATGCAAAAATGTAACTAATTAAAGCCTACTTTGCAATTTTTTCTATCGAGAAAATATCATGATATCGTGTTTTCCTTGTATGCAATCCAAGTTCATATAGTCAAAAACCATATACCAAAATTTTGGTTTGTAATCTATAAAACTTTAAAAAATATGTGAAATAGAAAAACTACCACATTTTCAAGGTATCACCTTAAACTTATACTTAATGTATGCTAAACATAGGCCTCCCACATAGCTTGCCTCACAGAGGGGATTTTGCCATAGTTGCCACGATTGGCAGGCGGGTAGGCAATCGCAGTTTTTTTATAATTTTGTGTTGTTTTTAATAAGATGCTGCTGGTCATCCCGGGTTTGTTTTACTCTATAACCTCTTACGACACCCATGTAATGATAACTGTGTTGGTTTGTGTCGTAAGTAACGTAGTAATCCTACTAACCACAATAACTGTGGCTCAATACTTTACTAGAAAATGCATAGATTATATTCGAAACATTTACGTATTTTTTTCAAAAAACATTCTATGTATTGAGACAAGATTTTACGTATTGAAATTGAATTTTCATAAGAACTGTATAAATTACCTATATGCTTTTTTATATTTGATAGTATTTAGGTTTTTGATATTTCAGCCTTTTTTATATCATTATCATCATTACAGCCCTTCACAAGTCCACTACTGAACATAGGCTTCCCCCAAGGAATGTCACAAAACACGGTCCTGAGCCACCAGCATCCATCGACTTCCTGCATGTCTTACTAGGTCATCACTCCATCTAGTGGTGATTGTCCTATACTTCGCCTATCGGTACGAGGCTGCCACTCGAGAACCTTTTTTCCCCATTGGTTGTCGGTTCTTCGAGCTGTATGGACGGCCCATTGCCACTTCACTTTTTGTTATATACTTAAATCTCAGACCAACAAAGAATGAAGGAGCGCTGCTTACATTTCAAGTGACAACTTGCTTTGTTTTTTTTTTTTGTTTAAAAAACCAAAGTGAAATAGCGAATGGAATACAATTTAAATTTGGGATTAGTCACTGATATTTTATTTATGTACAATGTATATATAGATTCTATATTTTTCCAAATTTTTAAAAATTAAAAAAAGGCATTTTTGAGTGCGCTAGTTATATGTTGAAATAGTTAATTACTCAGTATGTCGGTTGATACTTTCTATTTTGTTGGTTTAGTCTTTTAATTCTCATCAGACCGTAAGTAATTGGTCATGGTCCTGAATTAGTGACAGGTTAAATATTGAGGAGAGAACCGTTTACGTGACAGTGCAACGCTACAGCGTGACGTGACTGTAGCCACGCTTGGATCGGCAAACCACGAATCACGTTCGCACAGAATACCAGCGTGATATAGCGGCATAATTCTGCTACGATTCAAATGGCAACCTTTTATACTCGTAACGAGGCATACCATAATTTTACGCAGGGTTAAAAAGGTAACTGTATTTTGATTCTTAATCAAGGATATACGTCTATGGACCACAACAACTGTTTACCATCAGATGGATCAGGTAGATTCGTATTCGAGAATAAATGTAGATGTCTATGGGCCACAGCATCCACTTACCATCAAGTCATCACACTTTTTCTATTTAAAAAAAGGTGGACTGTGTGCTGATTTGTCACTTTTGACTTTTGGGAAGTAAGCCTGTGCAGTATCTTTTTTTTTTATAGAAGAGGGGGCAAACGAGCATGCGGCTCACCTGATGTTAAGTGACTACCGCCGCCCATGATCAACCGCAACACCAGGGGAATTGCAGGTGCGTTGCCGGCTCTTTAGAAAGGAGTAAGCTCTTTTCTTGAAGGTCCCCAGGTCGTATCGGTCCGGAAAAATCGCTGGTGGTAAACTATTCCACAGAAGTTTTTCTTCCGCGTACAAACTCTGTTCGTCCTCTTAAAACGTACAGTGGTGGACCGCCAAGCATCATCCAGATGGTGTGGATGGTATCGCGACGTTTACCGCGTAGTCCGTTCACGAAATTTGGCGGCTGGGATTAATCCGAACAATTCCTCAGAGCACTCTCCATGGTATATGCGAAAGAAAATGCAAAGAGATCCAACATCTCTTCGCAGTGCCAGTGAATCGAGCCCATCGGAAGGCACTCGTTCGTCGACGATTCGAGCCGCTCTGCGCTGGATGCGTTCAAGTGGAAGGAGCTGGTACTGGGGAGCCCCAGCCCAGATATGGGAACAGAATTCCATGTGCGGCCGAACCTGCGCCTTGTAAAGTTGCAGGCGGTGCGCCGGCATGAAATACTGTCCCGCTCTGCTGAGCACGCCAAGCTTTTTAGAGGCCAATTTGGCCTTCTCTTCCAAGTGACCACGAAAATGCACGTCTATCGATATGTCGACGCCGTGGATTCCGATACTGGATGAGGCAACAAGGGGAGTGCCTTGAAACTGAGGAGATACGACGAAGGTGTTCTTTATAGCGGTTAACGCGGAAACTTGTGTCTTCTGGGGGTTAAACTAGACTAGATTTAGTCGCCCCCAATCCGAGACTCTGTTCAGCAAAGACTCGACTTCAGACACAAGTTTGTCCCGGCACTCAGAGACGTTTTCCCGAGAAATATTGGCTCGGCCGGTGTAAAGAGCATCACCATTGCTGTCATCTGCATAGCAATGAATGTTACGGGTTTGCAACATATCATTGATATGCAGAAGAAACAGCGTTGGCGATAGCACGCAGCCTTGTGGAACACCAGCGTTAATAGGCTTGCAATCGGAGCTTGCACCGTCTACAACGACCTTGATGCCCCGATCTTCAAGAAAGCTGGTGATCCAATCGCACAATTTCTCGGGAAGCCCTTAGGAAGGGAGCTTCGAAAGACGCGCTTTGTGCCAAACCCGATCGAAGGCCTTCGCAATGTCCAAACTAACGGCCAATGCCTCCCCCTTGGACTCTACTGCCTCTGCCCATCTGTGAGTTAGGTAGACCAGAAGATCACCAGCTGACCACGGCGAAAACCGTATTGGCGGTCACTAATCAGCTGGTGATCCTCAAGGTACCTCATGAGCTGGCAGTTTACAATTGACTCAGCGATGACAGGCGATAGGCCTGTAGTTGGACGGGTCTGAGCGGTCGCCTTTTTTAGGGATCGACTTTTTTAGTGGACGAAAGCCGTCTTCCATGATTTTGGGACTACGCCTAGGGAGTAGGAGTACCGGAAAAGACGCGTTAAAACCGGTGCCAACTCTGGAGCACACGTCCTCAGCACAATTGGGGGGATTCCGTCAGGCCCACTCGACTTGTAGATTTCCAGGGGAGAGGAGTGCTTTGTGAACCAAGCGCCGTGTGAACTGCACTTTCGGCATGGAGCACTCACACCGCGGGATAGTCGGCGGCGTACTCGGCCCGTCATCGAGGGTCGAGTTGGACGCAAAGAAAGAGCCTAGAAGATCGGCTTTCTCCTTTGCGGTAAGGGCCAGTGAGTCGCCCACTCTGTGCGGAGATGGAAGAGATGGCTGACAGAAATTCCCCTGGACAGCCTTGGCGAGAGACCAGAATGCACGGGTTCCAGAAGGAAGGCGAACTAGTTTCTTGCCAATTCTGCCTATGTGCTCTGACTTTGCCTTGGCAATGACTCTTTTGAGGGACCTAGAGGCGGAATTATACTTCTTTTTTAGAGCGCTGGTGTTTACATCCCGGGACGCTGATGTGTCAGCCCAGGCTTGGTAGCACTCCTGCTTATAGCATGATGCTATTTTACAGGAGCGACCAAACCATGGCTGAGATTTGCCTCCA
Source organism: Parnassius apollo (assembly GCA_907164705.1). Lineage (NCBI taxonomy): Eukaryota > Metazoa > Arthropoda > Insecta > Lepidoptera > Papilionidae > Parnassius > Parnassius apollo. Next base: position 1,308,188 of record CAJQZP010001062.1, on the reverse strand, counting down.
ATGGGCACCACAGAGGAAGGAATAAAAAGTTCCATACCCTGAAGCACCACATCAGTGACAGAATCCGCAACAACGTTGGGATCGTCCGGCGAGAAGCAAACCCGCCCCCAAGGGTAGGATGCAAATAAAAGTATACTATAGTGCCAAACACGGCGGCAGCCTGCAGAATGCAACTGCAATTTCAGCGTAAGTGGAACCACACTCCGAACGAGACAATGGTCCGAGGAGCCTAAAGGGGCGTCGACGGAAATCTGATATCCGTCCGGGTGAGAGGTCAGCAGAAGGTGCAACAGGGAAGGTGCATGATTCTCCACATCTGGAATCCGCGTAGGCGAAGTAACCAGTTGAGTCAGACCATATGCCAAGGCAAAATCATGAACAGATCTCCCCGCATGATCAGTTAAACGTGAACCAAGCCATTCGGCGTGATGGGCGTTAAAATCGCCGAGAATCACGATCTCTGCAGAGGGGATCTGCTGTAGCAACGAATCTGTATCCATTTGGACGTGGTCGATGAGTCGGTCTGTTTCACCATTACCGCTATAAGACCTATAGAGGCACCCGTAGACGCGCGGATGGTCGTCGCTGTCTACGCGTAGCCAAAGGATGGACAGGTCCGAACCTTCAAGTCTGCCGAGGCGTCGAGAACTCCAAACTCCAGCCCGAGGCACAAAGGAGTGTTCCAGTTTGTACACCTGCGTCTCGGTCAGAAAGAGCAGAGCCGGCCTCGCCGTCTCGAGATGGTAGTGGACGGCGTTTAGGTTAGAGTGAAGTCCCCTGATATTGCAGAAATTCACGGACAGCGTGGCAGGGGTCGCCATGGTCTTGTTGCTCCGTTTGCCCTGAGCAGTTGTAGTCTTGAGCGGAATTTTGCCAACCCAGAATACGCGGGGCAGCCTGAGCACCCACGCTCAGAAGTGGAGAAACATGGTCGTGGATGCTCAGCGAGGGATTCTCCAGGGGTGCTGGTACCCTCCTGGGGTAGTCTATCATTATTTAATTCCGCTACCATGTTGATGGGGGGGGGGGGGGGATTTGGGCCTCCGGCCACCTGCACTCACCAGACGAAACGCGGAAGCAGAGCTTCCACTTCACGCCGGTATTCTGTGAGGTCGTGGTACCACCCCGGTTTGAGCCGGCCCATACGTGCAAAGCAAAGCTGCCGTTTGCTGTTGCAGTGGCCGGCTTACTTACTTAATAATTCATTAAAATCGGTTGTTATATAAGATAGAAAAGGATTAATGTGTATTACTTGCTACCTAGCACCGTTTTTGTCTTTCCGTTACCATCACTCCGTAATGTCAAGCTTGAACCTACTTAGTTTGAAAACCGGAAAAGTAAAAGGTCTCAAATCGCCATTATGTTTTCGGAATTGGTTCTGTTTAAGTATCAGAACCGTAAATACCGGTTCTTTACCTTAGGTTTTTGGATCTCTTTGTTACCTAGTGTTACTTCACATACATCGTTTTTTAATTGTTACTCAGTGCTTGACTATTATTTCTTCTGATGGTAAGTGGTGAAGCAGTCGAGAATGGTCATGTGCACTGTCTTATCTTAACAAACCTATTGCTACTCTTAGCTTGAAGGCATCAACATTGTAATCGCATGGAAAGACAGATACTGGCAAACTGTTGCACTCCATTGCTATATGAATAAATTGATAGTATCGTCAAAACTACCGCGCCATTTTTTATTGGACCTAATAATTTAATTATATTGGGATTTTTCTTTCATTATAACAATACATACAAATTAACTATATAATTTATAGGAAGCCTCTGACAGAACAATGGAACTCATTTTAAGAAACGATTGCTGCTACGGGAATTTTGTATTCTTTTGTAATAGATCTTTTAATTTATTACATCCTTTCATAAGACCACTGTAACGTAGACCTCTCCTATAGACTGCTTTAACTATTTGCCATAGTTGCCAATCTTAACTAAAAAACTCAATAATTAATTTTTTGGCCCGACCCGAGATTCGAACCTAGGACCTCATGATCAGCAGTCGCACTACTACAACCACTGGACCAACGAGGCAGGCAAGTCATACTGATTAAGAATCCGACCAAATATCGGCCGATAGAAATTCTGTAGTCTGCGGGACTCTTTAGATCCAACCGTTCTTTTCACGGAACCGTTTCTCCCATCGCTACTCTGCACCGTGGCTTTACCGCTTGTATAAACTTGTGTATTGTCTCAAAATTCCTAATAGTGATAGGGGTATATAAGGCCAAAATAACTTCCCACATCCATCCATTACAGTCTATAAAAGTCCACTTCTGAACATAGTCCTCCCTTAGCTTCAGGGTGAAATTTGCCACAGTGACTAGCGGGTTAGGAACCGCAGTTTTTTATTACTTCAAGTTGTTATCAGGAAGATCCTGTTGCACATCTCCAATTTCAATTTCCCTCTGTCGCCTGTTACGGCACCCTGCGAGACGATATAGGGTAATGGATGTTGCCATCAAGACCAATCCAAATACAATTATTTACGTGGTAGAGCCATGCTGCAGCTATATTAATTGTATAGATGTAGCACGAATGGGTCGGCTCGACCGGGGAAGGACCACGCTCTCACGGAATATCAGCGTCAAATAGCAGCCTAATGCTGCTGTGTTTCGTATGGTGAGTGTAGCCGGAGACTCTTTTTACTGGAAAAAAGGCATTCCATCGTAGTCCTCAAGGCTGACAACGCGTCTGCATTTTGATTCGTAATCGAGGATAGATGTAGATGTCTATGGGTATATCTATGGGTTTAAATATTGCTAGTTTTTTTTTATAATAAAAGGTTGACAAGCGAGCACACAGTCCACCTGATGGTAAGTGGTTGCTGTGAACCACTTACCATCAGGTGGACTGTGTGCTCGCTTGTCAACCTTTTTATTATAAAAAAAATAAGTAATATTTAAAATCTATGAAGTCGTTTAGGCTATATAGTGTACCACAGAAATAGACATATAACACATTCCTGCCCGGGGGGGGGCCGGGCCGGGTTCTTTTTCGGTTTTCACGTTTCCTCCTCCGCGATATATATATATATATATATATATATACATGCCACAACACGGTTCCCACAATCATAGTTTTAATAAATTGTTTTTATCTTCAATAGATACTAAACGCACAACTGAGATGCAAATTGACAGGATGTCTATTATGAATAATGTGCAGCGGATGTTGCGGAGCTTCTTTGTCAGTCGCCAAGTGACCGTGAACACCGCACAGACGTTAGGGGTCATTTTACTTTCTAACAACCAGTTTACTTTAACTAATGTCTCAATATCCGATCTAGTCGACTACGCTGCCTTCCTAGGTAAAAAAAACACATCTGTACCGATAGACTTTTTTCTTTCTTTGTATCGGCACCATTAAAATAAGTCCATCGTCTAAAATTTTCAATACGCTTTTATCAGCTTCTCACGTATTTACTATTTATTTATCTATATAACGGAATCTTTTAATGTAATTCTACCATATTATAGAGGGCCTATTAACTTGATTTGCACTCCTCCCACGGACTGATGACAATACAATAATTTAAAAACTTTATCCTAGTATCCTGATCAAGATCACTAGGATCATTTTCACTGGAATCAACACCGCTCACGCGTGACATGATCAAAGCGTCTTTTTGAAGTTTCCTTAAAACAGAATATTACTAACATTAGTATCGTTAAAAATCGAATCGTTTAACCTTTTTAATAGCTCTAAATGTTTATATTTTCAGGAATGTTTGCTAGTAACGCTGTTAACATTACAAACACTCTCATTAACCACTCCTAGTAAGCTTAAAATGCTAGTGTAAGGGTAAGTGTGGGGTCACGAGTTTACGACAGTAGTCTAATGACGGATTCGAAGTTTAAACTTTGCAGTTCGCGTCCTTAACCGTTTGGCTACTGTCGCTTTATAACTTGTTTAAAAAAAAGTAGTCTTTCTTCGTGACATCCAACATCAGAAAATTGATGAACATTTAAGCAAAACGATAAAGTATTATAATTACATTTGTATGCATTGTAAGTATGTTGTAAGTGTGTATTTTTATATATAAGTAAGAAAAGTAATAGCTTATATACATCCCAGACGGCACTGGACTTGCATAGTCCTACTCTCATCTCTGAGAGGGTTTTTGGCAAGTAAATATTCACCGTGCTGCCTTACTGTTTACTATAAGTGATCACAAAATCCTTTAAGTGATTTCGTAAAAAGGGACGGAAGTGTGTAACGGGAAGCCGGGGAAATACGCTATTTAATTTAGTCAATGAGCTTGCGCGGTGGTATAAAAGTGAGCTGTTATATAAAATAATTAATATTTGTAAACTACAGGATGTGCCATGAATTAGATTACATCAAAATTTGATTTCATGAAGCAGCTAGCTCGTTTCTCGGAATTTTTTTCGCAATGGATCTATTCACGGGGCCGCAATTCGCCTATTTTTTAACACTTTTTCGCTCATTACTGTTACTCGCTTTTTTCGCGTTGAGTACGATTTACACGACTTGAAACAGTGTCCAAGTACAGTTGTGAAGAAGTTCAAGGAGACGGGATCGACACTAAATATGAAGCAAACTGACCGCCTACGTACTTCACAGAGTGAAGAGAACATGCAGAGAGTGTCAACTTCAGTTCGACACGATCCCTATTTATCGACACGTAAACATTTGGTTGAATTAGGAATATTATGCACAACTTATTTTGAAATTAGATTTAAATTTACATCCATAAGAGATTCAGTAAAGGCAGGAATTAAAGCCCGACAACAAGCCCAAGATTTAAATTTACGAAAATTGTATGCCGAGACAATGGTTCTCAAAAACATTTCGTTATGATGAAGCTCATTTCCACCTCAATAGTCACGTCAATAAACAGAACTGCAGATGCTGGAGCAGTATAAATCCTAAAGCAAAACATCAAACGCCTAAGTTACCTACTGTAACTAGATCGGCAGCAATTTTGGCTAAAGAAAACTTTAGGCCCTATTTCTTCGATGATTTTCACGGTCGTAGGGTCACAGTTATCTCAACTGAGTTTGTGAGAATATCAAGAGGGTTTCTGTCACCACAGCTACAGTAATTTAATGGTACAACTTACAACCATAATACGTGGTTTCGGGAAGATGGAGCTACTCCCACACCTCTATTGAGTCCCTGCCGATCGTTAAAGAGATGTTTCAAAAAATTGATTTCTCGGAGAGGCCAGCAGACTGCTTTTTATCGGGATATTTAAAGCATTGTGTTTGCACCCATAAATTGAAAAAATTTGCATGACTTAAAGACTAGGATAAAAGAAGAGATAACAGCAATATCTCTGTTTTGATGCTGAAAAGTATTTGAAAATGTTCGTGCTCATTTAGAGGATTGCCGATATCGCGAGGAAGGTCATTTAAATGATATTTAAAAAAAAGTAATTTTCAATGTGTTGGCTTACTCAGAAATAAATATTTTTTAGAATAACCTATGTTGTTTTTTTCCCTGTATATTTTTTTGTTACCAAATTCATGGCCCATTCTGTATATTTAAGCTTTCAGCTTTTATAAGTTTTGAGGTTAATTTCTGTAGCTCCTTACAGCTTTTTCCAGGATTATAATGTTAATGTTGTTAACTACCATGGTGAGACGTCAGATGTTACATATCATACGCGACTACTGTAAGGCTCAACTGATTTTTTTACACTTAAAATTGCAATTAACAATTTCACTGGTGCCGACTGGGTGTTCAATAACTGAAGCACCCGTGCCCAGTAATAATCTGTGAAGTCTGTAGGTGAGTCTTCCTACTCACTGCTGCATCCAGGCTTCAAAGACCGATAGTATTGCGCCAATGACGCGTTTGCGTACATAGCGCGAGCGTTTAGTTGCTCCTGCCGTTTAATTGACTTGAGCGTTCATTTTTGCTTTTTTTTTCACTGGACTCACTACCGCCACTATGACGATGCGGTTTCGGTCGTACACACCCTCGCATCCATCTCCGCTAGTACATTTAAGGGTGGAAAGTAAGCCAGGACTGCCGCCTCAAAGGATATGGTACAGTATATGGTATCCTCGCACGATCCGTATAGCCATCCTCTGCTGGACACAGTAGATTTTAGATCTACAGATTATATCCGATAGCTAGGCCTTTTTCACATATGCCCCGTATAAGGCTACATATCGCACTATCCCCGCATAGAGGCACACTTCCTTCCTTGGTCCCCCTAGATTGGGCAGCAGTCTATGTACCCTCTCAATCCTGAGGATTTGGCGTTCGAAGTGCTCTTTGAAACCCAAATGACTGTCCTAACTTTAGACCCACGTACGAGTCGGGTGGTTCCCTGGTCCGTGGTTAATTATGGAACCATCCGGATCATGGAGGCCTTATGCCTCGGTCATATGAGGCACTATTTTCCAGTTCCAACTCGTGGTTGTCCTGTTCTAAGATGACTTTGTTTAGTTATAATGTATATGACAAAGTATAGACGAAACTGTATTTTTTATGCATCAAATCTTCCTTTTTCAATCATGTCATAAGCAATGAAGGCAATAAATGTCTTTCAATTGGGAACAATATGTCGTAAAAATCTTTCGGAATTATTAAGCAAGCACGCATTCAGACGATAAACAAAGAACTAATACGACTCCAACCGCCGCGCCGTGTTATTGACTGGAAAATGCTATAACTTATTTAGTTTATCAATTGATTTTTAAAGAACTTATGATGTTTTCGAAATTAAGAAAGAAATAGAACAGAATCAGTAGGTCATGTTATCCTAATAAACGAAACATGATTAAGCGACGCTGATTCACATGTTCTTACAAAAATTATAGACAAACTTTCAGACTCGTAACAATTTGTTGGCCTATTTGACTATTGACTATAGACACAATATATGTATTTTTTTCTCTAAATTTATCCTAGACTGAGGAACGTCTGTAAGGTACTCGAAGTTTTCTTAAAAAATAAATAAATGTATCAATCAACTTATTAATTTTTAAAACACCTAAGATGTTTTCGATATTAAAAAGTAATAGAACAGAACCAGTAAATAAATAAATAAGCCTTTTATTTCTCATTTTTCATGCTGTTTTACAATAGATATTATATGTTTACATGTAACAAGAATAAACAAATCATAACATATTAACAAATCATTTACATAATTAATTCATATTTAGTTACATAATTAATTTGAATTTGTAATTTTTAATGTTTAATATAATTTAAAAACGTATTTTTCATTTTTCATTATATAATTTGATTATTTACATTTACACATTATCACTATTAAATTAAAATTAAGAAAATAGAGTTTCAGTTAATTTAATGAGAACCCCTCTCGCAGGGTAAAGACCTCCTCCATTTTTGAACATTGTTTTTTATCTTTCGCTTTTGTTTGCCAATGATCTCCTGCTATGTCTTTGATGTCGTCGATCCATCTTCTACGTGGCCTCACTTGTTTTCTTATACCCTTGGGCCCTTTCCATACCACGACTCGACGCGTCGACAGAGCATCCTCTATTCTAGCTAGATGTCCTGCCCATTTCCAACAGAACCAGTGTAATTTGACGTCGTTGTTTCAGTTTTTCTTTAAGGTGATCATTCTGCTGCGTTCAGTTTTAGTTTCTTTTTTTTAATTACTTCCACGCTAGAATATTTCTAGTTTTATCAGCGTTTAATATAGATGAATCTCAGAGATAAATTTTTGATGACAAACATTCAGACTAGGAACAATTTGTTGGCACATTGACTATTTAATATCTTTGCAAAGATTAAAAATATTTTTTCTGTCTTGTTTGATTTTTTTCGTTGTTATATTGTATGTGCCATGTTAACTTTCTTTTTTTAATTTCTAATGATGGTTTAAGATGTTAAACATCGTTCTCATTTCAGTTCATATATTGCAATAATAAAACACACAGTCTTATTCTGTTTGGTGTTTGTTTTATTGCACTTATGATATCATTGCGAGGCTTAATAAGCTTTCTCCGCTCACTTTCACCTCATTACATGTTCATTCAATGACACAAATTTACAAGTAAGGTACGCAAGAAACAAGGTGTTAGTGAAACAGAAAATTATGATTATACCGATTGACTTTCTCAGCGTCGCATAATGGTTTCATTTTGTTACAGATTCTTATCAGTCAGTACATTCAGCATTGCGTGGTTAAGTGAACATCTACCAGGATGTCAAATCCTGCGTTCTGTACAGAGAATATTTTTATACAATTACATTTTTTTTCTATTCTTTTTTAATTTAATATTGATTAATTAAGAAGAAAAGGGTTTCCTTTTACTTTCACCAATAACCATTTTTTTTAACCATGCTGCAGGGAGTAGGCGCTCGCCTTTAATTTTAAAAAACGCGTACGCGAACAATTACATTCGGTATCAATCAGCACGAAGCAAAACATCGTGATGTCTTTAACATCTGTACCATATTTTATTTATTATTGATCATAAGGTCCTGGGTTCGAATCCCGGGTAGATCCAAAAGAATCAATTATTAAGATTTTCCGTCAAGAAATTTTCAGTAGTTGCCCAGAGTCAGGAAGTTGGGGTTGTTTCACTCCCGTGCCTCGGAAAGCACGTAAAGCCGTTGGTCCCGCGCCTGATCTCTCTCCGGTCGTGTCGGTTTACCGTCCCATCGAATTATGAGAGTGAGAGAATAGAGAGTGCCCCTGTGCTGGCATACACAGGGGTGCATACACTTGGGCTCTATAATCTTGTCCTACGCCGATGGCTAGATCAAAATGCGGTCCGGAGGACATTATTATAATATTTTATTTATATATTCACACCTATTAAATAGAATTGAAAAGTCTATAACATCGAAATCACTGTCTTTTATTGAGCTCATGGGATTATTTGCATGCCATTAGACATTAATAACTATTTGTAAAATAGAATTAAATTGTATTTTAAAACTACTATTTTAAAAAATCTAAAAGATGCACCATTATTGTATCCCAGGGAAAGCTCTTGTAGCCTATTAGGAATTAACTTGGTAGAGCCACATTGCAGGTATATAATAGTTGTAGCACGAATGGGTCGGCTCGACCGGGGCAGGACCACGCTCTCACAGAATACCAGCAACCGTACTATATACCGTAAAATAGCAGCGTAATGCTGCTGTTTCATATGGTGAGTGTACTCGTAGAGCACCGGAGACCCTTTTTACTGGAAACGAGGCATTCTATCTCAGTCCTCAGGCGTGTTAACGCATTTTGATTTTTAATTGAAGATAAATGTAGACGTCTATGAGCCAGAGAATACACTTACCATCAGGTGGACTGTGTGCTCGTTTGTCATCCTTATTCTATAAAAAAAAAGTTTGCATCTCAAATTATGCAGTTGTTACCTATTTCATGCTTTGATAAAAAATAATAGCAAAAATTTTACAGTTCTCTAAATCACTCGGATTAATTTCATCACTATCACACTTTAATATTATAGCAGAATTTACAAACAAGCTCGTCAGGTATTTATACGATGATCGTTAACGTCAAACGTTTTTAATACCATAACAAGTGCATGTTAAAATGTTAAACACTGTGGGTAGGGCTGCAATCCTTTTAAATTTATCCTAGACTGTGGTAACCAGGTGAACTTTACTTACTAATTAATAAATTATAAATATACTGTGGTTGTTTTTGATTGTTATGAAGGAAAGGAAACTGCATGTTGAGGATAAGAAAAAATTTTGGTGGAGTTTATTTTTGATTTAAAAATTTATCCTTAGCACTAATAATACACACCACTAAATCCTTAAGGTATAGTCATTTTTACAGTATAAAGGTGACAAATGAGCACACAGTCTACCTGATGGTAAGTAGTTCCTGTAACCCATAGAAATCTACATCTATCCTCGACTACGAATCAAAATGCATATGCATTCTCACCCGCGAGGACTTGAATGAAATGATCGTAAAAGGGCTTTCCGGTTCTTTACACTTACCATATGAAACATAGCAGCATTAACCTGTTATTTTATGCTGGTATTCTGTGAGAGCGTGGTCCTACCCCGATCGAGCCGACCCATTAGCGCTACAATACACTTCTAATATAGCTCCAGTATGGCTCTACTACGTATAAAAGTCACGTTAGTATAAGTTGCTTCGTACGCTATCTTTGTTTTATTTGTTGCCATCATTACGAATACCGTCATTCTTAGATTCGCGACGCCGTAGCTAATCTATTCTTAAGCGACAGCCCGTAAATGCTAAACATCGGCCTACCCCATTGCTATCACCCATCACCACCATTCTTGAAATACGAATTGGCGATCGCCGCACCACACGTCTTGTTCTCTACCTGACTCTGCTCTTAGTAGCCAGCCTTGATATCTACGTTTGGTGTAATGGTTACAACTTACAACGCAATTTTTCTAAAGCAAGTCTGGCATTTTCCACATACACTACAGGGCGAAATAGGTTATGGTTATTATGTCACCACATGACATAAATTTAAAATTTATAAAAATATTATATTACATTCTAAAAATCTTAATTTATTTCATTTGAAAAGTAAGTAACATTTGCGTAAAAAAGCTCAAATCTCTTGAACTATTTCAAATTCCTGTATAATGGCAGCCCTACGTACCTACCATACAAGTTAAACTTTGATGAATGAAGTTCGCTGCACCCAATTTAAAAACCACATACAGACGTGTATTTAATTTGATTGTACTATAAAAAGCGTGCTCGTACTGTTTGTCTGTTCACGTGGCTAGTTAACTCGCGGAGTAAAGTTTGACGACCTCTTTAAACGATGCATTTCTACAATTTCCCACCGCAATCCTATACAAATAGTATATTATACTAAAGTATAGTAATACAGTATTACAACATTAATCTATTTGCTTAAAATTGCATTTTCAAAACGACTCTATTAATTTCGGCGAAATTTGAAATAGATGTACTTTCGGGTTTACGAGGGTGAAAAATCGACTGAACTTAGTCTCATTTCTTGGAAAATTTCCGAGACTACAGACTAAGTTCGTAAGCTTTTTCCGCGTTTTCTTCTCGATAGTATTTTGTATTTAGATAATGGTTTATTTACTAAGTTTTTCCGGATAAGTTTTCGTCTGATTTCACTGAGATAATATTATTTTTGTAACGCCAATAAAGTTTGGTCGCCTCGAAATGTGTCGTCACACTTTATGGCGTCTAACTGCTGTGTAATTGTGTCGTATGAATCTCCACTACTTCATATCATCCTTTGGGTGTCGTAAGAAATAAGTCATAATGTGGAATAGTTTACCTCCGGCGAGTTTTCCGGACCGATACGACCTGGGGACCTTCAAGAAAAGAGCTTACTCCTTTCTAAAGGGCCGGCAACGCACATGCAATTCTCCTGGTGTTGCGGTTGATCATGGGCGGCGGTAGTCACTTAAGACGACACATCGAAAAGGCTATCGCCGTACTGGTCCGGGTGAATGCATAATTTCTATAAAAACTTGAAAAAACGCAGTCATAAGGTCTAAAATAGCGTAGCGCCCGCGACGATTAAAAGCGCTGAGAAATTCTCAGAAACTTTAAAATATTTTTTTAAAAATTATTGATTTAAGTAATCAAAATAATGAGCAAGTAAATTATGAATATATTTGAGTGATTTCCAAGCATATAGATTAAGTAATTTCGTTATATTTTCAACTATAGTTATTTTTTAGAGGTGTTTTCGTAAATAATTATGATCGAGTCAAAATTATACAATCGTGTTTTTTTGAACAAACAAATTCAAGATAAAGATATGAATTTCCCTATATCAAAATTTCACTTTCGTTAGTGGTGTCATAGTCCTATACTATCGATGAAAGGAGGTGCATTTTTTCACGGTGTCGCCTTAACATCAGGTGAGCCGCATGCTCGTTTGCCCCCACTTATATAAAAAAAAATAAATAAAGAAGAGACAGAATGAAACTGGGAAACTGGTTGAAGCTAGAGATGGGCATCAGCATCTTCCTGATAACAGTTAAAAATAATAAAATACCTGCCAAGTAATAAAATAACTTACTTCCTAAGAAGGCAATCTATGAAAAAGGCCTATTTTGCGTCGTGAACATTTGGTGAACTCTAATGAATGAATAAATAAATGAATAAAAACTAGAGGCATTGTAAACAAATTTCACGACATTTCTTTTTACAATCTTCTACTAAGTTTATGTGTCCCTGTTACTTCCTTAATCTACTAGCAACTCTCACAGGCAGATGTTAACCATAAATAACTTTCTTTGAACACTTTAAAGTGATCAAAACTGCATGCCCAACGAAGACGACATGGTTCAAGTGGGAAGTTGTGGTGAACGTTTAGTTCTTAGGTTACAGACAGTAATATGATACATAATCTGAAGTATCGCACGCAATTAGATACAGTGGAACATACACTACTGTGTCAGCTTAACTCGATACTGTATTTGATTACTAAGTAATAAACTCTCGCTTTTTACGGTTCTGCTTCTAGGCCAAACAAAGAACCTTTATGACTTGGTTCTGTCCGTCTGTTCTAATGTGTCCAACTTCCTTACTATCTACTCGTATTTTGGATCGAAATAAACAAATAACATTTAGGAGTGCTGTCTTACGATATATATATTATATACATTAAAAATGCATTATATATGTACAAGTGTTAAGCGTTCGCGGCAAATTTCAGAGAACTAGAGCCACATAGGTTTGATCTTCATCCGCAGTCAACTTGTTCAGACTTCCTTTACTAAGCACACTGCTCAGTAGAATCTAAAGTTTTATTAAACGCTTTTAATACCTAGACTTCGTTTTTAGAGTAAAGAATACCTAATTACCAGTAAGGATATTAAGATTATTTTATTTTTAATGATGCAACAATATTTTTTGATTACAACTACGCGTGTCTCAATACGCACTTGGCATTTTAAATTATAGTTAAATTGATATATTTCATTTAAAAATACTAATTTTTACGGATTTTATCGCGTACCTATATTTAACTTTTTAAATAACTGATATATTTCATACGTGGTAGAGCCACGCTACAGATGTAATATATATTATGGTTGTAGCACGAATGGGTCGGCTCAACCGGTGAAGGGCCACGCTCTCACAGAATACCAGCGTAAAATAGCAGCTTAATGCTGCTGTGTTTCGTATGGTGAGTGTAGAGATCCGGAGACCCTTTTTACTGGAAACGAGGCATTCCATCTTAGTCCTCAGGGGTGACAACGCATCTGCGTTTTGATTCTTAATCGAAGATAAATGTAGATGTCTATGGGCCACAGCATCCACTTACCATCAGGTGGACTGTGTGCTCGTTTGTCACCCCTATTATATAAAAAAAATTATATAATAACTGCCTTATTTTGAGCTGAGCGGGTTGAATAATCATTTTTTTGTTTGTCTGTCGGTCTGCCTGCCTGCCCGGGGTAATATTCGAAATGGCTGACCGGATTGTAATAAAACTTCACGAACAGATAGAGAACTGTACCGGAAGTGGTCCGTTTTATTTTTTTAAATCATCGAAGATTAAAAAAATGAAACAAATGGTATTTGATTATCTTAAATCTAAAAAAATGTCACATTAATATATCAATATTGTGGTACTTACGTAGTAAGTACTCAGGCGAAACAAATGCGCGTCGCTAGCTTTATATTATAGCATGTAACAAAGTACAAAATAAAGCCAAACTTTCCGAGCTTTTTTCAGAAAGGATGGATAACATTAGTTTCCACTGACCTTTACCGAAACCTCCGACCTGCGGCTGATAGCAAAGTCAGGCATTCTCACAAATTGCATCGCATCTACGTCGCTGAGGTCGGTTATCCGTGTTTTATAACCGCAATGCAGTGCTTATATATATATATATATATATATATATATATATATATATATATATATATATTTGTGGCTGTACTACAATATACTTAAATGATAATATAATATATTGTCGTCCTGAGCAAAGGAATCATCGATTTCGCATGACATTGTATTACTAACATCGTATGATATCCGGCTGTTAAAAAATTGAGCAATAGATTTTTACCGGTCTATTGCCATCATGGTGTGCCCAAACGACTGAGCTAGACCACCGAGAGATACAACTGAAGCTGGCAGCTGGGTCTAATAATGCCTTTGAAAAGTTTATGATTTAGATTTTGTATAGAAGTACCCGTTAATATATTTACTATTTATCCTATATTATATATTAGATGTTAAATAAGTATGTATATTTTTACTAACTATATCTATTCTATTTATTTACATTTTATTTTATCTTATATCCTTTTTACTTTTATATGAAGTGATTGTTTACACCTGCCACAGTTTCTCAAATCATCAAGGGTTGACTGAAGGAAAGGAGAGCAAGGAAGGAAAGCATTAAGTCCGCTCTTTATATATAGTATAAGGTGTATAATATAGATTAAATAAATAAATAAATAAATGATGTCATCGTGCCGTATTCCTACATAACATAAACACTCACGCCTGTCACCCAGAGGGGTAGGCAGAGACTACGGACTTCCATTTGGCACGATCCTGACATACCTCTTTCGTCTCCTTTACATCCATATATCTCCGCATACATGCTCGTCGGTTAAGGGTACTTCTAATGTGACCCATTTTCAAAATATCGCGAATTTGGTCGATAAACTTTCTTCTAGGGCGTCTCTTCCCGACTCTGCCGTTCACGTCTGCCATATAAACTTGCTTTGTCACTCTTTCCTCATTCATTCTTTCCACATGACCAAACCACCGACGCATTCCTTTCTTAATCCTGGTCACAACTTCATCTTGCATACCACATATTTATCTCTTATCACGCAATTTCTCACCCTGTCATTCAGATTCAACCCTAGCATACTCCTCAAAGACCGCATTTCTACAGCATTTATTCTACTTTCGTGCTTCTTCTGCCACACCCAACTTTCACTACCGTACATTAAAGTAGGGACTAACACAGCATTATGAATTGCCATACGTGCCTTTTTTGACACATTCTGATTCTTCATAATAGTATTCCTCTGTTTCTATTAAGTAATAATTATATGCAAAATAATAAGTATATAAGTAATAATTATATGCATAATAAGTATATAAGTAATAATTATATAACTATTATAGTTCTTGAGTTATTAAGGTCTGCAAAATGCAAAATTTATCACTCACTGGCTGATTCACTGACTGTTCTGAGAACGCTGTAAATTCCAATAGATCCCTAATGATTTAAGCAACTGCTATGGAGCTTGGCGCCCGTCCAGATCTCAACACTTATCGGTAAAGCTGACACAACCCCGAACATCGTTTGTGCTGAACTTGGTCCAATTTAAATTTTCGTGGAGTAAACTTTAATTATGAACTAAAAAAGTTTAAAGAGCTACTGTGAGTCTCGCCTTATTATTATTTAAGTACGTAGGTAGATTCGAATCGCAAATAAAATGTCGTGGATCACACGTAACACAAGCATTTGACTTATTTCAATGATAAACGGGAATAATCTTAATGTTAACCTTTTGCGGAGTTTAGGGATAAGAAAACGTTTACACAAGCCTTTTTACGACTCGACTTCTAAGTGCATGTAGTAGGTAGTCATTCCATAAATAGGTAGGTTTCATCCTGAACAAGATGAAAACTTAGGCCTCCCCCAAAGATTGCATCATAGGGCGGGGATGTTTGTCATTGTAGCCACGTTTGGCGGGGTGGTAACCGCAGTTTTTTTAATTTAGTCGTTAATAGAAAGACGCTGATGCCCATCTCTTAATTCGTTTCCCTCTATCGCCTCTTACGACACCCACAAAATGATATGGGGTAGTGGATAATTTTACAGCACCACTACACGGCAAATGAAGTGCCAGTAGCCTATTGGCAGGGTGCGATCCGCGAACTCGAAAGATTGTGGGTTCGGATCCGCCATTCATCTACTGCCGTGAACTACTCCTAACACAAACATTTAAGCTTACCAGGAGTGGTTAAAGGGAATATTGGTAATGTTTAATAGCATTACTAATATTTTTTTTAAATACGAAGATATTTAAAGTCAATATTTTTTAAACAACACAATTATCTACATAACTGTTAAAAAAGGATGCGCTTGTGAAACTCGTTTTGTAATGTTTGTATTTAATTTTATTATTCTAATGTTTAAAAAATTATTATTTAGCGGCAGAATTTTCCTGCTTCAAAACCGTCACAAGAATAGAGAAATCTTATTTTATTATAAGTGTTCAGAATTGGGACGTACTCTTAATTTATTTCACTTTTAATATGACAACCAATAAATATATGTAATCATCTGCGTTTGTTTTAAGGTAGAATTTTTTGATCACACTAAAAGTTTCATACATTTCCTAGTCATTATGTGATATACGTGTTTTAACAAAACTCAAGTTAAAGAAAACACAAATATGCAGCATCGAACCCCTGTCCTTTCCACGCCCGGCATACAAATAGATGTGACTCACTAAGTTCTAATTTTATAACTAGTCTAAGGACCGTGTTACAGAAATAATAACCACTAACTTTGATCTCATCATATTCTTAAATTTAACCTCAATAGGTTAAATTATTAAAAAATACAAAAAGATCCATCCAAAATTGGTAATGTGGTGACGGCGTCATCACTCAATTTAGTAAAGTGAATATGGATTGTGATGGATTGGATAATGCTAGAAAGACCTCATGGCCTCCGATTGATAGTGGCATATCACATGCCCTAGAAATCAACGTCAAACCGAAAACCGGCAAGAGGCCAAGTCCTAACAGTTATTAGTAAAAAATAAAAAAAAATCGTGTTCATGTACTTTTCAAATTATAGGGATTCAATAATAAATCTCAAAAACTGACAGCCTGTAATGATCTTTCAAATCCTGTGACTACAAATATTAACTTTTCGTGAGACTTTTTTTTCTGTGATGTAACCATGAATAACCCTTCTGTAAATTACAGTTAGAAGTTAAAAGATAACTGCCACAGTTTTAAAATAATGGTATCACCCAACTTTAACCGACTGTACTGTAAAAAAATGTACTATACTATTTTGGCAAATAAAAAAAATTAAAGGCTGTTTCGTTTAGTTAGGATTCCAAAATGGTATGACAGTATGCAGTTTATAATTCTGTAAGCATCTAACTCTGCCAATCTCATACCATAGACATAATTTCTCTCCCATCTAATTAGCACCGTCGGTACTGAAGTTTAATGGATTTGCTCTTATCGGAAGTTGCAGGTAATTCTTTCGTGACGCTACCTGCAGTCATTGCACTGTTTAGTTCCAGGAATAAATCGACAGTATTGTCTTCATAACAATGATTAATCTAGATCTGATAATTCTATCTACTATAGGTACACATTCTTGACCGTGTGATAAATCCCTGGGAGTAATGGAAGTTGATATACAATGCATCTTTGACATTTACACAACAAAGTAGCAATTCATTTACAAAGAATAAGGTAGCGCATAAGGTTTATTATTCAGAGAATGACTTATGTTCAGTGTTTGATATTAATAAGTGTGTTCAACGCTCTAAAAATTCGAAGTAAACCCTCATGCCAAATCAAGCTGCAGTCGGTTAAGTATTTATTTGCTAATTAAATTAGCGTGATCGTCTGGAGGCGACCTAATAACCCCTGTAATTTGGGTTTGTTAGACTAGTTTGGCACTACATAGCAAAAGAAGGCTCGTAATACGTTAGCCTGATTTGCAGATTCAAATTTTACTGATGCCGTTGCAGAACTGCTCGGCGGTATCTGTAACAGTTGGTTGCTGATAAGCTGCCGTAAGAAAATCATTGTTTTAGAACGCATAACGGATCTGCCACAGTAAACACTTGGCCGTCGAGCTCTAGCACATGAAGCAAGTACTTCACTGACAATACGCTTCAAAATCCGCGCCTTTGACACAGTGACCGAGTGAAACTGGGTAGAGCGTATGCCACCATAACTCACAGCAGTAACATATTAAATTGGCTACATCTTGAAGCTTGTAGCGGATCCCCGTAAGAACATATAACCTTCCGATGGAGATGAAGGGACGGCTTTTAACATTCTTCGAGTGTAATATCGCTTTGAAAGGTGCAAGAGTGCACAAATTTGATTGTTTATGTGGTCTCAACACTCAGAACTTAGGAAATAAAATAAAAATATTTAAAAAAAGGTTCACGTATTCATTCATTACAATTATTAAGTCTAATGTTGAACATTGGTAACCCCCTTAGATTGGCTCTAGAAGGATATTTGCGGTAATTGTTACGACTGACAACAGCAGTTTATAATGTTTCCATTTTTAACAAGATGAAGGTGCTGGCGATCTTCTATTTCATTTACCTCTATCACCTTTTTTTATTTAACTGGTTTTACCGTTCTGGGTACTATAGCCCTTCTGAACCTGATCTGAGACTGATCATTTCATTCAGAATCTTCATTTTATATATTTTTTATTCACAATATGCTGATGCGTCACATTGCGAAGTTTTTGGGAGATCTTGACGACATCTCAACCCAGCGGACTGTTGATGACGACAGCCACTCAAGTTCATAAGGCGCCCAAGCGATCAAATTAACTTGAAGTTTATATCAACATCAAAGCACTTGTTTCGTCGTTTTTTCTCTAATAGTTCAGTCACTTAATTCACAAAATCCACTTCAAACCATTATTCAAGCGACAAAACAGGAGCGACAGTCCGTCGTCGGCCAAGTTCCCGCCAAAACTCCCTCTATTACCTCTTACGGCACCCATGCGATGGTATGGCGTAGTGAACTCATACGCCGCCACTACATAACACACGGTTTTTAATGATGAATTGCACTAAAATTCGCAAAATTAGTTTTGTACAAAGTTAAGTGTTAATAAGTATATACTTAGGTTTGAATGTAGGGCACGTAAAATCATAAATGCATAAGGTATATAAAAGTAGGCTTATCAATTTACATAAATGGAAATTGGTTATTTCCGTAACTTATACGGATTTGAGTATGCATGGAACTGGGTAAAGAAATTTTTGAGAGCTTTTCTCTCCGATTTCGTTTTCATTTTCCGAATCAAATTTACTTAATTCATGGCCTTATCAGAACGTTATCTCAAGCTAAATGTTGTGGGAAGTTTTATACAATAGTTGAGCTGTTTGCTGATAACAAAGTTACGGGCTAGTTTTATCTGTTCGAGTTCACTATTCAAACTGATTTAGACCACATCGACGCCTTCCGGTAAACGTCAATTATAATTGGTTGAGATAATTACAGTATGCAAAAGATAAAATATGAGCGTGAGAATTATTAAAGTGCAATGTCAAAGACATAGATACAAAAGTATTACCACGAAAGTTTAATCAGTTTATTAGGCGGCTAATATGTTAGTCTTTTTCTTCAGTAACATTTATTAAATAGACATAAATCTGTCGGTAGCTTCAGTATAATCTTGGAAATAAGATGTTTTATAATATCTCGATGCGCACTGTGAAGCGTTACATCTCAATAACGTTGGTAGTCAAGCTGTACTCTTAATTTCACACGGTTGGATAAGGCATCGAACCCGTGCGTCTGATATCGTTCTTAACCATGGCTAATGGAAGGACTTAATGGAATGGTTCCACAACAGTGAACATTTGATTTAAAAAATCTTTAAGATTTAGAAATTCTTACGAATTCTTAAATATTTAGGATTTATACAGAGTAGCTTCCGTTTATGTCCTGTTGATAATTTAGATTAAACTACATATTATATATTTATACTATTAAACGAGCAATTCTTGTAATATGTATATATTAAATATTTATATATATATATATATATATATATATATATATATATATTAGATTTGTGTCCAGGGAGTTTCGGGGATAAAAAATCGATCTAGCTAGGATTTATTTTTAGAAAATGTCTTTTTGTCCGTGTTTTTAGGCAATGAAAAACTGCTACAATATCGTTAGAATAAGAAGGTAAATTTTGACAGATTGTTAATGATTATATATAGCTTAATTGGTATAATGGGCGGTCACAGAATCGTAAAACCCCGGTTCGAGCCCAGACCGACCGACCGACTTTTTTAATTTTTTTTTTCAAGTTCCTTTCTTTTTTTAAGAAAATCTATTTTTTCGAGCCCTTTTTTTTAGTATTTTTTAAAAACACGAAAATTTAAATTATAATATGCACTCATGATTTTTTTATTCAAATAAACAGTTCAGTTTTTTCTACTTGTCGCTAAGATAAAAAAATATTATTCATATTTCATCAGTGTGTAATTTGTATCTAAATATAATTTCCAAAACACACGAATTAAAAAAAATCGAGCGAAAAATACCGAGCAAAGCTCGGTCAACCAGGTACTTTAGATTAAACTACAATTTGGTTCAAAAGTAGTTTATTTATTATTTCTTAATCCTAACTTCAGATCAAAAAGTTAGTTGTTAGTTACGAAATAGATTTTAGTCGTTACTATTGTAATCACCCCATATCATACCGTAAACAGGCGGCGAAACATGTCAAGTCCATATACCCAAATATTTTATAACTGAAAAAAATCTACATTTAACTAAGTATTTCTTTTGTAGGGTGGCAACTATTTGGTTATGGTTATGGAGGCCCCATGATAAATTGATACGCGAAAAGAATACTTTATAACCTTTTTAAGCATATTGCGAGAATGGGCTGAAAGATTTTCCATAGTTAAAGATTATAATATACACTATATATTATAAATGCACTAAATAAAATTAAATAAAACATTCATTGTTTGCGTACATACTGCCAATGTCAAACTCATTACAATCTGTGGTTTGTTTTCGTTTATGCTGTCAATGTCAAACCAATGTCTTGGTCAAACAGTCACACAGATTATTTTATATTTTTTATATTGTGCAGTTAAAATCAAATTCAGCTTGCTTAATGTACCTATACAAACTTAAAAATTTAATGAATTAAAGTCGAATTT
Organism: Parnassius apollo; assembly: GCA_907164705.1. Lineage (NCBI taxonomy): Eukaryota > Metazoa > Arthropoda > Insecta > Lepidoptera > Papilionidae > Parnassius > Parnassius apollo. The sequence continues at coordinate 1,287,314 of CAJQZP010001062.1, read as the reverse complement.
CGATCCAATAGACGACCACTAGCAATATGAATTACGTAACTCTATTAAATGCACTACGCAATTGCACATGCTTACGATGACATTAAACAACAAAATAATCGGTTTTCTCTGTAGTACTCGACCTTTTTTTTTAAATACAAAAATGTCGCTTGAGCGGCGACTTTCCTTCCATGGAAGATTATTGACACATTGTAAGTAGTAATAAAAAAATAAGCACGCAATGTGTCACAAATTGACGTCCAACTCAACATAATTCCTACCTTTGCAAATCGATTTAAAAAGCATTAAGCTTATCCTATACCTTTAAACGAGCAATTCTTGTCAAAAAGCAATTCAAATCGATCTAGCTAGGAGTTATTTTTAGAAAACATCTTTTCGTTCGTATTTTCAGGCAATGAAAAACTGCTACAATATAAGAAGGTAAATTTTGAGACTTAATTTATTTATTATATTTAAACTTAAAAAAACGTTAATGATCGTAATAGCTCAAGTGAATATCGAGCGGTCGCGAAATCGTAATGCTTTGGTTCGCGTCGTCTTCGGTCCGATTTTTATTTCCTTTTTTTTTCAAGTTCCCTTCTTTTGTGAGAAAATCTATTATTTCGAGCCATTTTTTTAGTATTTTTTCAAAAATACGAAAATTTTAATTAAACTAATTGCACTTATGATTTTTTATTCAAATAACCAGTTCAGTTTTTTCTATTATGTCAATAAGAGGTATTCCATCTTAGTTCTCAAAGATGACAAAGCATCAGTAGCCTTCTTTGTGTAACTTTGGTTGTAGATGTCCAATTACTGCAGTAGCCACATACCATCAGGTGGACTGTAAAATTGTTTATCACTTCAGTTTTATCACAAACCTTCACCATATTTTCACGTAGTGACATAAGAGGAAATGTGGGAGAGCCACGCTACAGCTATATTATGGTTGTAGCACGAACGGGTCGGCTCGACCGGAGACGGACCACGCTCTCACAGAATACCAGCCTAAAATAGCAGCTTTATGCTGCTGGGTTTCGTATAGTGAGTGTAGAGAACCGAAGACGATTTTTACTGGAAACGAGGCATTCCATCATAGTTCTCAGTGGTGGTAACGTATCTGCATTTCGATTCTCAATTGATGATAAATGTAGCTGTTAGCCACAGCTTCCACTTACCATCAAGCGGACTGTGTGCTCGTTTGTCACTTATGCCAGACATGAAATACCCAGGCCGGCGTCGGGCCGCAGCGTCAATGGTGCGAGACTTCTGGAACTGCGATCGTGAGTCCGTCTACCAAGCGTGACGATTATGCAAATCGTCTCTACGACGGGAGAGGCGTATGTACATACTTTCTGGAGCTGACAAAGAAAGTTTTAGACAATGTATACTTAAGGGGAATGTATATGTCGTAGAATTATTAGATAAACCGAATTTTGCGCAAAAATTTAGTGATATGGCGAAAACACAGATAATTAAGAAAGATTAGGGGTTTTGCAACTTTACATATACTTTACTCTGACTGACTTGATTTTGGTTTATAGGCGTATAATTTACGAGTAATGATTTTTTTTTTGTAAAATCATATCCAGGTTTTTTTACACAGATATATTGACCCAAAGTTACTTCTGTAACAGCTTCGGCGCTGCAGGAAGTGCAGCCCCTTCACCCTAGCGTAGCAAATCGCAGGCACCCATGCTCACCTCCGCAGCTTTGGCTTATTGGTTGCCTTTGACGACCAGCCACAGCCGCTACGGCTCGCGCAGGTACCTGCAATTTGCTACGGCGGGCGGGGGCTGCTCTCCCTCCTCGCATATGGCTTTACAAAAACATTCTAGGGTAGGACAGACAAGACTACGTTGCGCCCTCCTTTCTGCCAAAGAGGGTCGCGTTCGTATACGGCTTAGAGATCTCTAGTTAGACCGTTAAGCCAGTCCCTAAAAGGCGGTGTTTAGTGGGTAAAAGTCTCCACATAACCACGCAGCCGGCTGCGTGGTATGCTATGAGCATTCACCGCCTCCCTCCCCCCGCTTTCCGGAGGGTTGCCCATATTTGCTTCGGGCGCAAAAAAAAACTACGTGGAGTCGGGCGTGCTCATTCGGTTTTAGAACGGATTCGACCGAACGTCTTATTATCCGTGTTTTCACGAAATCCCTAGATTTTTGCGGAAAATTCGGTTTATATAATTACCCTACGACATATACAATACACTAAATAAAAAATGTTGGTATGTACAACAATTTTTTTTATAATATTAATAATATCCTCAGACCGAATTTCGGCCACGGCGGCTTGCCTCAACGGAGACTAACCATTGGCGCAGGACAGGATTATAGTGCCCATGTGTACCTGCACTCTCTATTCCTTCACTCTCATAATTCGATGGGTCGGTAAACCGACACGACCGGGGAGAGATCAGGCGCAGGACCAGCGGCTTTACGTACTTTCCGAGGCCCGGGGGTTAGACACCGCCAACTTCCTGACTCTAGGCAGCTACTGAGAATTTATTTGACGGAAAAACTTTATAATCGATTTTTTGCCCACCCAGGTTTCAAACCTGATGTCAGCAGTCGCACTACTACTACCAGTAGACCAACGAGGCAGTCATTTTTTTTAGAATCAGGGTGACAAACACGTGGTTCACCTGATGACAACTGAATGATGTGGCCTATAAACATCTAGATCTATCTTAAGAATTAAAATGCAGATGCGTTGTCAACCTTGAGGACTAAGATGGAACGCCCAGTTTCCAGTAGCAATAATCTCTAAATTCACGCTGGTATTCTGCGAGGGCGTGGTCCTACTATTCATCGTTTTAGTGCTACAGTTATAATATATCTGCAGCATGACTCTACTACGTGCCAATTTTTTTTGGGTTTTGTTTATACCTGAATCTTCCTCGGATTGGTATCACTAGCGTCCGAACATGGATACAGATTACAGGAAGGGTGAAGGTCAAAGGTCATTCAAACCGCAAAATATCGGTAACCTAACAAAATGAATTGTATTATTTGAACTCGGTCTACCTATTTTGTTCAGGATTATCATTTTCTCACTTCTTTCTTTTTTCTTCGTCGTAATATATAGTCAATTTTAAGTATAAAACCCAAATAGAATATTTACAATATATATATATATATATATATATATATATATATATATATATATATATATATATATATATATATATATTTTTTATGAGGATTTTCTACCTGCGTAAAAAGAAAAAAGTAATAAGCTGAGGATATAACTTTCATGTCTAGTTCATTTGATAGTTTCTAAAAAGCAAATGGAACACCAGTCGCCGGCAAGAGGACAATAATTACAAGTACATGGTCGTAATACGGCGCGGTCTTAAGGAGTCGCTTTTGTACAATGTACCCCTTATAAAACTTACCTTTGTACAGGACTGTCAAGATATAAAAATACCTTAGGGGAACGGTAGAGCGTACCGCTATAGTATTTTAGCGTTCTACAACTTTAAAAGTAATCATAATTCATAACGTTATATCGCGTGTAATTTCGTTTTCGATATAATATACCATAAATATTACAAAAGAACACGGATCCGTACCAAAAATAAATTCGTGAAGCTATTGAAGTCGAAAAATATCCTAATTTCGATAGAGAAGATAACCAAACTTTCAACGAAACTTTAGTGATTAATACACGGCTTATCTCTTGTGATACAAAATGATAATTGATTTAATATTGAGTAAACTATCTTCGTATATATAATCAATACAGCAAACCAAAAATCCTTAGAATAATTAAATCAATTTAGGATAACCAAATTTATAAGCATATATATATATATATATATATATATATATATATATATATATATATATATATATATATATATATATATATATTAACTTATGTGCCTTAAAGTTTGAGCATATATTTCCGTCTATCAATTATATGAGTTTTTTTAAACAAGTAAGGGTGATAAAGGAGCACAGCCCTCATGGTGTTTAATATTTATTTTTGACCACTTTTTGCCACTATCTTTATCCTCGATTACGAATCAAAATGCAGATTTAAATTATAGGTTTACACTGCAGCTATAATTCTGGTTGCAGCACATATAGGTAAGCTCAACCAGAGGAGGGACCACGGTGTCACAGATTAGCAGCGTAAGTTAGCAGCGTTTCCTATTGTGAGTTTAGACACCCAAAGATTCTTTTTACTGATAAAGAAATATTTTATTTTAGTCCCTCAGTGGTGACAAATCGTGTAAATTTTGATTTTATTAACGAGAAAAGATGAAGGTATATAGGCCACAGCCTTATTCACCATTAGATGATCTGTGTGCCCTTTTGCACACACACACTCAGTAGCTCTTGAGCACTTTTTTTAATAGCATTGGGTGACAAACGAGCACACAGTCCAGCTGTTGGTAAGTGGATGCTGTGGAACAATTTATCTTCAACAAAGGATCAAAATGCAAATGCGTTGTTACCACTGAGGACTAAGATGGAATGCCTGGATTCCAGTAAAAAGGGTCTCTGGTTCTCTATATTCACTATACGAAACACAGCAGCATTACGCTGGTATTCTGTGAGAGCGTGGTCCTGCCCCGGTCGAGCCGACCCATTCGCGCTACAACCATGATATAGCTGCAGCGTGACTACCACGTAAAAATAAAAACTTGATAGCGGTAGTCTAACATCTTTTGCCATTTTCTTTAATTGTCCACGAGTTTTGTCTATTAAAATATTGTTTCGCTTAAATTCACAGACATTGTAACTACAAGAAAGCGTAAAGTTACGCTTTGGTTAAGCTTTAAAAGTATATAATCACTACGTTTCAGTAACTTATTTGAAAACAGCCGATATTTTGATATCAGCGGCCATTGGAGAGTAACGAGTGCGGCACTTTATAGTTGTCAGTTGATATTTTTGAAAAACATAACATTCCGTTAGTACCATTTCCGGCGTAATCCTAAAATTCATACACTAATATATTATATAAAACAAACAACGAACGTAAATCTGGTGGAATATGCAAAAAGTAGTATTTAAATAAGTTTCCTTCACATCAGTCTATATCAGTATAAGAACAGCGGGATTAAAACATATCTTGCTATTCCTATGTCTACAGATATAGCATAAGTACAGTAAAATATTTATGTTGTTTTGTTCACAACACATAAAATATCTCAGCATGCCATAACCATTAATTTAATGTGACAGACAAGAAAACAAGCACTCATTCATACACGATATATTAACGTTCCTCTATAATATAGGTACATCGTTTTAGTTTCACGACTGTAAACTAACTCAGAGAAGGTAGGCAGTCTAAAGATTAGCGAGCTACTCGGATCAAGATTAGCTAAAAATGGGCTTCGATAATAAAAATAGTATAGTCTGTTCGCTAAGGTAGTGTCGGGACACCCGGAGGCGCACTTATTAGTTTGCTTTTATTTTATTATTTCTAATTGTGTTTTTTTAAATAAATGGTTTTCTATTCTAGGAATAAAATAGAATACTGTTTTATTTTTATGGTTAATGTAATAAAATACGAATATAAATAATAAACAGAAGTTAGGTAGCTTCGTTTTGAAATGCCAAATTCTCCTGCGGGTATACGCCGCACGCTTTAAGGTACAAGTCCATCACTTCACATCACATTTATTAAATTAATATTATTATTAATAATCAGAAACTTAACATCCCAAAAGTTGCCTTTTACGACATGCTAGGCCAGTGTAACACAGTTGGCACAGCACCAGTGCGTGTTGCCAGTGGTGACTTAGGGATCTGAGCCGTGATCCTTCACTGCTGGCCGCATAAGGACGCTCAGCGAGCTATGAGAGGGCTATGCTCGGGGTTTCTCTGTGTGATAAACTTAGAAAATGATGATGTCCGCAGTAGAACCAGAGTAACCAACATAGTCCAATGGATAAGTAAGCTGAAGTGACAATAGGCTGGCCATATAGCTTGAAGAACCGACAACCGATGTGGAAAAAAGGTTCTCGAGTGGCAGCCTCGTACCGGTAGGCGTAGTATAGGGCGACCCCCCACTAGATGGAGTGTCGGCCTGGTAAGACATGAAGAAATTCGATGGATGCAGGTGGCTCAGGACCGTGCTTTGTGGCATTCTTTGAGTGAGGCCTATGTTCAGCAGTGGATTTGTGAAGGGTTGTAATGATGATGATGATGATGAGCAACTAAAGTGACAAACGACGTCACAGTCAACATAATAGTAAGTGGCTCTTGCAGTTCATGGGTACCTACAGACAACTTCAAACAAAGAAGTTTACAAAAACACGTTGTCACCACCGTGTACTATGATGGTATGTGTCGAATCATCTAATTACACTGGGTCTAATTATAGTTAGTTAATTTGTTGTTGTTACCCCTGAGGACTACGAGGGAATGCCTTACAACCTGTAATTAGACGAAACGTTCATTTTTATATTATACACTATGTCTTCCGACTTCAAAAGTTACTTCGTGAAAATTATTTTATTCTTTGCGTAGCTGACTTTTTTAAATGTAAAATATTTACCACATAATTGTTTTAATTTTTTAAAGTTACTTTTGAGAGTCGTCGTAGCTCAGGGGCAAAACGCGCGCTGTAAATTATCACAGTACGCGAGCAAACCGGGTTCGATCCCCAGCAGCACCAATGAAATTGTCAATTGAAATTTTTAAGTGCTGATTTACCACCTGCTCGACGGTGAAAGAAAACATTGTGAGCAAACCTGCAGTCTGAGAAATAAAAAAAATTCGAAGACATGTGATGTCCTTGCCCTAAAACCCTCCCAGTAATGAAATGATGAGAGAGAATGGAATGAGACGTATCTAGGCTGTAACTTTAACGTTTAAAATGGATTTTTTTATTAAAGTTTCATTTTTTACTAATTTCATCTACTCAATAAACAAAAAGTTATACGAGAACTAAAAAAAATCTGAGACTAGATTCCGCTGGTTACTATAGTCGGGTCAGGTATAAGCCGTTCCCACAGTGGGTTCACACGCGCCGTCACACCCCGTGAGCAGCGCTGTAATTGTTCGTCAAATAGGCCTCCGCAGGGATGGCGGGTGCTCCGGCCTTTGACCCCGGTACTTGAACATTTTTCAATTCACGTCTGATAGGCGGTCATATTGTTTAAACGCTTGTAAGATGACGGTTGTTGGACTTTTTCAACTTGACCTACCTCTAAACGTTACACCAACAGACAGATGTTTCAATGGAAATTCTTTAAATTCATCCATGTACTAAAAATAAAATTGAAGTTTCAGTTTGTAATATTGAAATATGTAACTTTGAATTTCCTTTTAATAAGCTGAGAGCGTTATTTATACGCAATTACGGCATGAAAACTAATTTTTAAACGACTTAAAAAAAGAGGAGGTTCTCAATATGTGTATGTTACGCGATATCTTCGCAAAATATGAACCAATTTTGATGATTATTTTTTTATTAAATAAGTTATACTTTAAGGGTGGTCCCATATAATTTTGGAGAAAAACTTCAACCCCTAACAGATTTTTTTAGCAATTTGATGTCGATTTTTACTTTTTTGTTATGTCATAATTATTCAAATTTTTATTTGTCTGATTCTCTGAGCAAATCTTCAGAATCTATTGATTGTAACTGAATTGAAACTTCACGAAAATATAGAGAACACTGCCAGGAGTGATTAAGGCTATATATTTTTTTTGAAAATTCGTAAAATTGATTTTTTTTAATAGGATAGGGTGACAAACGAGCACACAGTCCACCTGATGGTAAGTGGTTGCTGTGGCCCATAGACATCTACATCTATCCTCGATTACGAATCAAAATGCACATGCGTTGTCACTCGTGAGGACTAAGATGGAATGCCTCGTTTCCAGTAAAAAAGGGTCTCCGAATCTATACACTTACCATACGAAACACAGCAGTATTAAGCTACTATTTCACGCTGGTATTCTGTGAGAGCGTGGTCCTTCCCCGGTCGAGCCGTTCGTGCTACAACTATACTACTAATATAATTGCAGCATGGTTCTATCACGTACAAAATCTTCACAGATTATAAACCAATTTTGATGATTCTTTTTTTATTAAATAGGTTATACTTCAAGGGTGGTCCTGTTTAAATTTGGAGAAAAACTTCCACCCCTAATAATTTTTTCAGTAACTAGAAGTAGATTTTTACTTTTTGTTAAAAGTTATAATCATTCAAATTTTTGTATGACTGAGCTAATCTTCACAATGGCTGAAGCGGTTGTAGTGAAACGTCACGACAATATAAAAAACGCTGCCAGGACTGACCTAGGCTACATTTAATCTGAAAACTTGGAGTTTTTTTGAAAAATCGTAAAAATGATAAAATGAACCGTCTTTGAATAAATCCTAACCAGGCGAAGCCGAGACGGGTCGCTAGTTTGCAAAAACCTAATACACAATAAATTTACCTAAGGTAAATTTACATTTAAATTCATCTAAGGTAAGATTTGGAACCTTGTGTGACGACACCACGCAATTGTTGAACGGCAATTTATTTTTTCAATGCATTGTCGATAATTTTTTTTAAATGTAGGTAGTCACTTTTAAACATTCCAACAAAAATGTAGGCAAGAAATATTTTTACCAAGAGGAGATTATAAACCTACAACAAGGGAAAAAATAAATTTATATATTAGGTATATTTATATATTTACAATTTTAATACCTAGTCTAATGAACCGCCCCGGTTATTTCTGAATAGGATATATAAATATTGCGTTATTTAGATTTAAGGTAATTTATTTTATTTTATCATTATTTTTATATTTTCAACAAAAAATTATTTATTTTTTAGTATAACTAATGTATGCACTAAGTTCGCAATTTCAATATAATTTCCTTTATGGGTCTACTGGAAGATATTTCAGCTTTATGGAATAAGTAGAACCTTTGTACGAAATTACTATAAGACTGCTTCTGTATCTTGATGTGTGTACATAAAAAAAATTAAAAAAAAAAATTGTCGCATAAAATAGGTATATAGTATGAATGTAAGTGTATGTGCTAGTAGATGCAACAGCGGAACTCACTTTTTGCTCTTGATCTTTATAGTTTATGGAACCCTAGTTTTTTTTTTACAAAAAGGAGATAATGTATGAAATTGAGCGCCTGATATCGCTCGTAATAGTTATATAAAAATATGTAGGTAATAGAAATTTTATTAAACTGAAAAACGAAAGATTTTTAATAATGCAGAATCGAAACGTTTTAAATATGTTTCTGTATTTTGTCTATTGCAATTGATAATGAATGCTATTCTTTATTCTCAACGTGTCTACGGTGTCTATAGACTTGATCTATTGACCTATTTAAAGATTAATGGAAAAAATAATAATATTGAAACATTGAGGCGAATCTGTAGATTAATATTGAATAAAAGAAATATTTTTAGAAGAACGATTGAATAGCCTATTGGTATGGTATGGTCATTGACCATTGCTGTTCCGAAGGTGACTTAACTTTGTAACTTCACTTGCCATGCGCAATATATATAATAATAATCTAGGCATACGCATTTGGCATATATATACTAGATGATTGTGAATGTGATTGTGGATAGATTTAGTGTTTTTACTTTCGTGGATTTATTTAACTTAAACCTTGGCTTTTCTCTCGGATTACAGGGCAGTACGTTGTTGTGACCACATAATGACAAAATTAATGGTTACGAGAGGTATAGAACAGACAATGTACAACCTGCGGCTGCTTTTCAACCGACTTCAAAAAAAAAGGAAGATGTTCTCAATTTGACCGTATGTTTTTGTATATTACCTCCGAACTGTTTTGTAGGTGAACCGATTTTGATGATTCTTTTTTTTTTATTTGAAAGCTCAAAAGAAGCATCTTCTCATGTTCTCATTCCCATATAAATTTGATCAAGCTCCAGTAGTTTTTGAGTTATATTTTATAATGTGTATTCAATTGACTTCAAGTACATTGATGATGCTCTCATTTTATTTATGTATATTGAAGTCAGTTGTACAACATTTTACCACTTGTTTAGATGACATTTTATTAATCATTGCTGAAAATAATTAAACAATTCAAAAAGGTTGAGTTTTATTCTACTTTTTTAATAATAACTACGCACAACTGCATTATTTTGTGTCCTTTTCAATTTATTCAAACAACTTATCACAAAAGCTAGTGATTTTACTACATAACCAATTAATCATAAAACATATAATAAAAACAAAACCCAAATGTTTAAATCTTCAAAATAAGACATATTTAAAGTTTGTTCACGCCGGGCCCAAGCTTGCATTGAACCAAGTTCATCTTTAAAAATGATTTTTTTTTATGTCATAACAGCATTCAATGATCCACTGATCTTAATAGAAGCAAGTTACTTCAATATTACACACAGACAATTCAATTTTATTTATATGTAGGTATATAATATAAAATAGAATTTTATTTGTAGGATGTATGTATAAAAGACATACTTTTGTCTATTTATATCGCATGCCTATTGCCTAATTAAAAATTACGTTAAGTATGTAAGTACATTACGCTTTAATGATTTCGTCATTCAATTTGTCAAGTAAAGGTAATTAGAACATTTAGATATTTTTTAGTAAAATGTCGTGCCAAACTACGAAAAGGAAATTATTAAATGTCAACTAGAATATATTTATTTTAAAGCCTAGAACATTCTATAATTTATATGGCTGGGCTTAAATTTATAATAAAAACGCTAGCTGAAATTTATAAGCGTTTAACCTCCTTTAGTTTTTTGCGAGTCAACAATCAACATTTGCCGCGAGATGCACAACGGGCAGCTGCACGCGGTGGAGTGGCAAGCAGGTGCTCTTTTACACGTGTATCATTCGTCCGCAGACGCCCGGTAAACGGTTATTATCTCAAACCGACGAATTCTAAGTTTCTAATGAAACCATTGAAACATTGACAGATGGCAATTTGCCCTTTTCAAACATAATGTAACGTAGGTTTGGAAAAATATATTTACACAAAATGGATTTGATTAATCTAATGCTAAGAGACGACTATACGATAATATGCCAAAAAGATGTTACCTAATGATTTCTATGTTTACGCGAGCACTGCACATCGAATGAAACTAGTTTTTACGGATTTTATCTCGTTTTATTAACTTGTTTTATTCCCAACGTTTCAAGTAGTTTGCAGCACCCTTGGTCAAGGGGGGACTGATGTGTTCAACGTCCCAATGTCGTAGTAAACTACGGTTGCCTTTAGTTTAAAATTATCAATTTTTGGTCAGATTTACGTACAGCTTATTGTATCTTGAAGTCTTGTAGTTGTATACTTGGATTGGGATATATTTTTTATTATAGGATCTCAAGTAGATGTCCATGTTCAGATTGTAGACTGCCCAGAGCAGTCTGTGAACACGTACTAAGATCGCCCTCACCACCTAAATCAGTTTTGATAGACCACAAATTTTCGCAAAATAACAACAATTCCTTCTAAGGTGATTGAAATCGAAAAACACCTGCTACATAAATTTCTGAAACATCTTATACATAGTATATCACTATAACATATTTTACGCTATTTTTAACTGCACGAAATAAGACTGCCAGGTCTGTATGGTCATCACTAAATAATGTTAATCAATCATTAAACTTGTAATATGCATAATATAATACATATTATTATATATTATCGAGTAATATTTTGATCAAACCGTAAGAATACCCCTGCGACTCCAGGGCCAGTTGCTAGGTATACTATGTTATGGTATCCTCAAAAAACAATAAAATACAAATTTTACGTAAGTTTTAATCACCCACGATACTTTTTGCTGTCGCAGCGCTTTATGTTTTGCCTTGTATTATTCGTTTGATTCACTACGCCATTATTTCGTCCCATGGGTCAACAACGAGGCATCAGAGATAGAATAATAAAAAACTGCGGTTGCCATCCCACTTAAAAAGCGTGGTAACTATGGCAAATATCCTATGAGATAATCTGCGGGAGAGGCCTATATTCAACAAATAGGCTGTAATAGTGATAATGATGTTGCAAAAATAACTCTGATTATACTGATGACAAAGATACCCAAATATTTGTTTTTCAACTCAGGAACCGTAGCGGAATGGTCACGTTCATTCGTCTGCTTTGCATCCGATCAATTGAGTGATCTTCTCACAGCAATTCGATATGGGACTTCGCTTACTGAAAATAGTTTAACAGTAATAATGTATTTCACGCATCTACAGTTGCAGAGTTAAATATGTGTATATATTCCACTAACTGATTAGGTGACTGTATAGATGTTACCTTAAACCTAGGTTATTGTTTAGCGCACTCAAAAGGGTATTTTTTTATATTTAATAAGGGCGACAAATGAGCACACAGTTCACCTGATAATAAATAGATGCTGCCGCTCATAAGCATTTACATCCATCCTCGATTAAGAATCAAAATATAGATGCGTAGTAATCCCTAAGGACTAAGATGGAATGCCTCATTTTCAGTAAAAAAGGTCTCCGTTTCTCTACACTCACCATACGAAACACAGTTTAGCATTTAAGCTGCTATTTTACGCTGGTATTCTGTGAGAGCGTGGTCTTGCCACGGTCGCGCTACAACTATAATATAGCTGTAGCGTGGTTCTACCACGTAAAAAGTACATATAAGTACATCAGTAGTAGTTACATACATAACGTCATGCCGAAACAAAGAGCAAACTACTCAGATCATGATTTTCTAAAAAGTGTGGGTGTAGATGAATAATACTTTTACGACATCTTAGGCAAGTTGACACATTTTTTTCCTCATATACTTGGAATCTATAAGAGTCGCAGTTGAGATTAGCCGCAATGACCTATATCCGGTCAGAAAGAGGTTATTCTACATCCTAGACGTAGGATAATCTGATAAGTATGACATTTATCACAAATATATGGTATAGTAGCTATTAACATAAGTGTTATGGTAATTACATATTTGAAGGTAAAGGCCATATTAAAACTAACTGGGGATTAATATTATCGTTACCGGTACACCCTATCAAAAAGTCCACTGCTGAACATGGGCCGTCTCCATAGATTGCCTCATAGGGGGGATATTTGCCATAGTTGCTACGCTTGGCAAGCGGGCTGGCAACCGCAGTTTTTTTATTTTAGTAATTATTAGGAAGGCCCCATCTCCTGATTTGTTTCCCCCTGTCGCCTCTTACGACACCCACGGGATGATATGGGGTAGTAGATATTCTTAGACCACCACTACACGTTTATATAGCATAGAGAGTACACAAATATATAGTATAGTAGTTAATAAGTAATAGTAATTAGTGTAGTTTATTTTAAAAAGTAAAGGTCAGATTAAAACTAACTCGGGTTCAATCTACATACCACATTACAAATAAGCCGTATCTGTAACTCTATCGGCGTATTATTTAGCTTAGTTTAGTTAGTTTAGTTTGCGACGGGCTGTTTTCCGCAACTCACGTCTATGCGCGTATTTTGCGTGTGGGCAGGAATAATGTGGTTATTCGAGCCATGAGATCTCCCCGAAGAAGCTCAAGAGTCCCTTGATGTTGCATGCAACTTCGGGGGAGTGATCCCGGCGTGCCGAGATGTTTAGCCCTGTACGTAGCGATCTCCGGACATTTCAGTAGCACGTGGGCCGCCGTTTCTTCCTCCCCCATACATGCCCTGCACAGGGGACTATCTGTAACACCTTTAGTAAATAAATGTTTGTTAAAGGTGCCGTGTCCTGTGATAGCACTTGTTACTATCCTGATCTGCGGCTTGTTCAGTCTCATTAAAACATTATTTAGCTTATATGTAAACTCGAATAATTTGCGAATAAAAAATCAGAATACAATTATTTAAAAACAGTTTTTCCGCTTTGTGGTTTATTTAAAATCATCAAATAGACGTTGATATTTATGTGAAAATTCGTGATGACAGAAATGTTTAAATTTCAACTTCCTAGCCTTGCCTTCAGCTTTACACAATAAATTACGAGTATTTAATGCTACGACCATAAAACGAAACATGCTTAATTATTTATAATCTATTTGTAAGACAGAGTTCTAGAAAAAGGCTTACTAACTGCTTTAATATGTATTGAATGCTTTGCTATGGCTTCAACAGGGATGTACCATCAATGTCACCTTTTATATAATACGAAAGATCAGTGCTTTGAATTACTTATTTTTTAAAACCCAGAAATTACATACGCTAACATCATAACCACATAACAATGATACTGGAGTAACAGCGACATTTTTGATTTCGTTCGCATATATCTTATTGAATATTTTTGGACGCAACGTTATGCTGGATCAGAAAAAAGATCACGCCCGTGTTAGCCGTGGCGGCTCAGGGAATAAGTGCTCGCCTAATTGCACAGTAAGCGAGCAAGCTAAATTCGATCCCTAGCTTCACCAATGATTAATCGCAAAGGAACCTGCATGTTTTAACATATGAGGTCTGCCAATACGCAATGAGTTCAGCGCGGTCAACTCTTCCTTTTCCTAACACCATTTCAAGAATAAGAAGAGGCCTGTGTAGAATGGGACTTTTCATTTATGACTTAAGTACTGAGAGGGTCAAATTTAGTAAAAAAAAAAACACGCAAAATATTCGAATCTGATTGGATTGTAATTTTCCTCGCGTTTCTGACAATGCAACCTAGAATAATTACCCCCTATCTTATCGCATGAGGGCTGCTTTGACCTCGGATAATCACTATTTAATCTGATATGAGAAGGAGCACAAGTAAGTGATGGGTCTGATTAAATTGATTATGTGAGGTGCGGTAGTCACCAAGCAATGTAACTCGTCAAACTTGTAAGCAACTAATATGCAAAAACTGAACACGTGCGGTAAATGTGATGTAGACAGGAGACGATGGTAATCTAATGGTCATTGTACAGGTAACTAGTTCGAAGATTGCGTGGTTTTTGTACATTGCCATCTCAGATTTCGTGACTCTATCCTAACGATCGCTACGAACGGAAAAGTATACTTATATAATTTTAACTAAAATTGATGTGATTTTTGTGCTAAATTTGAAAAATATTTATATAAAAATATATAAATACCCATGTAGGGTAATTCACTTGTCAGCATAAATATTTTTTATATAGGTACTGATATTTTTATTAAATACGTGATGAAAAAACTTTGTGTCACTTTTTAAACATATTGCGCGAAGAGAGGAACGTAAGGTTTGGTATTGTGAAAATTTATATGAAAAAGAAGTGAAGAAATAGACCACAAACATCCGAACAATCTCATACATACAATCCAGCTTCCGAAAAGGCTTTAGTATCTTTTTAGGCTGTAGACCACATACATACCCTTTGGAAAATTGTTTTAAAGCTACTAGACTGGAAACGATACGGTATTAACATAGAGGGCGAGTACATCTCTCATATTCAATTTGCCGACGATATAGTCCTTATGGTAGAACGGCTGAAGAACCTAAGCACTATGCTTATATTATTTATTCTGCGACAATGCTCAATGACCTCTCCCAACGGATAGGTTTTAAAATAGTTATGGACAAAACCTACCTATCCTATGCCGGTAGTTGTTGGGAGCACTATGCTCTAATTTGTTGACGAGTGTGTTTACCTGAAACAAATAGTCCGACTAGGTAACTCCAACTTCGAACGAGAGGTCAATCGACGGATTCAACTCAGCTGGGCAGCGTTCGGGAAATTACGACATATCTTCTCGTCACGTTATATACCTCAAAACCTGAAAACTAAGTTGTACAACCAGTGCGTGTTGCCAGTGATGATTTATGGATCTAAGACGTGGTTCTTCAATGTGGGCCGCTATGAAGAGGGCTATGCTCGGGGTTACTCTGCGTGATAAACTTAGGAATTAGGGTATCCGCAGTAGAATCAGATTAACCGACGTAGCCCAACGGATTAATAAGTTGAAGTGGCAATAGGCCGGTCATATAGCTCGAAGAATCGACAGCCGATCGGGAAGAAAGGTTCTCGAGTGGCAGGCTCGTACCAGCAAGCGAAATATAGAGCATCCCCCGATTCAATGAAGTGACTACCTACTAAGACATACAGGTAATCGATGGATGCTGGTGGCTCAGGACCATGCTTTCTGGCATTCCTTGGTGAAGGGCTATGTTCAGCAGTGGACTTGTGAAGAGCTGTAATGAAATTGTGAAGAGCTGAATGAGTTAATAAAACTAAAATTTGGACCAAGTGTCTAATAGGGCATACCGGAACGGTACAATGGCTGATCAGAAAGGTTCCTAGAAATTCGTAGGTATAATAAAAGAAATTATGAATTATATCTAGAATGGAACAAAACATAACCATGTAATTAGAATGGGTAGGTAATAAAATACCGACTACTGAAATAAAACCGAATAAATTACCAAATCCGGTATAGTCGCATTATAAGACGTTCCAAGTATCCGCCCTGATTTTTTACTGAGACTTTTGTGTAATAACTGGAACAACCAGTCACGATGATAACAAAGTAACGATTTTGTCCAAGTCTAGGTCGTAAGTAATAATAGAATCTCATCATAAAAACATCTCAGATTAAAATAATACCAAAAATCACGTGTCATGGGTAGAAATTATGAACCGTCACTAAATAAATTTGAAGCGATGGCATAATATAAGCCTTTATATCTAATATTTCTCTAATATATAAAAATTAATGTTTGTTTGTTCGTATTTAATGTGCTGCCATATCGTGCATCAGATTGCGGTAAAACTTTGTCAACTTATTGCTTGCAGTTGCACGAAGTTTATAGGCATAGTGCAATTAATTTACTGCAGATGGCGCGCGTATCGTACCGACTAATTTATTTGAAAGTTACATATCATTCAACTTTTTTTCGATGAATGTACTATCATTTCTAATCAACAATATAGCTCGTCCAAATTTTAAATGATATTTCTTCAAGTATTTCTTCAGTAGCAGCAACGCCCCGGGTACCAGCTACTTTTTTATAGGAAAGTGGGCAAACGAGCATACGGCTCACCTGATGGTAAGTGATTACCGTCGCCCGTGAACAACTGCAGCACCAGGGGAATTGCAGATGCGTTACCGGCCTTTGAACTTATTTCATTACTTATTTTATTAAGTGCCGTTTAATAGCAGTACAAGAAAATTCACTACCCCATACCATCCCGTGGGTGTCGTAAGAGGTGACAGAGTAAACAAAAACAGAAAATTAGCAGCAGCAGCAGCAAAATAGAACTGCGGCTGCAAATTCGAGCGTAGCGACTATGGAAATATGAGGCAACCTATGTGGCCTATGGAGGCATATTTACATCAGTTAACTTTAACAGGCTTTAATTAATGATGAATGAATATATTTAAACCCTGAGATATCTGACATAATAATAATATCCTCCAGACCGAATTTCGACCACGGCGGACTGCCTCAACATAGGCTAGCCATCGGCGCAGGACATGATTATAATGCCCAAGTATATGCGCAAGCACAGTTGCACTCTCTATTCCCTCACTCTCGTAATCCGATGGGACGGTAAACCGACACGACCGGGAGAGAGATCAGGTGCAGGACCAACGGCTTTACGTGCTTTCCGAGACATGGGGATGAGACACCGCCAACTTCCTGACTCCGGGCAGCTACTGAGAATTTCTTGACAGAAAAGCTCAATAATTGATTTTTTGGCCCGACCCGGGATTCGAACCCAGGACCTCATGATCAGCAGTCGCACTACTACAACCACTAGACCAACGAGGCAGTCAATACACGGATATCTGACATAACCATGTAGTGGCCGTGTCAGAATATTCACTTCCCCATATCCTCCCGTGGGTATCGTAAGCAGCGACAGAGGGAGACGGAAACAGGAGATGGGCACAAGCATCTTCCTATAACAATCGAAATTAATAAAAACCTGCGGTTGTTAACCCGCCGTATACGTGGTGGGGCCACGCTGCAGCTATATTATGATTTAGTACGAGTGGGTCGGCTCGACCGGGGAAGGACCACGCTCTCACAGAATACCAGCGTAAAATAGCAATTCAATACTGCTGTGTTTCGTATGGTGAGTGTAGAGAACCGGAGATCCTTTTTACTGAAAACGAGGCATTCCATCTTAGTCCTCAGGACTGGCAAGGCATCTGCATTTTAATTCTTAATCGAGGATAAATGTAGATGTCTATGGGCCACAGCATCCACTTACCATTAGGTGGATTGTATGCTCGTTTGTCACCTACATTGTATAAAAAAAGCGTGACAACTATGGCAAATATCCCCCATATGTGGCAAATCTATGGGGGGAGTCACATGTTTAGTAGTAGAATTTTCTAGGCTGCAATGCGTATCTATTCTGAGATAGTAGGATTACAACATGATAAACTTGATTTCAGGACACTAAAGAGACGAGACAAAACTTGCTTATCTTTATTACAGAGCGCTCAAACTTCAAATTGAGATAAGGTAATGCACAATACCAGAGGAAGAATAAACCTTTCGTTTCAAAGTTCCATAGTAAAAGCTATTCACTAGATTATACCTTTATATTTATTCCACTAGTGTATTTAAATTTAGGACAGTGATTAAAATCTTTCAGGAATAAACTGTATGATCAATATCTCCCTTGTCTTGTTGACAACGGCCATAAAGTAAAATCTACCGCTTGTTAACACCCCGTCTACGTTCAAGCCAGCTCTGTGAGTACGAGTATAACACATTTTTAACAGACTTCATAAAAGGTGGAGAATGTACTCAATACGACTGTATATTTTTTTTATATGTGTTTTTAAAACTTTTTCTAGATAAACTGATTTTGATTAATACCCAAAGGATTTTGATAATTCTTTTTTATTTGCGTTGAATTTTTATGGGACATCATGACAAGATGAACAGTAGTTTTGAGTTATCCTTAATAATGTGTATTTCATGGACTTTATTTATATTGATTTTGGTTGTAAAAAAACACAACGCAACGATTTTTAAGGCATATACTACCTACCGTAATGTATGTAAATAGACACTGTCTATACGTGGGTTAAGCACAGAGTGCCATCGATGAAGCATGGTGTACTGATTAATCTTGTTAGGTTTTTGCGACACCGTGTTTCATACATACATAAACACTCACGCCTATCACCCAAAGGGGTAGGCAGAGACTACAGACTTTCATATGGCACGATTCTGACACACCTCTCTCACCTCCTTCACATCCATATACCTACGCATACATGCTCGTCGGTTACTCTTAATTTGGTCCATTTTACAATATGTCGCCAATTTAGTCGATAAACTTTCGCCTAGGACGTCCCTTTCCGACTCTGCCATTCACTTCTGCAACATAAACTTTCTCTGTCACTCTTTCCTCATTCATTCTTTCCACATGACCAAACCACCGAAGCACTCCTTTCTTAATCCTGGTCACAACATCATCTTGTAAACCGCACTCTTCTCTTATCAGATTCAGCCCTAACATACTCCTTAACGACCGCATTTGTACTGCGTTTATTCTACTCACGTGCGTCTTCTGCCACCGTGTTTCAATAAATATAAAACTTAGTATTATATTTAAAAAAAAATGGTTAAATTAACGAGTAGTGGCGGTACAAGAATATCCGCTACCCCATACCGTCCCGAGGGTGTCGTAAGAGACGACAGAATGAAAACAGGAGATCAGCAGCAGCATGTTCCTGATAACAATTCACAATACTGAAAAACTACAAGAACTACGGTTTACAACCCACACGCCACACATGTCAACTATGGCAAAATCCCACCTATGAGCAACCTATATTCAGCACTGTACTTTTATAGGCTGTATTGCAATTAAATGGAATATATGGAAAAAGCATTTGCTTAGATATATAGTTGTTTTACATTTGCTTAATAACAGCCGTAAAATAGCAGCTTAAGAGGATAGAGTAAGTCAGCTCAAATTCTAATTTCGCCCCCACTTCCCCGCGCGTCGTATGCTATGTACCGACATGTTTGTAATCACTAATACTGTAAGTAGATAGGTCGTTATTACTTATTTCGTTAGGTTTATCATATTTATGCCTGTTTCTTAACGCCAACCCAGTCGCTTCTTATTTTTATAACGGTTATTTCCCATTTTAATTTTACGTCGTCCTTTTGCGTAATTTGTATTCTGATCGTAAGCGACACAACTTCTCCCTTCAAAAGCCGGAGCGATACTAATTCTGGGCGACAGGAATCAAGCTTACGCGCCGATAGTTTAGGTAATTTCTTTTTACAGTGAAAATAATGGTATTTAAAAAAAGTAAATAACATAAGCACTGCTTTATAGTTAATTCAGTTAGTATGCAAAGTTTCATGATCTTATTTAAAGTATTTTATGAATAACAGCGGTTTATTGTTCAGTTTGGAGGTAACTTTGGATTTTTTTTCTATCGAGAAAATTTTACGGAATCGTGTTTTCGTCTAACATAGTCCTTAACATTAATCCTCAACTTTACCATATATTTATTTCAAAATTATGGATGCTGCAATACTTTCGGCATAACGGAGGATCTTGCTGAGCCATTTGAGATTATATTTCCCCTTAATAGCTGTTGTGTTTCGTATGATGAGTGTAGAGATACGGAAACCCTTTTTTACTCCTCCGTCCTCAGGGGTGACAACGCATCTGCGTTTTGATTCTTCAGCGGGAATATCTTACCATCAATGGACTGTGTGCTCGTTTGTTATAACAAAAGATATATACAATATTAAAAATACTAAAAGGAAACAAAAGTAGCACCAAAAAATATTAGTCCTACTTCCCGTGGCTATACTCAGCCTTTGAGTGAGAAAAGAAGATTATACGCTTACATTAGATTTCCGATATCATTATGCAAGTGTTTGATTTTTATTCCAATTCTTCCATACTAGCCCGTAAAAGTCCATTGCTGGAATGTGGGTCTCTTCCGTTGGTGGAAAAATTTACCTACCATATTTGTCATAAGCATGTGGATTGGCGATTGCAACTCGTTCATTTGTCGCTGTCCCATTGAACCGGTCTGGTATTATACTAAACGTAAACGTAAAGTCCTTTTTAAAAAGAAACTGTGAAATTTCCAGGGGCTATGCGCTCGCTGTAAATTTCACAGTACGCGAGCGATTCAGGTTCGATTACCGCCAGCACAGGTCAAGGAAAACATCGTGAGGAAACCCGCATGTCTTAGAAATAGCAAAAAAAAAAATTCAAGGGCGTTAGGAGTTTGCCAAAACGCATTGGGGCAGCGCGATGGCGATTTCCTTATCCTGAAACCTTCTCAGAAATAAGAGGAGGCCTGTGCCCAGCACAGCAGTGGGACATATATGGGCTGTAACTTTAAAAAGAAAGAAATCTCTATCATTTCCGGTAGTCGCCTCTAATAACACTCACGCGACGAAATGGAAAGATAGATTCTCCTATACCATACGCCTACTTTTTAGCTTTTCTAATAATATCAAATATTATCGTGTTTTGGATCCTTAAAACTTAAACCAAAACCAGTGCACAGAATCTGTCAGTACGTTTAGCATGGCTAGCTGTGATCGGTTAATGTTCTGTACAACGGTTACTCGAGTTGACTGACAGATAAACAAACGTCAAAACCTAGGTTGTTATTAAAATATTAATTGGATTCTCTTTTGATAACCCGTGTTTAAAGGTAGTGACTTATATATTCTATGGCCGTTTTCAAACAAATTAAATTAGAAGAAAATATAACAAGAATTCAATTTAAATCACTGAGACAATCAACAAAACAAACGTAACCCTTACTCGATATTAATTTGACATTTGTTTTATTATTTACGCACTGTGTGTAGCGTAAATTAGCTTTTCATTGTAATAAACGCGTAGTGTCGATCGTCCCTCAAGTAGGTACCGTAGATTAAGTTTTCTGTACAAGTTTAAGCGCACTGTGAAACCTCATAGTAATGTTTGTGAGACATTTCGTTTAAATTGTTAATTATTTTATGGGTGGTAAACATTAGAGTAATTTGATGGTATAGCGCACAAAGCATGTTTATTAATTAATTTGCAAGGTTTGTTTAGGCTTGGCACTTTATGCCTGTGCTTAGCACTCTTACTGAAATAATAACATTGTATGTTTTCTGCTTGCGTTGCAGTTTCTTATTGCGTCGTATATATTTGTTTCAGATGCATATTGTTTTGATGTTAAAATAATGCTGTTGTATTTAAAAACAAGTCATAAGTTTGCGGAATCATTAAAACAGACGGCGTAAGCTAAATAATTCTAAAATGACGTTCATTTTTATATAAGTAAATAATTAATGTATAATATAGAAAAATTAAGTGGTAATATTATTTACTAATGCAATAGAAAGGATATATGTTTACACTTTTAAAGTAGGCCAGAAGATAATCTAAGGAATAATATGTCCATTTAAAGTATTACCTATACAGGCTATGTGATGAAGATGATGAATAAATAAATACAAAAAAGCAGTAAAGATGACACGGAACACGAAAGTCAATGACAAGATTTTACGTGGTAGACGACCACGCTGCAGCTATATTATAGTTGTAGTACGAAAGGGTCGGCTGGACCGGGGAAGGACCACACTCTCACAGAATACCAGCGTGAAATAGCAGCTTAACGCTGTATTTAGTTTGGTGAGTGTCTGCGATTTTGAATTTAAAATCAAATCTGGGTCTACCATTTCTTCTTCTTCTTCTTATCTTCACGCACAATCCCCTAACGGGGTAGCCAGAGAGAACAGATCGCCAAGTGTCACGATTACCTCTTTCGCTTCTTTCAGGTTCATTAACTTCTTCATACATGCACGTCTAGGTATCCTCCCCTCTTCGAGCAATTTGCTCACATGGTCTTCGAAAGTTAGTCTCGGTCTACCTCGACACCTTTTAATATTTACTTTCGCTCTATATATTTTCTTCACCATTCGGTCTTCACTCATTCGCTCAACGTGGCCAAACCATTGGAGTATGCCCCTATCAATTTTTGTGATAAGGTCATCTTTCAATCCTGCCATATTGCGAATCTCTTCGTTTCGCTTTCGATCGGCTATGGTAACGCCACACATTTTACGAAGAGATCGCATCTCCACTGCATTCAACTTGCTTTTATGCTTCTTCTGGCATACCCAGGTTTCGCTGCCATATAACAAAGTCGGTACCAACACTGCGTTATGTAGGTATTGCAAAGCGTGCACTCTTGTACTTGCACTTGTACTTGCACTCACCACGCCTTGCCTTTTGACTAATGCATTCAGGGCACCATTGACTTTGTTTCCGGCAGCGACGCGCCTATTCACATCTAAATCATATCTTCCATCCCGGCTGAAAGCACTCCCCAAGTATACAATTTCATTTACCTGTTCTAGACGTTCCTGATTTACCCATATTTCACATTTCGTTCTCTCTTCGTCCTTTTCAAATACCAGAACCTTAGTTTTATTAGCATTCAAACGGAGACCTTTAATTTCACATTCCTCTTTCATACACGTGACTAATGCCTGCAGTTCTGCTTCTGATGGTGCAATAAGCACTGCATCATCAGCATACAGCAGACAATTTACTTTAATGTCACCCAATTTCACACCCAAACAGCTATTTTTCAGCTTCTGTAAACAGCTGTCGAGATACAGTATGAACAGCCAGGAAGACATGACACAACCCTGTTTTACGCCCGCTTGGACACTAAACATGGGTGACAGGTCATGCCCTACCCGCACACAGGCTTTACAGTCATAGTAAAGTGACTGCACAGCCCTTAGCAATCGACCATCCACACCATATCCCGGCAACAGTTCCCACATTTTCTTCCTTATAACCTTATCAAATGCTTTCTCCAGATCCACAAAAGCACAGAAAATCGTCCGGTTAACACTCAGAAGCTTTTCCGTGATCATGCGGAGAGAAAACATTTGATCCGTGCATCCTCTTCCAGGTCTAAATCCGCATTGTGCCTCCCATAAGAATCTTTCCGATTTCTCTTGCATCCTACGTGTCAAAACCTTCGAGTAAACTTTACTTGCTAAACTGGTCAAGCTGATCGCCCGATAGCACCCGCAGTCAAAATGTGAACCTTTACCTTTATATAAAGGCACAATGACCGCGGATCGCCAATCATCCGGAACATCTCCCGTCCGCCAGCACAAGTTGCACAGCAGACGAAAGCTGTCCCAGACGCGAGGCCCACCGTACTTGACCATTTCAGCAGTAACTCTGTCTAGTCCCGCAGCCTTACCACATTTCAAACTTCGAATCGCACGTTCAATCTCTTTCATACTGATGACCTCAGAGTCATCGAGGTCCATGTCTGGCGTGCCAGTCATGGCGTTACCCCCGGTTCCTTCACTAAGATCATGACACGCATACATTTCTCTATAAAATTCACTCCATCGCTGCATGACGTCCGATTTTTCTAAGAGGACGTCATTGGTTCTCGAAAGCACTTTGTTCATTCTTAAGGCTGTCGCACCACTCCGGGACCTTCCAACCTCTTTCCAGAAGAGTTTGGAGTTTTCCAAGTTGTGCGACAACCTCTCGTCCGCTTCTGTTCTACACCTTTCACGTACTTCCTCAATCAATGTTTTCGCATGAACTTTCTGCAGCTTATATCTTTCTTTCATCTTCTCTCTCATATGCTTATCGTTACTAGAGGCCAAGTAGTCTAACCATGCTTTTTTCTTCTTTTTTACAGCTTCTCTCAGTTCATCATTCCACCATGCATCTCTTCTTTTACTACTACCTCTTTATGTCGTTCCACATACTTCTTCCGCTGCACTTACCATTCCATCCCTAAGGTTCTGCCATGTTCTCTCCACACATTCTTTCCTGCCATTGATGGTGTCAAGCTTTTCGGCTACCCTCGTGTGATATTTGTCCCTAGTATCCGCTTCCTGAAGCTTCCAGCTGCGGATGCGACAGACCGACTGTGGTTCTGTTACTGCCGTCCGGTAGCGCCAACCCGCGAACAAACCCCTAAATCTAGTAATTACTAGATAGTGATCCGTTTGCAGGTCAGCACCCCTAAACACTCGTGTATCCATCACCTGTTTTCGCAGTCGGTCATCCACCAGGAACAAATCAATCATACTTCTCTCATTCTTTCTTTCTCTAGTGTACATATAGATTTTCCTGTGATTAAACATAGTGTTTGTCACAAGAAGACCCTTTTCCTTGCATACAGCCAGTATAAGTTTGCCAGCATCATTAACCCTTTTATCGCCAAACTTTCCAAGCACCGACTCGTATTCTGGTCGAGCGATACCTACCCATCCATTCAAATCACCACATACAACAGTTCTTTCGTTTCCCTTAACCAAATCTAGAACTTCTCTTACATTCTCCCAAAACTCCTCCAGCTCAGCTCTGGACGACGAAGCTACCGGTGCATAAACAGCCAAAAGGAATAACTTCGTCAGTCCCAGTTTAAAGCGAACCCAGAGAATTCTTGAGTTCACAACCTTGTATTCAGTCATAAGATCGACCAACCGGGACGACAACAGCAGGCGTTCTCGCTTTCCGGGACTCCGGACCATATAGCTAACGTCCCGCCAGGGAGCTCTTCAGTACCACTGCCTTTCCGTTTGGTCTCCGACATACACACGACATCTAATTCTCTTTCTTTCATTATTTCGATCAACTCATTCGTCTTATCTCTCATGCCCCCTCTAACATTCCACGTGCCAACTCTGCACTCCGTCCTCTACCATTTCAATGTGTGAATTCCTCAATAAATTTCGCCAGTCCATACATAAGAATGCCCGTAAGCATTTCGGAATTAGAAATGTCTGGATTATTCTTTTTATTTATTAGTCTGGAAAACATCGTGAGGAAACCTGCATGTCTGAGTAATAAAAAAAATATTTCGAAGACATATGAAGTTCGCCAACACGCATTGGGGCAGCTCGGCGGACACTTCCTTGCCCTAAAACCCTCTCAGAAATAAGGGGAGTCCTGTGCCCAGCAGTGGGACGTATATAGGCTGTAACTTTACTTTACTTTTTACTTTTACAGCAGTGGTGACAACGCATTTGCATTCGACATGCATGATCCTTAACTGAGGATAAATATGGATGTCTATGGGCCACAGCATCCACTTACATAATACCAGCGTATAATAACAGCATGTGATGAATGACAAGAACCCAATAATTTTTCTTTTAGTAAGAAGTCATTCTACCTTAGTCCTTAAGTGTGACAACGCAATCCGCATTTTGATTATTATTGTGGATGGTAATATGTAAGTTTTAATTGACTCAGCATCCACTTAACCAAGAGCCACTTACCTTCAGGTGGACTGTGTGCTTGCTTGTCACCCTCGCGCCAAAGGTTGCTGTAATCCACTAGTCGTTTGCCACAGAGTGAAAGGCGTATAACAGAGCATATTATCTTAATTTAAGATTCACCAGATATCTTAACGCAGATATTTGACAAACTTGTCTAGAAAAAACAAAATTACAGAAATTCCCACAGCGTTTATGTAATGATAAATATAATTATGTATTTAACGAGCGGTTATATCCTGCAAATTATATAAAATCACGACAACAGCCTTACAAGGAAGTACGTGGACTTTGCTTGAATATTTTAATAAGATCTTTCTTGTGAAGTTGTTTCGTAACATCGGCCTAAATTTAACTCTTTTGACTTTTAAGTTACATTTTCTGAAGCAATGATAAATAATAAATAAAGTTTAAAAGTAAAATCAGACTTAAAGAAATGAAAAATACTTCTCTAAAGGCTGACGTAGTAAAGAACTTTTAAGCCGTATTTGCCTCTGCAAATTGAAGATTTTGATTATTAGTCTTGTCAAAGATTGTAAAAAGAGTGTAAAAATCAGACAGTGTGGTAAAGAATTATAGCGGAATAATGACAATAAACATTCCGACGAATAGAGAAAAAAAACGACTTTTTTTAAATTCGGTTGAAAAACCTAAATAATTATTGTAGCATAGAATAAACACATTAAATACGTAAAAAGGTAAAAAATAAATAAATAAATGTAACAATTCTGTTCTTGTTTAATAAATAGTAAATACTATAGTAGGTTTATTAAAATAATATGTTTAATTATCAACGTGTCCCGTTATGATTTATTTGTAACAACAAGATAGATCATAATCAGCTAGGCTCGACGCTGTCGTGTTACATACCTACATTATAAAAAGGAAATACAGTCGAATTTATAACCTCCTAACTGTACTCAATTAAAATAAGTATTAAGATTAAAACTAACAGTGCGTAGTTTTGCAAAAGTAACTTTCGAGATAACGGTATGAAATTTGTGTGATATGTACAACAATGCACATATTGTTAAGCCGCGTCGACACGATCGGCATGCTCAGTCCGAGTGGTCTCGTACGTATAAGCCACCCGAAAAAGTCCCGGCAACTTAAAAAAAATTGACAACGTTGCAAAGTAACGTTGTTCTTCTGTGCCACCACTATGCCTGCTTTCTCTGTTACTCCTGCCACTAATACAATCAAACAATAGGAACACAATACGGAGTTGCCGGAACGGTACACCGTCTCATCGGTTAAGTTCAGAAAAGTACGTATTTAAAAAAATATTTCTTAATTAAAATTAGAATGGAACTTATAACTGAGCCATGTAGTTAGGTTGGGTAGGTAATTAAAAAAAACAGCTATAGAAATTTTATGACCTTCCACAACAAGACAAGAGAGAAATTGATCATTCAGTTTATTCCTGAATGATTTTAATCACTATCTATAAATGTAAAGGCATAATTTAAAGAACGAAATAAGGTCAAAAAATACCAAATCACGTATATTATAGTCACATAATTAGTCGTTCCAACATTCCAATATTCGATGTCATCAACGTGACAAAGTCACAGCGATTCTTTACTGTGACTTTGTAGCCGAAAAAGCAGTCACGAATATATCAAAATAACTACTCTGCCTATGTCTAGTTTATACTCGGTCCGACGACAGTAATACTGAAACGAAAATTATGAATCATGCGCTGCAAAACCGCGTTTCGTGCTTCTTTATTTTTATATCCGCGTAATTTCACGTTCCAAAGAACCTCTTCAGCTTCGTGAAGTTCAACAACTCTAATTGTATTGCGCTGAGGCTACTTTCTTTTTACAGCCACCAATTTGTTTTACTACTTCTATCTGAGCTAGCTCGTAAAAAAAGAACGCGATCCGAATCAAGACAGATCGGACGCCGTCGTCCGCATGCCCTCACTAGAGTCTGAGTAGGTGTCCGAGTGCGCTGGTCTGAGCAAACACTGATCGTGTCAACGCGGCATTAGTTTTGCTATTGACCTTGACTTGACAAGACCAGGTGTGTGTTTGCCCACGTGTATAATCTACACTGTCGGTGTCGGATGAAATATTATCAAGCTTCAAACAGTAAATCGTATATAAAACAAATCAAATGCTTTCAACCTCTGTCTGAGAATTTGCTTAAAACATAAAAACTATTTGATTGATTTTAATAAGGTGTTTACCATTATTTAAAGAAGAGGAAGAGAGGTTTTCTTCTAAAATACATGTATATATTTTAAAGAAATTTACTTGTATTAAACGGTGTATTTTACTGATTATTAATTTTCATAGTCTCCCATATTTACGCGTACGATGTTTGGATGTGACACATCTCTAAGTTACATCTCACGCGCCACCCGCACACCTTTCTTTCTTCTAACTTTGACAGACTAATTTAATTAGAACATCGTAATGGTTTCATGTCTTGTCGGCTGGGTGGTCTGTGTTGAGCAGCAACAGTTGGACCAGACGAAACGTCTAAAAACGAATACGTTTAAATTGGCAATAATATTCACGTTATTATCCACTTCACTTCACTAAAAACAAATAAATAATTTTGTGCTATTTTGGCTAAACGTTAACTATTGTCTTTACCATAAACCATAATGTAATACACCAGTGTTAGCTAGTGGCAAAACGTATCGTCTTTTTAGGAAATAGCGAAGGTATGTAGATCATTATTAGAATTAAAAAAAAATGTTCATAGGGTATTTATCCTAAAACAAATACTATAAAAAAATAATAATAACTGCACATTAACAAAACAAAATAAAATCAACACATTTTTTTCTTGGCAAGTGGGACTGGGAACCCTATAATAGTATTTGGCAATTAAAAATACCTACTCATGCGTGAATATTGCAGGTATTTTATTTGTCAAATAAAAATACAACAATAATAGTCCCATATTGGCAGTATGTAATTATAATAATAAGAAAATATGGGGTAAAATATTTTACTATGCCTAGCAATATTTTCATTATATTGGCGTCTGTCAAATTTAAGATTTATTATTATGTTTTGATGAATGTTTTTTTATAAAAATATAAGATGCTAGGCAGTAATTACCCGTGAAATGAGATTTTTAGATTTTTTCCATGATTATGTGATGAGTTGTGACACCCCTTTAAAGCACAGTAAGTTGTTTTTTGCAAAAATGGCGCGAGTTCTTTACACGACTACGTGGACTCGAGCACTAGCACGCTGAAAGTCGTACTTAGCCTTAAAGGGCTAACTTGAAACGGCTTCACTTTGCGTGCGCCTGTTGCGGTTCTAAGGCTAAAAATTCTATGTCGAAGTCAATTAAATACGCTTTTTGAAGGATTACTCAAAAACTACTTATACGAGAAGTACCAGCTTTGAAATAAAAAAAGAATCATCAAAATCAGTTCACCTAGGAAAAAGTACGAAGATAACACATAAAAAACATACAGTCGAATTGAATACCTCCTCCTTTTCGAAGTCGGTTAAAAGTGACCTAGACTTTGAAATAATATAATAATATACATGTACATATAATACGCGAGTTCTCAGAAACTGGACTAAGTGCCACATGAATCGGTGTTTCTTCGAACAATAACACTACGGCTTAACGTGGAAAACACCGAGGGTCGTCGCACTCCATTACGTCGATACGTAAAAAATACTGCCTATCTTACGAGTACATTGTGACTATAACTTGCCAGTTTAAGTTATGTTAAGTTTAACATAAATATAAAATGTCTAAATTACTCTATACAAAATAGCTTAAATTACTATTTTTTTCGTTGTATAATTTCATTTTAATTTTTTACATGGTAGAGCCACCACAGCAGCCGTAATATGTCTGCAGCACGAATCAATCGCCACAAGGAAAGGACCAAACACTCACAGTTATATAGTTAAAGTTACAGCCTATATACGTCCCAATGCTGGGCACAGGCCTCCGCTCATTTCTGAGTGTGTTCTAGAGCAAGGAATTTTCCGCCGCGCTGCCCCAATGCGTGTTGGCGAACTTCACATGTCTTCGAAATATTTTTTTCTCATATTTCTCTATATAGGTTTCCTTACGATGTTTTCTTTCACCGCCGAGCACGTGGTAAATCAGCACTTAAAATTGCAATTAACAATTTCATTGGTGCCGGCGGGGTTCGAACCCGGTTTGCTCGCGTACTGTGAAATTTACAGCGAGCGCTAACCAACCGAGCTACCACATTCACAGTATCACTACGTAGCACTATTATTTATTCCGTGGTATCACTGCTAAAACAAAAGTCGAACGCCGTTGTATTTTCTGTAGTGGGTGTCGATAACCAGTTACTTTTAACTGGTATAGGCAGTCCATCTTAGTCCTCCGGGGTAAATAACACGTACATTTTGATTCTTACAAACTAATACCGGTCACATGTCACCGTCACCGTCACCCAAGTTGTGAAAATTAACTACCTATCAATAGAATAAATAATAGAATTTTTATTGAATATGCTGGTTCGGAAGATAAACCTCTGTTCGGAGAAGAACCAGCAAGAAACCCAACGGGTTATAAAAGTAAAACTTAACTCCGGAAAAGTGGAAGAGGTCTGTTTCACACAGCTGGGCACTGGGAAGGTAATGAAGCGAAAAGAGTATGTTGGATCCATGTTGGCGAACAGATTCAAGTAGACGAAACAGGTTTCATAAGTTCTACTTTCCCGCTGAACACGTGGTATAATTGTATTTAACAATTTTTGCTTCGTGCATCGGGGATCGAAACCAAATAAACCAAAACACTAATCAAATACATAAATAGGAACATATATGTATAAGTCGTTTTGAATAGGTAGTTTACAGTTGTATGTTTGTGTTTTGCCTTCAGTTAGCGTCCAAATATATTTCCACGGCTCGTATTACTATTACATGAGCTGAACTTTACGGCAAGTGAGAAACATCCTTAAAGCAAACGATCTGCACTCTCACCGAATAACGCTACTCTACATACATATTAAGAGGAAATATAACCTCAAATGGCTTAGCAAGATGCTCCGTTATGCCGAAAGTATTGCAGCATTAATTTTGAAATAAATATATGGTAAATTTGAGGATTAATGTTAAGGTTTATGTTAGACGAAAACACGATTCCGTAAAATTTTCTCGATAGAAAAAAATCCAAAGTTACCTCCAAACTGAACAATAAACCGCTGTTATTCATAAAATACTTTAAATAAGATCATGAAACTTTGCATACTAACTGAACTAACCATAAAGCAGTGCTTATGTTATTTACTTTTTTTAAAATATCATTATTTTCACTGTAAAAAAAATTACCTAAACTATCGGCGCGTAAGCTTGGTTCCTGTCGCTCCGTTAGTATAAGATGCCTTTGTATAACTGAAATATATGCTCCGGCTTTTGAAGGGAGAAGTTGTGTCGCTTACGATCAAAAAACACATTACGCAACAGGAAGACGTAAAATTAAAATGGGAAATAACCGTTATAAAAATAAGAAGCGACTGGGTTGGCGTTAAGAAACAGGCATATATATGATAAACATAATGAAATAAGTATCTAACGACCTATCTACTTAGAGTATTAGTGATTACAAACATGTCGGTACATAGCATACGACGCGCGGGGAAGTGGGGGCGAAATTAGAATTTGAGCTGACTTACTCTCACCTCTTAATGTTAGTATTTTATATTCTTACTAACTTTTACCCGCGACTTCGTACGCGTGGAACTGTAACAAAAAAAAACACTGCAAATGTATAGTAGTGGTCTTTGAGCAATAAACATACATAATACTTGACTACTTAATACGTGTAAATTAGCCTTTAGAACGATTTCTACAAAAGCTTACAAACATAACTTTTCGACTCTGTTTCGGTGTGAAAATTTATGAAAATTTGATTCTAAAACTTAAAACATGCTTTTTTTCAATTAGATATATTTCATAACGCAAATATATACATCAAGCGTGGCTTTTATTTAAAATATTTGCAAATTATTTGAGTTTGTAATAGCACCTTTAGTATGATTTAGTCAGACATTGCAGGATATCGACGAGAAGCGTTCAGTTTGTAGTCTTTGTTTAACTGAGGGTCGGCTTATGCATTGCCGGCTTGAGCAATATATATATATATATATATATATATATATATATATATATATATATATATATATATATATATATATATAGTCACAAAGTATTTTAGCCACAAAGGATACTATCGATAGCGAATTTGCATACCGCTGCCTTATGACGTATGACGATACTATACTTCAAATTATATTAAAGGTTTGCTGATCACATTTCAACCATGGCGTCTATTTCAGAATAATCGTAATATTTCAATTTCATAGCCGATACGAGTAGTTTACAGCTGTTATAAAAAAACAGCAGAAAAACATATTATTCGAGACTGTTTAAAAAGGGGGAAGTGCTAATAATTTTAATATTTAAACCTACAATACCTGAAGATTTTCCTTTTCAACACCATTAATTTAAAAAATATTAGACGATATATTTCCATGGTTTCTAGAATATACCACACAAGTCGATTTCAGATAAGATGCAGAAATCTGTATCTTTTCTGAAGTCGACTTGTGTGTGCTCGAATCGAATGTGCGCAAACACAGTTGCGCTTCGTGGTCTACCCATAGACGCAGTATTTGTTTTTCTAAGACAGTACGATTTATAATCTAGCGTTTTATCACATACCACCAGGAATTGTAGTCAAAAATTAGATACATTGTGGTGTTTAAAACAAACCTTTGCTTCTACTTCGAACCTTGGACCTTCTGGAGTAGCAAACACTCTAACGACTAGGCCACACAGATTCACAACAAACTTTACTATATAATTGTTATGAAAATATAATCAACACTAATTTGTAAAACGCACTCTCTCCTTTCCTCCACGCTGCACGCTCTCCTACAACGAATTATACAATAGTAAGTTTACCGATGTTGAACTTTTCTCGGATACAATTTCATTGTTAAAAAAAACTTAAATACCGGTAAATTGGGGTGAAAAGGGACAAATCTGAACTTCATGAAGAAAATTCAGGCGTTTTTTTAAAGAAAATTCGCTATAAGGCGATAAATTATGCAATTAGCATTTCAGTTTATGAATAAAAAAGCTAAAATATAGCCTCTATCCCTATTCACCCAGAAATTGGGGTCAATCGGGACCAAAGTACGATTTTGGTCACACATGATACATAAATGATGCCGTGGTAGCTCAGATGGCAACGCTCGCTGTAAATATAACAGAACGCGAGTAATCCGGGTTCGATCCCCGCCGGCACCAATGAAATTTTTAATTGCAATTTTAAGTGTTGATTTACCACATGCTCGGCGGTGAAGGAAAACATCGTGAGGAAACGTGCATGTTTGAGGAATAAGAAAAAATATTTCGAAGGCATGTGAAGTTCGCCAACACGCATTGGGGCAGCGCGGTGGACAGTTCCTTACCCCAAAACCCTCTCAGAAATGTGGTGAGGCCTGTGCCCAGCAGTGGGACGTATATCATCACCCTTCAAAGTCCACCGCTGAACATAGGCCTTCCTCAGGGAATGCCTCAAAGCACGGTCCAAAATATGTATTGTATTATGCTCACAGAATAATATAATAGAATCATATTTACCTCGCATTTATTTAAGTTTTAGTTAAAGCAACTTTTTCTGAATTTGCTATACATATAACCTTTTGTTTTTATATTTTCTTAGTTCTCTATTTTGCTCTCTGTTCTCTTTTGGTTTATATTCGGTAGTTTGTGTACACGAATTAAGCAACTCATCTGTGGATAACGGAGCTCGTTATACTAGAAGTAATTTAATTGTTTAATTTGTAAAGTAAGCTGTTGGTATAATTGTTTGTTATTCTAAATATAGGAAAACACGAGTTAGGCTGTAACTTTACATATTTACTTGTATCGCACCAATAACAACTACCCTCACGTCTGTTGCATACGATTAAAGCATTGTGGCTGGTGACACTTCTTCTGATAACTAACTATAAAGAGCTTCCACATCTTGTGCAGGCTTAAGGCCTACAGACCGATTTTCCCTTCTGAAATGTGTCTACGTGGCTCATCGAGCTATGGAGAGGGATATTTTCGGGATTTATCTGCGTCGTAGGTAATCTTAGAAATGAGAATGTTCGCAGTAGAACCCTAGTAACCGACGTAGCCCAACGGATTAGTAAGCTTAAGTGACAATGGCCGGCCCATTCAGCCCATCATATAACTCAAAGAACCGACAACCTATGGGGAAGAAAGTTTCTTGAGTTGTTGGTGCGGCCCCCCAAGATAAAGTGACGACCTGGTAAAACATGCAGGAAGTCGATGGATGCAGGTGGCTCAGAACTGCTGCTGACAGGCTGGACGTAAGCTTCCTTTTATTTCTTTTTTTGAAATTGAAATTTCATTATGCTTTCATATCGAACTCGAGTTGCAGGCGTACCTACTATATCGGATCTAGCAGTAGCGTAGCATAGGTTACTGTCACCCAGAACGGCTATAGTAAAAAAGAATTTTGTTTCGTTCAATTCATATTCTCAAAATTTCAAGGTTTCTGCACCTATATTCACAAGAGTAAAGTACAGTGACTAAGCTTTTAACCAAATCATATTTACAATTGGTTTGAAGATACCTATATTATAACTGAATTGTTTAATTTCCTTTTCCATAAGGTCTTAAATTTATAATTAACTCATTTTATTAATGTTTATTTATATCTATGTGACACGATGGATGAAATATTGTCGCATACGTACCGCTTCGTTCTCTTTTCTCCAAGTTTGTCAAACCAGTTGAAATTTTGTTCCTCTATAAGATGGGTTTTCCATTGTATCCTGTTCTCCGCCAGCCTCTCCTACTTACTAAGCTCGATGTTTAAAGAGGCCAAGTAACGCGTGACGCAGTCTTTAAATGGAGCAGAGGTCACCCAACACTCCTCTTTGCATCCATGATTTGCCTCGGAAGGCTAGACAAATCCATGCGATGCACATGATAGAGTGATGAACCTGGGTAATGATGAACCGTTTGTGATCCTGTTTTGTCATGTGATACCTACGAGCACTTTAGGGTTAAGTGCTCGTAGTGTGATACCCAAAATACTGCGCATACAGCGCATATGGAAGGCATTGAGTCGACGTTTTTTTCCATATGTCGCCAAGGTTTCGGCACCCCTACAATAGTGCGTTGAGGATGGACGCTTGGTAGAATAGAAGAGAATAAACTTAATAACATTTTTCCAATGCGTATGTTTGATCTCCGCAAACTAGAGGGTTGTCATTTAACTGTACGACTAGTTTTTCCGCAGTTCTGTTTATATTTGTATAATAAAAGAATTTGAAATAAAAACAAAATGGATTAATATGTTATCGCAAATATTAAGCCTGAGTAGGTAATATATAAAAATAAATACTTTGGTGAGTAGGTACGACAATACTAAAACACTATTTATTAAAGCAATTTTTTTTGATAATAATGACGACCATCTCTTATTATAAAACTGCGTTTTGGACGTGCCTGTTCCTCGATATTACTACGAAAACTCCGAAAGAAGGATATTTATTTGTGTGAGCGTGGCTTAGATGAGGGTTCTTCGGAACACCTATTTTTTACTGAACCACCTGTCTGTCTTTCTTTACGATATTCTTCCCCCTGATATCTTATGTCCAGTAAATGTTCTTTACTTATTAAATTTAAAGCCCTAACAGATTCCCCTTTTGTAAATGTGCTTGCAAATTTCATTATGAATACCTTTTGTAATTGTGTGTCCTGCCGTTTGAGTTATTATTTTTGAATCATCGTAATCGGTATTGTTCAGAATCAGAATCAGAATAGTTTATTTGTGAAACATAGGTAGGTTTGAAGGTCTTGCGAGGGTTACAATTAGTAGTACGCTATGTTTTGTCTTAAAGACATACAAATATAAGTGTGTGTTCGTATGACAATCATGCAATAAAAATAAAATAGAATAAAAATTATTGAAATTGTAACACCAATTAAGATTCTACATTGATAAAATTAAATAGACGACAATAACAAAATAATATAATTAGTCGATATAATTTAAAGTTAATATAATTAGACAAAATTGTCATTCCAGAATTCGTCAATTTTCATTTCTTAAGCTCTTTCTTAAATGTAAATGAGTTTTTTTTTATTGTATCAGGTAGTTTATTATAGATTCGTGGGGCAATACCAAAAACGCTTTTTTTCATAAGTGATGTTTCACATTTTATGTGACATAACCTATTAACGTATTGGGTGCGCATTGGATTCTTTCTAATTGTAGATAATTTTTGAAAAAGAAATGGATACTTTTTTACAAAAATTACTGATTGCAGAATATACAGTAATGGCAGTGTTAGGATTTTTAAAGATTTAAAATAAGGAAAACAACTATCTGTTATTTTCAGACCACACATTGATCTTACACATCGTTTTTGCATCCTAAATACAAGCTCCCTATCAGAAGACTGTCCTCAGAAAATAATGCCATATCGCAAAACGGAAGCAACTAGTCCATGGTATGCTGTCAAAAGAGCCTGGATGTTAACCTTTTTTGAAAGTTGAAAAAGTGCATATACAGATTTGCTAAGGCGTTTGCATAGATCCTCAACATGAGGCTTCCAAGTGAGTTGGTTATCAATAATTATACCCAAGAATTTAGCCATAACTGCTTCCTCAATATTAAAGCCTTGGTAGGAAATGTTAATATTTGGTTTTGACGGCGTTGGTGGAAGTGCATAATTTTTGTTTTATTTAAATTTATAACTAAATTATTATTATTAAGCCACTCTATAATTTCGCGTAAACAGGTATTGATATCACTTTCATAATTAACTTGGTTTGTACACTTTATTATAGCGGTACTGTCATCCGCATTGTTCATACTAATATATGTTGTTTTATCTTTTAGCAACTAAACTGCTTGGGAGGATATACAGCAGCTTATATATATATATATATATTCCCAACATCAACTCTAAGAATTTAAGTTTAATTGGTTTTAATATTTACTTGCTCTTAAACCTCTCTCAACTTATTAACGATATTGTAAAGGCGTTTCAAAACTAGGTAGGTACTCTACTTGTTTATTCCAATTCATAATTTACAATGTAGGAAGTGATATTTATACCTAGGTTGTTATAGGTTAATTCGTGCAATAATAATTGGGGCCACTTGCCGAGTCGTATGTAATGAGATTGAAGTAGGTTTAGAGAATTGGTTGAATGGCATAGGTATAGGTACATACTACGTATGTACTAGTACTTCTTAATAGTTTGTGTATATACCTACATAAAGCCTATACATATAATAAGTCATTGAGTGATTGATTCCTGTGACAAAGCCGTACAGACCGGGGTCAATTTCCGAACGCACCCGCATAGATTTTACAACCTTTTATTCGTATTTAGTCAGTGCTGGTGTAATTTAATTTAAACCCAATTTCAAGTGGGATAAAGCTGGGTTACGATTGTAGCGAAATCTTATGTTTATGTCCTGTCCAGTTCTCCCCTTCTTGTGGACCACCGACATGCAATTTTTCAATCAAACTCACTGGTAAGAACCTCTACAGTGTCTTCTTGCAATTAGACATAAATAAAAAGAGGGGCAACCACTTGCAGAAATTCGTTAGGTACGGTTAAAATTATCTAACAGTAATTGACTAAAGTTTATTGTGACATAAATCCCAAGATAGAAGTTACAAGCACAGAAACATATTTTATCTAAGATATTTGATCTATAATTTTATACTTTAATTGGAATATTTATTAGGTAGTTTAGGTGTTTCTAAAAACTATCCAATTATATTGTGTATGTAATTTAAACCCAATTTCAAGTGGGATAAAACTGGGTTACGATTGTAGCGAAATCTTATGTTTATGTTCTGTCCAGTTCTCCCCTTCTTGTGGACCACCGACATGCAATTTTTCAATCAAACTCACTGGTAAGAACCTCTACAGTGTCTTCTTGCAATTAGACATAAATAAAAAGAGGGGCAACCACTTGCAGAAATTCGTTAGGTACGGTTAAAATTATCTAACAGTAATTGACTAAAGTTTATTACAAGCACAGAAACATATTTTATCTAAGATATTTGATCTATAATTTTATACTTTAATTGGAATATTTATTAGGTAGGTTAGGTGCTTCTAAAAACTATCCAATTATTGTGTATGTACTTTCTTCAATAATTTTTATGTAGAAAAAATTTTGTTAGCAAATTAGCTTATATTCCCAATATAATAGAAAACAAATTAAAATCAAAATGCAGTTTTCGATAACCCACATTTTGTAGAAAAATCAACTCACCATTTATTATATACCGTTGTCTATCATTTATAAGCTCTTTCGACAACTTTGGGCATTCCTTATTTAAAACAGTGCACAATTCATGCAACTTTCCACCACTTTGTTTACTAACAACTTCGATAAAATAATTACACTTATCAGCATCTGCAGCACTGGTAATCAACTCAAGCTCATTTAGACTAAACAGACCCTTTTTCACAAGCACGTCTAATAAGTTCGTATCACACAATTCTCGAAGTAATGTAGCTTTGTGCTGCGCGAGACCGGCACAAACATCACCGACCGTCGCCATCGTTAAACTAACGAAAACGATAAACGAACGAAGAACGAGCAAATGAGTAAACGAGAAACGAGAATCGAGGAAGCGAGAGCGAGCTAGCCGGCAGCCGGCACCCGGCACTACTAGCGGAAGAAAAAACACGGCTGCCTGCTTGTGCTTGGTGCTACCCATTGCCATTCAAATTTCGAACATAGTGTTCTGTGATTCAAATTTCAAACCATTAAACCAAACAGAAGTCAGATTCAGCGAGTAGTTTATATTGAAATCTCTTTGTTACTCTACTCTACTCTTTGGAGTAGAACATCTTGAACTGTTATTTATTCTGTAGTAGTAGGTACATAAAATATGATATATTGTACGTGGTAAAGCCACGCTGCAGCTATATTATGGTTTTAGCACGAATTGCTTAGCTCGACCGAGGATGGACCACGCTCTCATAGAATACCAGCGTAAAATAGCAGCTTAATACTGCTGTGTTTCGTATGGTGAGTCTAGAGATCCGGATATCCTTTTTTACTGGAAACGAGGCATTCCATCTTAGTCCTCAAAGATGACAACGCATCTCCGTTTTGATTCTTAATCGATGATAAATGAAGATGATGCCACACCATGCACTTACCATTAGGTGGACTGTGAGCTCGTTTGTCACACTTATTCTATAAAAAAAATCTTCCTTGCAGCAGCTGCAGGTATAATTACAAAAAATTAAAACGGTCGGCACTCATAACGGAAATGTAATATATATTAATATTAGTGATGGGCCAAATATTCGTTTCGTTTTCGGTATTCGGCATATTCGGCAGCTTTACCGAATATTCGTGGCTCGGCTAAATCATCGAATATTCGTTAAAGTGGTACTCAAAGTGTCCTCTGTATTGAAATGTACGAAATGAATAATGCTTTGCCTTTCATAATTTAACGTGAAGATATATTTTATTTATGGGTTAAATCTACTTATATAGCGTTATGTTTTTGAGGCACTGTAGATTTATTTCTAATTATAGCAAATAGAAAGCTTGATAAAATGTTTTTGAAATGAAACAAAAAAACATTACATTACACTCCACACTACTTTGGTTCCACTTTTCAACGTTCCACATTCCACTTTACTTTGGTCGTCAGTTTCTCTAAAATAGCTCCAAATACTAGATCTCCTGCCACTCATTTTTATCATATAATTATCAATTATCCCTAAAAATAACACAACAAAATACTTTTTTCTCACAAAAAATGTCGAAACATCATGTATCGGCAATTTACTCCGTACTAGATGATGCAATAACATGTCAGGTGTGGCGGGGGAGGGGGGAGCGATGGACAGAGTCCGACTACAACCACTTGAAGAAATTGACTAGCGGAAGAACTAAATGTTAAGAATTTTGCATTTTACTAAATGTACTTATCTAAATGTAAAACATGTAAGCCTAATTACTAGTAAAATAATTAAATAATGGTTGAATTGACGACGTCGATGCATGGCGCGGCGGGCGACATCACTCGGCGAGGGAAAAAACGAAACAGCTTAAATAATACCTATATACCCGCTAGCACAATACGCTACTTTTGTTCGAACCTGTGTTGTTAAACCTTTTGTTGACTATTAGTTTGGTGGGAATATATGAAATGTCAATATTTAAATGTAGTAACAGCCTACAGAGTAACAGCTTACAGAGGTACTTATTCATTTTTGCTGTCATAATTATCGATCGAAGTACAGACTAAGGAGGTTAGTAAAAAAATCGAGGCATTTGGTGTCTCGATCAAGAGTGAATCGGGACGTGTCACAAGCCCCTGGAAAATCGGGATGTACCGATAAATCGAGATACCTGGCAACACTAGCTTCTTCTAACTCAGGGCTATGAAAGATCGCGAGGTGACAACGCTCTGTTTGCGACTACGGTTAAAAATACTATTGGATACATAATATATAAATACTGATATTCAATGTAATTTTTTAGGGGACAGTGTGGTTTGCTTCTAATTAATGTACCGATGATTGTCTTTCTTTTTATCCTGTTTTTCGACCAAGAGAGATAATTAAATCATAGAAATATTAAAAACAGACGGATTCCCAACATTACAAACAATAAAGAATATACCTACATATAAGAATAAATAATGTACAAACAATGCTACAAACAAAAAAGTAGGCAAAGGCCTGAAACCTAATATAAGGTAATTAGAGGGATAGATAAATACCTAAGCCAACAAATATTTATTAATTATTATATATTTGTGGAAAGCCACGATTTGTTGATTTTCAGGTCCACGAAATCTATCTAATGCGTAAAAACTTCCGAGCTTCTCACGGAGTTGGAATAGAGATATCTGTGCAGCTTCCTCATCGCCCAACAGTAATAATCACGCAGCTCCACCCTGCAATATCGTGGAATTCCTCCTTCCTGTTAACTTACAGATAACCAACCATCTTTTGAAATAAGTGCCGGAAATTTCTTATTTAAGAACCGCATCCCGCAATAATTATTTTGTGATTTTTCTTACTCTTGTTAGAACTTATCTTTTAGCATAAGAAGAAAATTGAAATTGCGGTATTTAAAAAGCATAAACATACGGTTGAAGTAATTGATTTAATAAGCTTCCATTTCAAAGTCAGAACCTATACATTGTTTGTGTTCGAATCAGTGTTACATAAGTGGCGGATTTACCAGCAGGCTTAGTAGGCTGGAGCCTAGGGCGGCACATTTATGGGGCGGCGGATTTTTAGGTTTAAAATATTTCTCTTCCTCATTGATAGACTCGTATTCGAATTAGAAAAGCGGCGGGAGGCCTTCTACAGATTCAACTAAAAGTTTTCGATTTTGAGCAAAATGAGTGAATTGTTATTGTTACGCGTCTTAGTCAACGGCACTAGCGCCATCTAGTCTAGAACCGAAGAACTAAACTTCTTGAAGTTGAAACTCGAACTCTCGGTACCTTGCGCGTGTTTACTTGAATATTCTGGATATTTCCGTGCTAATTTATATAAATAGGCGCTGCAAGATGCGATCGGGGAAGTATTGAATTCGGCGAGACAAGCGAAGCTTCGGAGCGAAATAAAGTGAATTAGTGTGATTAATTATTAATAGTGTTTTAAGTTTTAATTTGTGTAAAGAAAATTAAAGTGTTAATTTAGGTAATTTTATCGGCAATTTTTATTGTCACGAACCTCAAGCTCGTAACAATTGGTGTCAGAAGTGGGATAAAATCATGCCGATTTTACCTAAGGAGGAAACGGAGGGTGTCCGTACCCGAAGTCAACGCCAGCAGGAGACGGACCAAAGAAGATTTGGTGGTGCAACGCCGCAGACGTCGGAGGGCCAGCCGCCGGCTGCAGGCCCGTCAGTAGCTCCTACATCTGCAGCACCTGACTTAGGTGCTCTGATGGTGATGCTGCAGGAGCAGGCTCGCCGACAGGAGGAACAGGCCCGCCGACAGGATGAACAGGTCCGTCGTTTGGAAGAGCAGCTGCGGGGCGGACAGGAGGAACAGGCTCGCCGATTGGAAGAGCAGCTGCGGGGCGGACAGGAGGAACAGGCCCGTCGGCAGGAGGAACAGGCCCGTCGTTTAGAAGAGCAAATCCAACACGATAAGGAAGAGCAGATGCTCCTCATGAAGGACCTTCACGCTATCTTCGGAAAAAAGATACGGGAGGT
Organism: Parnassius apollo; assembly: GCA_907164705.1. NCBI lineage: Eukaryota > Metazoa > Arthropoda > Insecta > Lepidoptera > Papilionidae > Parnassius > Parnassius apollo. The sequence goes on along the minus strand of CAJQZP010001062.1, from coordinate 1,244,904 downwards.
GAAGGATAAGGTTGCTCAACATGACAACCGCCTGTCGGAAGCTGAAACCCGAATCGACCAAGTAAACAATCGGGTTGACAACGTAATGGCTGACGTGAAGAAAACGCTGGACGACCTCAAACTTGGGGATGGAACAACAGCTCCCGTAGTAGATACAACACCTTCGCTACATGGATTCAAAGTGCCGCCGTTCAACGGGACCTCTTCCTGGTCGGCCTACAAAATCCAGTTCGAGGCCGTCATGGAGGCGAACGGCTGGAATAAAAGCCAAGCCATGACTGCACTCACCCTAGGCCTGCGCGACCAAGCCTTAACTGTGTTGGAAGCTCTCGGTAAGAAAGTGACCTACGAGCTTGTCTACGAGCTCCTTGAGGCCTTGGAGGCGAGATATGGCGACGCTCACCTGGAACACGTCTTTCGCGCGCAGCTTAAAGATTGCATGCAGCGCAACAACGAAAACCTGCAACAGTGGGCCCTTGAGGTGGAGAAGATGGTTCGAAAAGCATACCAGTCTGTACCTGCGCTCATTGAAGGGAAATTGGTTCAGACACTCATCGACGGCATCCGCAACCTTGAAGTCAGAGCTGCTGTGAGACTCGGGCACCACGACACGCTTAAGGACGCCTTGGCCCATGCACTGGAGGTAGAAGCCGTGCGGCAGGATCATCGTTCCCATCGCATCAGGGAGGTTGCAGCAGCTAAAGTACGCGACCGCAACAAAGGATACAGCCCTAGGTGCTATGGCTGTGGGGAAAAGGGCCATCTTCGATCCAGCTGCCCTAAGCGAACCCTAGAAAGGGAAGGTGAACGGCCTCAGGAGGGTAGTGTGGCAACAGCATCGCCCAGCAGCAGCAGGGAAACGAGTAAAAGCCAGAACTGCGGGGCGGGTGCTGGCTGAAGTTAAAAGAGCCCCAAGGATCTCGATCTCACAAATCCATGATGGGAACAGTCTAATCATCAAGGGCGAGGTCAACGGAATGGCCCGTAAACTGACCATAGACACTGGAGCCTCTCGTACGGTTGTTAGTTCCCAACTTATAAGTCAGTTCCTTTGGGACTCCGCATACAACCGAGAACGCATTAATTTGGTAACAGCTACCGGTCAGCGTATATCCGTCCGTGGAGAGAAGGAGATGGAGTTGAAACTAGGCAACGTGATCTACCTGCATAATGTCATCGTGGCTGATATAATGGACGACTGCATCCTTGGCCTAGACTTTATGAGGAATAATCGTCGTGAGATCGACGTTAAGCAAGGTGTTTTGAAATGTGGACAGGAGAAACTTTTTATGGAAGTTGCGTTACCAGGGAACGTGCACAGCATTAAGAAGATTGTTCTTCCGCCGAGATCAGAAACGATTGTGCCGGTTAGTCTTCCTCGAAACGCTGGGCAAGCTCACCGTTGTGTACTTGTGGAAAGGGTAAACAATGACCTTCCATGAAAAGTAGCTCGAACCTTGGTCAGGACCACTGACATCTCAGGAGTACGTGTGCTGAACCTTTGTGACCGGGAACAGATTATAGAAAAAGGCACGCTGGTTGGTACTTGTGAGGAAGTGGATTGGTTACGTCGGTGCCGATATTTATCGAGTGAGACCCCTAGCAAGGACGCACAAACGAGAGTGACCACACTTATGGAAGATTGTCGCAGCGCTCTCTCCCCGAACGAAATGGTCAAGGCAAAGAAGTTGTTACTCAAGTACGCCAATGTATTCTCATCAAACGATGCTGACATAGGAAAGACTGGCTTAGTTCAACACAAAATAAACACAGGAGAAGAATTGCCTATCCGTCAGCGACCAAGAAGACTGCCGGTAGCACGTGAAAAGGAAGTAGAAACCATGATTGAAGGAATGGTGAAGGATGGTGTTATTGAACCTTCCTCTAGTCCATGGTGTTCACCCGTAGTGCTGGTAAAGAAGAAGGATGGCAGCATGCGGTTTTGTGTTGACTACCGCCGCCTGAACGACGTTACGAAGAAGGACAGCTATCCCTTGCCAAGAATTGATGACACGCTGGACATGCTTACAGGAGTAAAGTGGTTTAGCACGCTGGATCTAAAATGTGGCTACTGGCAAGTTGAAATTGATCCTAAGGACAAGGAGAAAACCGCGTTCACGACGGGAAAAGGTCTGTGGCAATTTAAAGTAATGCTGTTTGGGTTGTGCAATGCTCCAGCAACGTTTGAAAGGCTGATGGAACTTGTACTCACCGGGCTAATTGGCGATGCCTGTCTGGTCTACTTGGATGACATCATCATCGTGGGCCGTACGTTTGAGGAACACCTTCAAAACCTGGAACGCGTGCTCATGAAGATTCAGAGTGCCAACCTCAAGTTGTGTCCGAAGAAATGTTCACTATTCAAATGGCAAGTCAACTTTTTGGGGTATGTAGTATCGGAAGAAGGTATCCGCACGGATCCAGAGAAAATAGCAGCTGTCAAGGATTGGCCGGTTCCAAAAGACAAGACGCAGGTTAGAGCATTTTTGGGTTTGTGCTCCTATTACCGGCGATTTGTGAAGAACTTCGCAGATATAGCCATACCTCTGCATAAGCTAACTGAGGAGAAGCGACATTTCTGCTGGGATGAAAGTTGCAATATCGCATTCCAGGAGCTCAAGGACCGTCTGTGCAAAACACCTATTTTGGGATATCCTGATGCAAGCAAAGAATTTATAGTTGACACAGACGCAAGTGATTTTTTACGTGGTAGAGCCATGCTGCAGTTATATTAGTAGTATAGTTGTAGCACGAATGGGTCGGCTCGACCGGGGAAGGACCACGCTCTCACAGAATACCAGCGTGAAATAGTAGCTTAATGCTGCTGTATTTCGTATGGTGAGTGTAGAGAACCGGAGACCCTTTTTACTGGAAATGAGGCATTCCATCTCAGTCCTCGCGGGTGACAACGCATCTGCATTTTGATTTGTAATGGAAGATAGATGTAGATGTCTATGGGCCGCAGCAACCATTTACCATCAGGTGGACTGTGTGCTCGTTTGTCACCCTATTCTATAAAAAAAAGTGATATAGGACTTGGCAGTGTGTTGTCTCAACGGAATGGTGACCAAGAGGTCGTGATAGCGCACTTCAGCAAGTCATTGTCAAAACCGGAAAGGAACTATTGTGTCACAAGACGCGAATTGCTAGCGGTGGTAAAGTCATTGCAGCATTTTAGCAAATATCTTCTGGGGCGGAAATTTCACTTACGAACTGACCATGCTGCACTAAAATGGCTATTGCAGTTTAAAAATCCAGAAGGACAAGTTGCTAGGTGGATTGAACTACTGCAGGAATATGACTTTGAGATCGAACATCGCAGCGGGAAATCTCATGGCAACGCAGATGCATTATCACGTAGATCTTGTCCTGAAGATTGCAAACATTGTACTAGGCAGGAGAGTAAGGAAGTGGTATCCGTGAGGATGCTCAGGACAGACCACCTCAGCAACGAGTGGAAGGACAGCTTACAACATGCACAGCAGGAAGATCCGGACATCAAGCCGATTCTGGAATGGATGAAGGCCAGTGCTCCCAAGCCCAAGTGGAGCGACGTCTCAGCGATGAGTTCGACCACTAAAAGCTATTGGGCCCAATGGGACAGCTTGCTGCTTCAGGAAGGAGTTCTGTGCCGTAAATGGGAAAATGTTCGGGGAGACAGCTGTAGTTTACAAATGGTTGTCCCTAAAGCTAAAGTACCGGATGTTCTACAGCTGTACCATAATGATTGTTCAGGAGGCCATCTGGGAGTTAAACGAACTCTACTGAAGATCCGAGAACGGTTTTACTGGGTCCACTGTCGAAACGATGTCGAGGACTGGTGTCGCAAATGTAGAAGTTGTGCGGCTGTAAAGGGACCTCAGACTCGTAGTAGAGGTGCATTGAAGTTGTACAATGTTGGTGCACCATGGGAGAGAATAGCCATTGACGTGGCGGGCCGTTTCCGGAGAGTGAAAGCGGTAACAAGTATTTCGTGGTTGTGATGGATTACTTCACTAAGTGGCCAGAAGTCTTCGCCATTCCAAATCAAGAAGCTTCAACAGTTGCAGATAAACTAGTTCATGAAGTCTTCTGTCGTTTTGGAGTACCTTTAGAGATTCACAGCGATCAAGGAAGGAATTTTGAATCTCAAATATTCCAGGAAACTTGCCGAGTTATGGGTACTCATAAAACAAGAACGACTTCTTATCACCCGCAATCTGATGGAATGGTAGAACGATTTAATCAGACATTGGAGAGGTACCTAGCAAAAGTTGTAGACAATCGGCAACGAGATTGGGACAAGCACATACAACCGTTTTTGTTGTCATATCGAAGCGCTGTTCACGAAAGTACAGCAGTGACACCAGCTTTCGCAAACTTTGGAAGAGAATTACGGCTGCCTGCAGACCTGATCACCGGGATACCACCTGATTCTCTACGTAGTATAACCGATTATGCAAATGACTTGCGGAACAAAATGAATGACATTTATGAGCACGTCAGACAATCGGGCCAGCAAATGTCTGAAAAGATGAAAACCCGGTACGACCGCAAAATGAACAACAAAGGGTTCGACGAAGGTTCACTAGTGTGGTTGCATAATCCCGTCCGCAGCAAAGGGAAATCTCCTAAGCTTCAAGCTAAATGAGATGGCCCGTACCGGATTGTGACCAGGATCAACGATGTAACCTACCGGATACAGAAAGGCGCAAGAGGGACTCCTAAGATCGTCCATGTGGATCGCCTGGCGCGTTATTATGGGGCCGATAATGCTCGGGACGAGCATGTCTTAGGAGGGGGCAGTGTTACGCGCCTTAGTCGACGGCACTAGCGCCATCTAGTCTCGAACCGAAGAACTAAACTTCTTGAAGTTGAAACTCGAGCTCTCGGTACCTTGCGCGTGTTTACTTGAATATTCTGGATATTTCCGTGCTAATTTATATAATAGGCGCTGCAAGATGCGATCGGGGAAGTATTGAATTCGGCGAGACAAGCGAAGCTTCGGACCGAAATAAAGTGAATTAGTGTGATTAATTATTAGTGTTTTAAGTTTTAATTTGTGTAAAGAAAATTAAAGTGTTAATTTAGGTAATTTTATCGGCAATTTTTATTGTCACGAACCTCAAGCTCGTAACATTATCATCAACTCTTACGGAAAAGCTTTTTTCTTTGAGGAAACTATAACTATAATACTAGAACTATAACTATAAATACACTAGTGTATTTTGTATATTAATCGCGCATCTTAAGCGTCTTTATTCAGTAGTTTAACTTATGCTGTAATGATAATGATAAATTGATATTAAATGATTGTGTCTGGGACTGGGGGTGACTAGGGATGAATCGGATACTGATTATCCTACTACTACTATACGCAAGTAATAACTTGCTTTTGAATGTCAACAAAACCAAATGCATTAAATTTTAAATGTAAGGCGGGTTACTACTCATATTAAATTGAATGTTAATAATTTAATATTAATTTTTTTTTTTAAAAACAAGCTTTTATTTAAATGATCTAAAAAGAAGAAAATTAACTTTAAATTTAATCAAACTCATCAATTGATTACCTCACACAATTTAAATGATATAAAAGCTTGTCGCGAGATTTATCAATTTTATAAAAAACATAATTTCTTATCTTAGAATTACCTACTTATGTCATTATCAAGTTACATATTATATTCTTGTTTATGTATACAGGTAAGACGCGACAAGCTTTTATGTCATCATAAATAAACTGTGTAATGTAATAAATAAATTTTCTCTAATATTTTTTTATAATCTATTGTGGAAAGTCAGAATGTGTTAATAAAGACACGTATGGCAATTTACAGTGCTATTTTAGTCCCAACTTTAACATATAGTAGTGAAAGTTGGGTGTGGCAGAAGAAGCACGAGAGTAGAATAAACGCAGTAGAAACGCGGATTATGTTAGAGCTGAATCTGAATGACAGGGTAAGTAAAAGAAGAGTGTGGTTTGCAAGATGATGTCGTGACTAGGATTAAGAAATTTGGGATTAAGGGATTTGGTCATGTGGAAAGAATGAACGAAGAAAGAGTAACAAAGCAAATTTATATTGCAGAATTGAACGGCAGAGTTGCAAAGAGACATCCTGGGCATAAGTTAATCGACCAAATTGACGATATATTGAAAATGGGCCAAATTAAGAGTAGGTAGCCTTAACCGAAGAGTATGTTATGAGTAGGTATTTTGATATTGATGGAGGCGAGAGAGAGAGGTGTGTCAGAATCGTGCCAAATGGAAGTCTGTTGTCTCTGCCTACCCTCTAGGTGTCAAGCGTGAGTGTTTATGTATATAATTTATTTTTTATTTTTTTAAATATTCTGGAAATGTTTCTAAGTTCATTTCAATTAATGCGTCATTGTTGGTTGGCCAGTCGATCATTATTGTGGCATCGTGTGGTGACGCGATATGATGATGATGAGCGGTTTATGGATCTCCACTACCCTATATCGTCTCGTGGATGTCGTATAGGGGGTGACATCTTCCCGATAACAACTCAAAATAGTCCGCGAGCCAAGCGCGGCTACTATGGCGAAATAGTCCGCGAGCCAAGCGCGGCTACTATGGCGAAATAGTCCGCGAGCCAAGCGCGGCTACTATGGCGAAATAGTCCGCGAGCCAAGCGCGGCTACTATGGCGAAATAGTCCGCGAGCCAAGCGCGGCTACTATGGCGAAATAGTCCGCGAGCCAAGCGCGGCTACTATGGCGAAATAGTCCGCGAGCCAAGCGCGGCTACTATGGCGAAATAGTCCGCGAGCCAAGCGCGGCTACTATGGCGAAATAGTCCGCGAGTCAAGCGCGGCTACTATGGCGAAATCTAACCTACTAGCCAATCTAAGGGAACAGCCTATGTTTAGCCGTGGAATTGAATTGAAAACAGACTATAATGGATGGATGGATTGATGATCTTTGTTATAACGATGAACCAATCAATGCCTCAGTGGGACAGCGACAGAGTTCGGCTTAAAGATCTTTATTTACTCATTAAGACTAATGTCACTTACATGAGTACATTCATACAATTTGAAATAAATCACACAGAACAATATAATAAAATAGTAAACATAAATTAGGGTAGATCAAAATTAAATAGAAGTTGCAAATTAACTGCGTAGGAGCGATGTTTCAAGTATTGATAATATAAAACGGTGATCCAAGTTATATAATGTCTTGTTTTTTTAATGTGGTCTAATAATTTTTTTCTTAAATAATTGAGCGAACTTGTATCTTTTATAGTTCAAGGGAGTTTATTATAAAACTGTGCTCCCGCAAATGTTACGACATTTTTTCCATAATTAGTGCGAATATTTGGTAATACAAGATGGTTTGCGCGGCGTGATGAGTATTTTAGTGTTTCTCCTTTTGTGGTGAATGTTATATTTGAATGGATCATATTGTGTGTGATTTTATATATTAATATACTTGTGTTATAGATGTATAATTGTTCGATGTTCAGTAATTTCGTCTCATGGTATATTGTTTTGGTCGAAATTAAAAGTCGTAATGATATAAAAATTTTATTAATTTATTTTACAGTTGGAACATACAACTTAAGTGGCGAGCTTAATTTTTACAAGAAACAAGTGTTGTTTGTACGGCGTACAACAGTTATATAACTCAATGGCGTAAAAAAAATATTTTTTTTAGGTCTGGATTCTTACCCATGTGTTTTTATATTTTTATAGAAGAGGGAGCACACGAGCATACGGTTCACCTGATGTTAAGTGACTACAGCCGTCTATGAACATCTGCAACACCAGGGGAATTGCAGGTGCGTTGCCGGCCCTTTAGAAAGGAGTAAGCTCTTTTCTTGAACGTCCCTAGGTCGTATCGGTTCGGAAAAATCGCCGATGGTAAACTATTCCACAGAGAGGTCGTACGCGGAAGAAAACTCCCATTGAAACGTACAGTGGTGGACCGCCAAACATCCGGATGGTGTGGATGGTATCGGGACGTTTGTCGCGTAGCGTGTTCACGAAATTTGGCGGATGGGATTAAGGGGGAAATATAACCTCAAATGGCTTAGCAAGATCCTCCGTTATGCCGAAAGTATTGCAGCATTAATTTTGAAATAAATATATGGTAAAGTTGAGGATTAATGTTAAAGTTTATATTAGACGAAAACACGATTCCGTAAAATTTTCTCGATAGAAAAAAAATCCAAAGTTACCTCCAAACTGAACAATAAACCGCTGTTATTCATAAAATACTTTAAATAAGATCATGAAACATTGCATACTAACTGTACTAACTATAAAGCAGTGCTTATGTTATTTACTTTTTTTAAAATATCATTATTTTCACTGTAAAAAAGAAATTACCTAAACTGTCGGCGCGTAAGCTTGGTTCCTGTCGCTCCGTTAATATTGCTCCGGCTTTTGAAGGGAGAAGTTGTGTCGCTTACGATCAGAAAACACATTACGCAACAGGAAGACGTAAAATTAAAATGGGAAATAACCGTTATTTCCCATTTTAATTTTACGTCTTCCTGTTCCGCTTTATGGTTAGTTCAGTTAGTATGCAAAGTTTCATGCTCTTATTTAAAGTATTTTATGAATAACAGCGGTTTATTGTTCAGTTTGGAGGTAAATTTGGATTTTTTTTCTATCGAGAAAATTTTACGGAATCGTGTTTTCGTCTAACATAAACCTTAACATTAATCCTCAACTTTACCATATATTTATTTCAAAATTAATGCTGCAATACTTTCGGCATAACGGAGGATTTTGCTAAGCCATTTGAGGTTATATTTCCCCTTAATCCGAACAATTCCTCAGAGCACTCCTCGTGGTCGTGGTGTATGCGAAAGAAAATGAAAAGAGATGCAACATCTCTTCGCAGCGCCAGTGAATCGAGCCGATCGGAAAGCACTCGGTCGTTCATGATTGATGAGCTGGCACTGGGGAGCCCCAGCCCAGAGATAGGAACAGTATTCCGTGTGCGGCAGTACCTACGCCTTGTAAAGTTGCAGGCGGTGTGCCGGCATGAAATACTGTCCCACTCTGCCGACCACGCCAAGCTTTTTAGAGGTCAATTTGGGCTTCTCTCCCAAGTGACTACGAAACTGCACGTCACTCGATATGTCGACGCCGAGAATTCCGATACTGGCTGAGGCAACAAGGGCAGTGCCTTGAAACTGAGGAGATACGATAAAGGGGTCCTTTTTAGCGGTTAACGCGCAAACTTGTGTCTACTGAGGGTTAAACTGGACTAGATTTAGTCGCCCCCAATCAGAGACTTTGTTCATTAAAGACTCGACTTGAGACACAAGTTTGTCCCGGTACTCGGAGACGTTTTCCCGAGAAATATTGGCGCGGCCGGTGTACAGAGCATCACCAGTGCTGTCATTCGCATAGCAATGAATGTTACGTTTGCAACATATTATCATTGATATTGTAACGCTCCCTCCCCCCCCCCCCTCTTCACCCCTTCTCTTAATATATTATATTATTTATAATTACGTAATTTTTCCTTTTTAAATAAAATTATACATATGTAACCAGGATAAATAAAATATGTTTTGATCTTTCTAAAAGTTTAATAATAGGCCGTTTGAGTAGTTAGGTTGTACCAGTTCTGGCGCACTTGTAGAAAGGTTGTACCAGTTCTGGCGCACTGAGTCAGAAGTGGTACAAGTACGACGTTCGTCGACTCACAATCCTAAAAAAAAAAGGTTTTGGCATGCTCTGATCACGAATCTGCGGTCCATTTTTGCGTAGGATGCACGGTTCCGGAGATGAGAAGATCAATTAACTCTTATCTAATTGATATCCGCTACGAGCCTCAACCGTCATTAGCGCTCCATTGTCCTTATCTACTTATCTATTGTTGATTGACTACCGTCATTATCTATTATTCGTCAGCGTGTGGGTCGGCTTATGCTATTGTATTATACTCCTTTGTTCCTATCTACAACACTAATCTGAATCATCAATAAAACACATTACCTAATTTTGTTAAAATTTTTATTTATAAAATACAAAATCTTATTACTTATTATCTATAAAATAGGAGCGAAACATCTCATCCACTAACATATCGTTGTACAATGTGTTCTCTGTAAATATACTCGTAAAACTATGCATTGAACATCCCTGAAACTTATATAACAAATACATTAAGCAATATTCGCCACAAACTGAAGTCCTATCAACATTCCAGTTCCATCTTTTAAACACATTACCTAATTTTGTTAAAATTTTTATTTATAAAATACAAAATCTTATTACTTATTATCTATAAAATAGGAGCGAAACATCTCATCCACTAACATATCGTTGTACAATGTGTTCTCTGTAAATATACTCGTAAAACTATGCATTGAACATCCCTGAAACTTATATAACAAATACATTAAGCAATATTCGCCACAAACTGAAGTCCTATCAACATTCCAGTTCCATCTTTTAAACACATTACCTAATTTTGTTAAAATTTTTATTTATAAAATACAAAATCTTATTACTTATTATCTATAAAATAGGAGCGAAACATCTCATCCACTAACATATCGTTGTACAATGTGTTCTCTGTAAATATACTCGTAAAACTATGCATTGAACATCCCTGAAACTTATATAGCAAATACATTAAGCAATATTCGCCACAAACTGAAGTCCTATCAACATTCCAGTTCCATCTTTTACAATTTCGTACAGGTGCCCGTCCATATGAATCAAAATATTCACCGACGTCATTCGTATCGATATATAAAGCTACCCAATGTGACCCTGGTTTATCATCTGTACCCAAATTGCATATTACCTAGTCATGTCATAAATTCTATCACATGTTTAATGTAAAATAATTGAAACAAGTTTATTCATTATGTAACCATTTATATTTAAAATAAAATGAACTTAACAAAACATAGATTCTTATGACACTATAGTTTATTCAAAATGACCTCCGTAATTTTGAATACAGGCCTTCAATCTGCGCGGCCAGTCGTCTATCTCACCACGAACGAGGTCCATGTCATATCGGCGGCTGCCTTAATTAAAGATGTCTTGAGTGACTCGAAATTGGGATGAGGCTTTGAGCACGCCTTTTCCTCCAAGTGTTACCATATCTTGTAATCTAACGGATTCAAATCTGGACTGGTCTTTGTGTCGGATGAAGTCGATTTCACGCGCCGCCAGCCAGTCTTTTTTTTTTTGTTTTTAAAGAACGTTACCTCCACACTAGGTTTTTCTCCTGTATCGTGGGGGCAGTTTACAAACACAAATTTCACAAGGACAAACATCCAAACTCGGAACAATTACTTGTAGGTCGTACAAATACTTGTTCCGTGCGGGATTCGAACCCGCGACCCCCAAGCGCAGCCACTCATTGCTAAGCCACTACGCCACGGAACTGTCAAAAGTCTTGTGTGCTCTTCGCTCTATGAGCTGACGCCGAATCTTGTTGGAATACCCAGTGCCTGTTATTGAACATGGTATGAGAAACAGGTTACACAAGGTTCGTCAGGACTGTATTTTGATACACAACTGCATTCGTTTTTAACCTTTCTCACAAAAATGTACCTCTATTAAGCCCCAATAAGAAACTCAAGTATACAGTTTTATTTTCATGAACAATTCGAATTCAATAAACTTTTTTTGTGGCCAGCATTCTAAAAGAAAAGTTTTTACTGTGTGACAATACTTATGACCTGACTAGGTATATACGTTGGTACGTGGGTGTACATGGGCAGTCTGTTAGCAGCATAAACATTATTTTCTAGACTGGGGTGAATCTTTTTCAGATGTTGTTGTACATCTAGTGTATCCATGATATTACTGCTATTAGTAGATTACTACAGTACAATCTACTCAATGACTAACATAGGAATGATCAATTATGTGATTTCTAAATATTAAATTGCATTTTTTCTGTTATACAAAACGTATTTGAGTCATCAATACACTGAATAAGACGCAACACGAAGAATGTGAGATAAGGTTGTTGACGCATAAAGTTATTATCAATTCTACTGTAGAAATTCTTTAGATTAGAATTATTACTTACTGGTACTATATAAGACCAAGCAACTGCAGTCATGGAGTTAGTGTATGGTCGTTTGACCGCAGTGTATCTATCAATAATACATTTGCGTTACTTCAACGCATCAAAGGCCATAGATGTAAGTGTTTAATCTAATGACAAACTTACTTTTCTTTCTGTTATTTTTTACGTGTGTATGATTTTGAACGACAGGCCTGTTGGTCTAGTGGTTAGTGACCCTGACTGTTATGCCGGAGGTCGTGGGTTCGATTCCCACCCAGGACAAATGTTTGTGTGATGAGCACGATCATTTGTTCGGTGTCTGGGTGTAATTTATCTATAATATTTATGTATTTAGAAATATATACTTATGTTTATCAGTTGTCTAGTACCCATAACACAAGCTCTGCTTAGCTTGGGACTAGATGGCGTTGTGTGATAGTTGTGGAATATTATTATTATTATTTAGTGTTAACAAATTATATTTAAATATTTTGTGTGTGTATATGATTAAGCCGTGGTAGCTCAGATGATTAGCGCAAGCTGTTATTTTTAGAGTACGTAACGCGGGTTCGATCCCCGCCGACACCACTTAAATTGTAAATAGCAATCATGTCTGTTTTTATGATTAATTTAAAAATTTATTTTCAAGCAATAACCACTTGTAAGAAACCCAACACTTCATCACAAGAACAATGTAAACTTTTGTGATTATTTTTTGCAAATATATGATTATTACACACATAACGTTTGTTTAAATTTTTGACATTTACCAAACCATTGTATTTTGGATATTTGTATTCTAAATAATAAAAATTCTATCATTCGTCGTCAACATTTTCAAAAATTGTTTTTCTCTTGAACCAATTTTGTCTAATGTTTTTTGGAAATCAAACAAAATTTATGATTTATTTAAAATTTTATTTTCAAGCAATAACCACTTGTAAGAAACCCAACACTTCATCACAAGAACAATGTAAAATTTTGTGATTATTTTTTTGCAAATATATGATTATTACACACATAACTTTTGTTTAAATTTATGACATTTACCAAATCATTGTATTTTGGACATATGTATTCTTCAATATTAAAAATTCTATCATTCGTCGTCAACATTTTTAAAAATTGTTTTTCTGTTGAACCAATTTTGTATTATATAGTATACTATAACTAATGTTTTTGGGAAATCAAACAAAATTTATGATTAATTTAAAATTTTATTTTCAAGCAATAACCACTTGTAAAAAACCCACACTTCGTCACAAGAACAATGTAAAATTTTGTGATTATTTTTTGCAAATATATGATTATTACACACATAACGTTTGTTTAAATTTTTGACATTTACCAAATCATTGTATTTTGGATATTTGTATTCTTCAATATTAAAAATTCTATCATTCGTCGTCAACATTTTTAAAAATTGTTTTTCTGTTGAACCAATTTTGTCTAATGTTTTTTGGAAATCAAACAAAATTTATGATTAATTTAAAATTTTATTTTCAAGTAATAACCACTTGTAAAAAACCCACACTTCATCACAAGAACAATGTAAAATTTTGTGTTTATTTTTTTGCAAATATATGATTATTACACACATAACGTTTGTTTAAATTTATGACATTTACCAAATCATTGTATTTTGGACATTTGTATTCTTCAATATTAAAAATTCTATCATTCGTCGTCAACATTTTTAAAAAATGTTTTTCTGTTGAACCACCTTTGTATGCGATCACTTCGTCTTTGCACAAATTTCTAATAAACCAATTTAATATGGGAATGATGTTCTCTTGTTTGTAGGCACATTTTAATTCTTCGGTCACATCAAAATATGGAATGCCGTGCACGTGTATTTCACAATAACGAACAGTTTTTTTGTCTTTTGGCGACAAATAATTGAAAGGATAACTTGGCTGAAACAAATAATGATCGATAAACGAATCATTTTTATTAGATAGTTTTACGTCTAGAATAGCCATTTCTCTACATTGAAAATGTTTATGAGGATATGTAATGTAAAATCCGTCCATGTCGATGATGTATCTAATATTTTTTAGATTTTGTGTCATTTTGAACCAAAATGTTAAAAGTATTTACACGTGACTAAAATATGTTTGTTCCAACAAACTTCACATAACAATTCATTCTTCATTACTTCCCATCACCCCATTTCTTCCTTCTGCTCTTTTCTTCCTGTAATTTAAGAAAACAGAATCACATTCACTAATGATCAACTAATGACTGTCATTGTTAAAAAAAGTATTTTTTAACTTTTTACTTTCCGCTATTGTCTTTGTATTTATGGCTAGGAAATGTCCGCGGCGCGGTCTCAATGCGTGTTGGCGAACTTCACATGCCTTCGAAATTTTCTCAGACATGATTGCAATTAACAATTTAAGTGGTGTCGGCGGGGATCGAACCCGCGTTACGTACTGTAAAATTTACAGCTCGCGCTAACCATCTGAGCTACCACGGCTTAATCATATACACACACAAAATATTTAAATATAATTTGTTAACACTAAATAATAATAATAATAATAATATTCCACAACTATCACACAACGCCATCTAGTCCCAAGCTAAGCAGAGCTTGTGTTATGGGTACTAGACAACTGATAAACATACTTATATATTTCTAAATACATAAATATTATAGATAAATTACACCCAGACACCGAACAAATGATCGTGCTCATCACACAAACATTTGTCCTGGGTGGGAATCGAACCCACGACCTCCGGCATAACAGTCAGGGTCACTAACCACTAGACCAACGGGCCTGTCGTTCAAAATCATACACACGTAAAAAATAACAGAAAGAAAAGTAAGTTTGTCATTAGATTAAACACTTACATCTATGGCCTTTGATGCGTTGAAGTAACGCAAATGTATTATTGATAGATACACTGCGGTCAAACGACCATACACTAACTCCATGACTGCAGTTGCTTGGTCTTATATAGTACCAGTAAGTAATAATTCTAATCTAAAGAATTTCTACAGTAGAATTGATAATAACTTTATGCGTCAACAACCTTATCTCACATTCTTCGTGTTGCGTCTTATTCAGTGTATTGATGACTCAAATACGTTTTGTATAACAGAAAAAATGCAATTTAATATTTAGAAATCACATAATTGATCATTCCTATTTTAGTCATTGAGTAGATTGTACTGTAGTAATCTACTAATAGCAGTAATATCATGGATACACTAGATGTACAACAACATCTGAAAAAGATTCACCCCAGTCTAGAAAATAATGTTTATGCTGCTAACAAACTGCCCATGTACACCCACGTACCAACGTATATACCTAGTCAGGTCATAAGTATTGTCACACAGTAAAAACTTTTCTTTTAGAATGCTGGCCACAAAAAAGTTTATTGAATTCGAATTGTTCATGAAAATAAAACTGTATACTTTTTAGAATTTTACTCATTTTTACATATGGAGTGGACGCTTAAAAAAAGACCGTGTTGCAGTTTCGATTACGCGCCAATTAAATTTTTTGATATACTGAAAAATTTGAATATAACCAAAAGATTCGTTTATCGTACCATCAAACGATACAATGAAGACTCTAGTGTAGATGACAGGTCAAGAAATGGTCGCCCTCGATTTGTTAGGACTCCAGCAGTGATAAAAGCTGTAAAGGTGCGAATTCAAAGAAATCCCAAACGTAAGCAGAAACTGTTGGCCCTTCAGATGGGGTTAAGCAGAACCACGGCGTTAAATGAAGACTTAGGGCTTCGGGCATATCGAAGAAAAACAGGACATCGTTTGAATGCTCGTCTAATGGATCTGAGACTGAAGAGATGCCGCGCTTTGGTGAAGCGGTACGCCGGAAAAAAATATCGGGAAATTCTTTTTTCGGATAAAAAAATTTTTACCGTAGAAGAGAGCTACAACAAACAAAATGATAAGGTGTACGCACACAGTAGTGAAGAAGCGATCAACCGTATTATGCGTGTCCAACGAGGTCATTTTCCATCCTCGCTCATGGTATGGTTGGGAGTTTCTTATTGGGGCTTAACAGAGGTACATTTTTGTGAGAAAGGTTAAAAACGAATGTAGTTGTGTATCAAAATACAGTCCTGACGAACCTTGTGTAACCTGTTTCTCATACCATGTTCAATTACAGGCACTGGGTATTCCAACAAGATTCGGCGTCAGCTCATAGAGCGAAGAGCAAACAAGACTTTTGACAGTTCCGTGGCATAGTGGCTTAGCAATGAGTGGCTGCGCTTGGGGGTCGCGGGTTCGAATCCCGCACGGAACAAGTATTTGTACGACCTACAAGTAATTGTTCCGAGTTTGGATGTTTGTCCTTGTGAAATTTGTGTTTGTAAACTGCCCCCACGATACAGGAGAAAAACCTAGTGTGGAGGTAACGTTCTTTAAAAACAAAAAAAAAAACTGGCTGGCGGCGCGTGAAATCGACTTCATCCGACACAAAGACCAGTCCAGATTTGAATCCGTTAGATTACAAGATATGATAACACTTGGAGGAAAAGGCGTGCTCAAAGCCTCATCCCAATTTCGAGTCACTCAAGACATCTTTAATAAAGGCAGCCGCCGATATGACATGGACCTCGTTCGTGGTGAGATAGACGACTGGCCGCGCAGATTGAAGGCCTGTATTCAAAATTACGGAGGTCATTTTAAATAAGCTATAGTGTCATAAGAATCTATGTTTTGTTAAGTTCACTTTATTTTAAATATAAATGGTTACATAATGAATAAACTTGTTTCAATTATTTTACATTAAACATGTGATAGAATTTATGACATGACTAGGTAATATGCAATTTGGGTACAGATGATAAACCAGGGTCAGCTGGGTAGCTTTATATATCGATACGAATGACGTCGGTGAATATTTTGATTCATATGGACGGGCACCTGTACGAAATTGTAAAAGATGGAACTGGAATGTTGATAGGACTTCAGTTTGTGGCGAATATTGCTTAATGTATTTGCTATATAAGTTTCAGGGATGTTCAATGCATAGTTTTACGAGTATATTTACAGAGAACACATTGTACAACGATATGTTAGTGGATGAGATGTTTCGCTCCTATTTTATAGATAATAAGTAATAAGATTTTGTATTTTATAAATAAAAATTTTAACAAAATTAGGTAATGTGTTTAAAAGATGGAACTGGAATGTTGATAGGACTTCAGTTTTTGGCGAATATTGCTTAATGTATTTGGTATATAAGTTTCAGGGATGTTCAATGCATAGTTTTCCGAGTATATTTACAGAGAACACATTGTACAACGATATGTTAGTGGATGAGATGTTTCGCTCCTATTTTATAGATAATAAGTAATAAGATTTTGTATTTTATAAATAAAAATTTTAACAAAATTAGGTAATGTGTTTTATTGATGATTCAGATTAGTATTGTAGATAGGAACAAAGGAGTATAATACAATAGCATAAGCCGACCCACACGCTGACGAATAATAGATAATGACGGTAGTCAATCAACAATAGATAAGTAGATAAGGACAATGGAGCGCTAATGACGGTTGAGACTCGTAGCGGATATCAATGAGATAAGAGTTAATTGATCTGCTCATCTCCGGAACCGTGCATCCTACGCAAAAATGGACCGCAGATTCGTGATCAGAGCATACCAAAACCTTTAATTTTTTATTTATAGTATTGTGAGTCGACGAACGTCGTACTTGTACCACTTCTGACTCAGTGCGCCAGAACTGGTACAACCTAACTACTCGTTTGTAATATTTTTGGCGTGATCGTCTTAGTTAGGACCCTTATTTACGTTGTGTATGTTTAGTAACTTAGTTCTTTTAGGTGTCTTTTGGAAGAATGAATATTCACTAGAGCAACTGAAAGCTGTTGGTAGTGCTTTACAATCTAAGCGAACCCCGTTGACGAAGACAGGGCTCGAGAAAGGTTAAGAACATAAAATGTCCCTATTCCACTTGTTAACTTAATTTATTATTAATTATCCCTTCCCGCTGGAAAAATCTTACAATATATTTATACAAAATACCCGATACAAGGGCTTTGCTCTCCTACATTTATTTAAAAAAATGTAGGGGAGGTACATGCCGTGCGCGGTGGGCGCCAACCATTTTGATGCACTCCCCCCGAAGGGAACGCTAATTCGGGAACTGGACCGTATTCCACAGCAAAATAACTGGCGAACCAGTAAAAGAGGCTTGGCCCCTTGTTAATGCGTCAGCACAAACAACGACCGAAGTCGCGCATGTCAATGCGTGTAAACGCCATACCGAATACGAACGAATCCAGCCACAGTGAATGTACGTCACATGGTTTAGGCAAATAGGCACACTGGCCGTAAACCCCCCGTGATCGCCACCACCACACACACATCCTGCAGACGTGATGTAAGTGTATGGCATCACCACCAATTGCATGATCAGCACGGCTACTAGCCGCAGAGCGTGTCATGAGTCTACCGCTCACCTCAAGGGAATGGGGTCCCACGTTGTGCGGCTTTCAGCCGCAGCCTTGAGAGTCTCTTCAGATCCTTCCTCCAGCTACCACCCGCATGAGGTCGACACATATGCTCCACCAACCAATACAACGGCAAATATAGCCAAAAGGCAGTTATAAAATGTTAGTAATAATTTGCCATCAGAAAGGGTTTGTGTCACTGATGTTGAATAAATGCATTTTCGATCCAGGTTTTCTGACTCACCATCAAGTTTCCTTCAATCATTCAAAGGTGGGAAAGTTACAGAGATATACTATTATGTTGTTATATAAAACATCATGGAGGTCAGACAGTCTGCAGCCCCGTAATGAAAGGACCCGACTTGGGCAAAGCTACTTAGGTGTGAGTCAAACCAAGACACAGAGAGCGCCATTGAGAATAGCGTTCCACCAAACAACCATCGCAGAGACGCAATGCTGCAGAACGCAACAAGCATCAATACGACTAACGTCGGGCTTACACCATCCCAAGGTCCCCCATACATCTCATCAGATATAACCACCCGCATACCTTCATCGACCAGAACCACAAGAGTGCGTCGAATCAGGCGTAGGACACCCGCAGATCCATCACAAGACGCAATATCGCAAGTAGCAGTAAGCATCAATGCAACTATCATACGGATGGCGCTCCCTCGCAACACACCCATATGATCCCTATCGACTTTGGTGACAATATTTGTATTGTCGTTAACTAAAAAATAACACCAACGTATCATAGTAGCACGCCACTAAGACGCTAGTGAACAAAAATCCACGTATCATAGTGCTAATGCACTAAGACATTGAGTATGCCTGTTACACTTAAAAGTGCTACCAAGCACACTCATCCCAATCTGAAAGATAGACGACGCATCGCTATGCGCTACGACGCCGCCCACAAACGGTATGGGTGTGCGATGTCCACGGGAAAGCCGTATTGCTACAATAAACCCGCTTACCACTGGCACTAAGATGATATGTCTAGAACACATCGGTTAGCGATTCCAAGTTTACCTCGGACCAATTACTCGTGCAGCAGCATACACGCCACCATATTAATCCTTTTCAAGTCCCTTATATAGGACTAGTCATTTTGCTACAGTACTAAGAGCAGTCGGTCATCCGACCACACCATATAATACTTATGCATCAAGGAGACCTTCTATAATAATGCTTTTGTGTCATAGCCCTTACTATTATAGGTATGTCTTTAATATATAGGACTTCAACCCACGACTCTACTATTGTAATGCTAATTAAAATTAGAGACCTACTATAGTATTACTTTTGTATCATAGAGCTCACTATAATAAGTCATTAATATATGGGATTTCAACCCATAACTCTAGTCTCATAATGCTTATGCATCATGGAGACCTTACTATCATAAGTCCCTAATATAGGACTAGTCATTGTGCCACAGTACTTCAAGCAGTCGGGCACCCGACTACCCCATATATATGTACAACCTTGAGTATGCGTCTCCGACAGCTCCTCCATACAAACCATCTATACATGAACACTCTCCATAACTTAGTAAACCAATTTTCCAATCATCTTATAAATGTTATCTAAATATTTATAATATTTTCGACTTGTACTATTATTTATCATGTTTTAAATATTTTTATAAGTTTTTAATAAATTTATTTATTCTGAAATGTATTTATCTTAACTTTATGCTTATTAATGTAATTTTATTGTTTAATATATATCTTTTAAGGCTCCTTTTTTGATGCCCCCTCATATAGAAATTAATTATTAATTATTAATAATAATGATGAGCCGTCACAATATGCAGAAGAAAAAGCGTTGGTGATATTTAAGGCTAGCTGACCATATGCCAAGGCAAAATCATGAACAGATCTCCCCGCATGATCAGTTAAACGTGAACCAAGCCATTCGGCGTGACGGGCGTTAAAATCGCCGAGAATCACGATCTCTGCGGAGGGCATATAGCAACGCATCTGTAGCCATTTGGACGTGGTCGAAGAGTCAGTCTGTTTCGGCATTACCGCTATGGGACCTATAGAGGTACCCGTAAACGCGCGAATGGTCGTCGCTGTCTACGTGTAGCCAAAGGATCGCCAGGTTCGAATACCTTCAAGGCTCCCGAGGCGTCGAGGACAGATGTCCTCTCTGACGTAAACGCAAACTCCAGCCCGAGGTACAAAGGAGTGTTCCAGTTTGTACCCCGGTCAGGAGAGATACAAATCATCAGCCTTAGAGGACACCTACGTCTCAGACAGAAAGAGCAGAGGACGGAATTAAAAAGCTTCTGAAGGACTTCAAATATTTGTTTACCCCCCACTTTCAGAAGCTCCGCTGAAATTCCATACTCGCCCGTAGAGTTGCCGTTTTTAAGTGTTGCATATTACGCGATATATCGGAATAGAGTCGGATAAAACTTGTTCTTGGATCGTTACTCACGCTTGTGTGTGGCTTCAACAATGACTTGTACAGCTGCCCATAGAACCTCTCGATCTCACTCGAAATCTTAGACATCCCGGAAATGATACTGCCATATACACTTTGGTTAGTTTGGTTATGTAATAGTGGGTTAAGATACAAAAAAGTTGTGCCCAATAATTGCTAATTAAATGTGATGCGCATTGTTCGAAACGATAAAAAAATGTTCCGATGGTGGGTTTTACCATTTAGTTGGTTTGATATGTTGTCGTTATAAACTGTCTGCTGGGTCTAGCTGTCGGCAAATATCCCATAAATTTACAATGTAAGCGCATATTGTTGTGAAGAAGAAGAATTTAGTGAATAAAATACACATCAGGCAAGCCTGTATGATGATAGACTTTTGCCTGCTTCATTGACGCATCGTAACAACAACAAACAATCTACATACCATAGATAAGAGTGTACACAGAACACTATCTATTACTCCTCTATATACACAGTAATCTATGATTACTCCTACCGGAGAGAGTGTATATACGGAAATCATAGTTTTAATCCCAATTATAAAAGAAATATAATCTATGTAGAGTTATTTGTTCTCTTGTATAAAAATTCAGCAGTAAGGTTTATCACAAAAAATAGTTTTGTAATGGCTCCCAAAATAAGAAACGCTGTAGATGGTAAGAAATTTAACTGTAGTTTTATTTAGTTACAATCAATATATTTTAATCTATGTATATAAATCAAATAATCATGGACTTCTAAGCTACAACACACTTTAACATTTTTGATTCGCAGATACAGACTCTGGCTCTGATTCTGATAGTGGGTCTAGTGGGAGTCGTAGCAAAAGCCCTAGCCCGGCACCATCTGGTAAAGAAGGTAGTAAATCAAGGTATGGTAATATTTACTAAATTCAAATATAAAAGTTAGGATACTAAAATGCATTTTAATGTGAACACAATGAAGTTTAGGTGCATTTATTGCATCTCCTTTATCATATTATTCAGTTTTATTTTACAAGTAAAGAAAATACTTATCATATTGTGTAATTTCCATTTAAATGCAGGATGGGGTTGATAACCACCATGTGAATGAGTAGTGATAATAAACCTTGTGGGCATCATTTCATTATTTTGTTTCTGTGTCACCTGCAATTATCACTGTACCATCCTATGCGCTATGCGCCAAACGTACAGGCCTGTATGGAAGGTCGCCCGTGAAAATGATATATTTTCATCTAACCTAATTGTTAAATATTTTAAATAGGTAAAAAATTTAATTGTTTATAAATTAGTGCAATTCTACTTTTATAAATATTATCAATCTCATTTCAAAATTGTGCAAACAACGCACGAACGAATCGGCCAAGTCCCTTGAAATTGTATTTATTTCATTATTAAAAAGAAGAAATAAAGGTATTTCTTCTTTTAATTTATTAACATAGTTGAGTAATGTAATAATATAATGTTATATTTTCTGAAATAAATACAGTGGATTTTATTTATTACGACTTTGGTTGTAGCCACCATTTAACTATAGCGACGTTAAATCTAAGTCCCTTGAATTTAAAGCATACTTTAGTACAAAATTCATGTGGCTTAGCGATTTATGTAATGCGTTCGGGTATGCAACTGTTTTTAATGAATCATTTGTAACAAATTCTTAGAAATCCCATGCAGATATTGAGACCTGAGTCGGCCACCAAAGACACAAAGATTTCTTTTTTTCACAAACATTTCTTATCTTTTGTTTACATCTACACCGATGGTCAGCAAGTGTGGAGACCTTTACCTTTTGTTTATAGATATCAGCTAAGTGGGTAGGAGAGCATGTAGGTTTCGGAGTTAAATTTATGGTTCAGTTATGAAGTGATATTCTGAGTAGCAGTGAATAACTATGTGTGCAAATATTTTCAATAATAAATGAATATAAACTATACATGTGTACGTGTCTGTATCTCTTTACCTTTGCTTGTAATGACTTCAAGATATAAGGACGAAAATAGAGTGGTCCCTTCATCGTCCTTATACCCGAAATCCACTGTATTTTTAAAAAACTAATATAAAATAAAAAAATGAAGAGAAAGGTGTATCAAGATTGTGCCAAATGGATGTTCATAATTTCTGCTTACATACCCTAGTACACTGTTGCTAGAAGGCAGAAATTGGTAAGAGCTGCACACCACCTAGTGGTAGGTTTACTTTTATATAATATGGTAAATTTAAGTTTATATATATATATATATATATATATATATATATATATATATATATATATATATATTTACTACTATGGTATATTTTTTTTATAGGATAGTGTGACAAACGAGCACACAGTCCACCTGATGGTAAGTGGTTGCTGTGGCCCATAGACATCTACATCTATACTCAATTAACAATTCAAAATGCTGATGCATTGTCACCCGTGAGGACTTAGTAAAAACAGTCTCCAGTTCTCTACACTTACCATACGAAACACAGCAGCATTAAGTTACTATTTGACACTGGTATTCTCTGAGAGCATGGTTCTTTTTGGTCGTGCCGACCCATTCGTGCTACAACTATACTACTAATATAACTACAGCATGGCTCTACCACGTAAGAATAAACATTATATGATAGTCTATAATATAACATATTTTATATCAATTACCAATTTCAGGTCAGTGTCTCGCAGTCCACAGCGATCAGGAAGTGAATCTCCAAAGTCCAACAACTCTGTTCGCTCCAGAAAATCTTCTAATGCTTCCAATGCTTCTCGCAGTAAATCTAATTCTCCAGCAGGTTCAAATAGATCTCGGTCAGGTTCTCCTCAGAGCAATAAATCTGGTTCTTCAAGCCCTAAATCTCAAGCCTCAGGTAGCCCAAAAGAAAGAGCATCTAAGTCACGGTCTAGAAGTGGCTCACGCAGGTCTAGATCAGCATCAGGCAGTGCAAGATCTAGATCCGGCAGTGCTAATTCACATTCTCCTAGCCCTAAATCTGGGGCACAAAGCCCAAAATCACGTTCACAGAGTCCCAAGTCCAGATCACAAAGCCCAAAGTCGAGATCACAAAGTCCTAAATCTCGGTCACAGAGCCCAAAAACAAGATCACATTCATCAAAATCTGGATCAAATAGTCCAAAATCGCAGAGCGCTAAAAGTCGCTCAAGATCTGTTAGTGGTAGTCCAAAAAGTAGAAAGTCCAGATCAAGATCAGGAAGTGTGTCATCTAGATCCAAGAGTCCAGAAAAGGAGCAAGGTGGGGCAGATAGTAGGTCGAACTCACCGAATCTTATGATTGATGATGAGCAAGTTAAAGAAAAATCCAGGAGTAGATCTAGGTGAGTGTTTTTAAATTAATTTGGTTAAAATCCATAAATTAAAACCATTTCTTGTAAAGTTACAAGAAGAGTAGTCTACTACACGGCAAAAATTGGCATGTAGTAGCAGGAGTTGAGGTTTGCTCCCCTCTCCCCCTTCCCCTCCTGCCGGAGAGAGATAAATATTATTATTTTGGGGTTGGGTCTATGGGATTTTCTTTTGCATTTTTCCTAAAGAATGGTGTTTCGGTCGGTGAACGGTTTTCATGGGAGTGGTGTCGTGGTCCAGGGGAGACACCCCACTCCCCCCGCTCTCCATCCCCACTTCTGTCAAACAATTCATGTTTACCCATTTGTTTAACATTCAGTATATCTTTATTTTCAGATCGGGTTCAAGACATTCGAGATCGAGGTCTAAGAGCAAATCGAAATCTAAGAGTCGATCCAGATCACACTCGAAAAGCTCTAATGCATCTGAAGAAGAAGATGGCGGTAAGCAAAGAAAAGTTATTTTCTATTTTGTATAATAATGTTAACTACTTATAGTGGTGGAAGTAAGTATAGTTTCCAAATAAATCTTTTTATTGAAAAAGAATATCTATTATAAAACCCATTTTTGCGAATGCTGACGCACATTTTCTATTTGGAATCTAGATTAACCAAGAATTTCCTATCCTAGAACGAAACGAAGAAGTAAGGAATTCTAGATCAATCAATTTATTTCAAGAGTTCTTTATTTTAGTGCGAAACTTAACTATCCTACACTAAAATGCCATGAGGTCTATTTTCAGTTGTGGACTTTACTCTTATTATTTTCTACTATGCTAAAATCCATCCGTATTCAAGTTCTAAACCCTTTCGCCTGATAGAATTCTTTAATCTTTAACAGACCCTATATCAAACAATGTTTTTTTTCTTTAGGTGGTAAAAAGAAACGCGCCGTTTTATCTGATTCTGAAAGTGACGCCGGTAGCCAAACTGTTTCAAAACGTAAAAAAGAATCTGACAGCGGTTCTGATACAAGCGGCAAACCCAAAAAGAAACTCAAGAAGGTTATAGATTCAGATAACGAGAATCAAGAGGAAGGGGAAGGAGACGCAGGTATGTCACAAAATTAGATCTTCATATTATATACCAATTATTATAAGATATTAAGTTGCAGTTGAAAGCTTAGTTAGTTAGTTAGTATTTGTTCGACTAAAGGAAACAGCATCTAAGATGTCACAGACTATTTTCTAACTTAGAAAGGAAATCTATCAATTTGTACCTTACCTTCTACTTACTCTCTCTCTCTACGTACCTTCTACCGAACGCACTTAAGAACTCTTTTGGAGTTTGCATATGTGATATGGGGCCTGTATTTTCGTAAAGATATAATAATACTGGAAAATGTTCAAAGGAGGGCCACAAAAATGGTAAAACGACTGCAGAACATTATATATGAGCAGCGAGTGAGAAAGCTTAACCTCACAACACGAGTGCCGTAGGCAGAGAGGTAGTCTGATTGAAACATACAAAATACTGACAGGGTATTACAATGTTCCTACTCTGCCAAATTTGTACTTACTAAATAGCAACAAATGTCTGGGAGGACATCAACTTAAACTTTGCCATAGGACTGCCAAGCGGAATCCTATGAAGAATTTTATAACAAATCGTGTTGTCATCAAGTTGAATAAGCTACCACAAAATGTGATTGATGCTCCTACATTGATTGCTTTCAAGAACAGCCAATCTGTTCTTATAATCTAAAATAAATATATAGGATAAAATCTCCAAACATTAAGACGCACACGCATCAGCATTTTTAGCTGCTAGTGTGTTTATGTATAAATAATTCAATAAAATAAAATCTCTAAATATAAAAAATATCCCAGTGGTGTTCCCATATAAATTCCAACAATATTCGAGAATAAGCAAAGGGGGCTTGAAGATTTCATAATTTTATAAAATATACTTTAAGTACTTACTAATTACTTAATTGCCTTGTTGGTCTTGTGGTCATATGCGTGACAGCTGATCCTGTTCATGTGATCCCGGATTCGAATCCCGAGTCATGCTAAATTTTGTTTTGTGGTTTTTGTGTCAAGAAATTCTCAGTAGCGGCCCAGAGTTCAGTAAGTTGGTAGTGTTTCAGAAATCGTTTGGTCTGTGTTTCAACATAAGGGTTAGGGGATTGGAGAGGTCACCAGCGCGTTGAGCACACACTCTCGTGTACTTTGATTAAACCTGCCGTGCGCAGATGGTTAGCCTTTCTTGTGACTGGCTGTCATGATCAAAAATTCGGTTTGCAGGACATTATTTATTATTTTTTTAGTGACAGCGGATGCACTGTTCGGAGATGCATCAGATATTAGTACGGAAGATGAAGGCGAAGGCAAAAAGTCAGGCAGATCCAGATCTGGATCAAGGTCGAGAAGTCGTAGTGCAGCTAGGTCCGACGATGAACGACGTTCTGGTGATGAAGCGAGGGCTAGTGGTGACGAGGTAACTAACATTTATTTTTAATTTTCTGGCATTGTTATTTGTGTGTAAATAGTATTTACTGTGTAAATTATTTTACCCAAAAAGGAAAACCGTGAAAAACCTGAAGAGGAAGAAGAGCAAGAGATCCCTGAGACCCGTATCGATGTCGACATGCCGAAGATTTGGACAGAATTGGGCAAAGAGCTACATTTCGTTAAGTTGCCTAACTTCTTGTCAGTTGAAACTAGACCTTATGATCCCAATACTTATGAAGATGAGATTGATGAGGAAGAAACTTTGGATGAGGAAGGTCGAGCAAGGTACATAAGTATAAAATACATATTTAAAAAAATACTTGTGATGACGACATAGTACCCCATTTCGATCAGTGGGTGTTGTTAGAGGTGAGCATGGCATATTATGCCAAAATGATCTTTGGAATTATAATAAACTATCCATCTCATTAGCGCGAGGTGTAAAATATCTAGAACATCCGTGTGAACCGTCTGGTACTACGATCAACACATCTACATAGTGATGGTTAAGGCAAAGGTGCTCCCTGCAATGGGAGAAGTCCTTGTTCACCATCTTCTGTTTCTTCTTTTTTCTGATCTTTGATGGACTGATGACGATCAAGAAATCGCTTTTAAGCGTCTGGTACTGTGATCGCTTATCCTTCTGTCAAGCATGCAATCAAGGCAAACTTCTCCCTAATAACATACTAAACAGTGGATTTTTTTACCATCCCATTAAAGTCCATCGATGGACAGAGACCTATTGTCAAGTCCCAGTATCCAGTGGAATATAATTTTTAACAATCTTGAAAAAAGTATAGATGTAAATACTTAATATTGTTGTTATTTTATAATATTCTAGATTAAAGTTAAAAGTGGAGAATACGATACGGTGGCGCACCGTATTCGACAAGGAAGGCAACGCACTAAAGGAGTCAAACGCACGCATGGTTAAGTGGTCTGATGGCAGTATGTCGCTGCATCTTGGGTCTGAGATATTCGACGTTTACAAACAACCGTTACATGTAAGTAGGCGATCATATTTTTAATTCCATTTTTAAGGGATCATCGTCATCCATCATATTCAAGTATATTGTTAAAGCCAGCCCTTTGTCACTTGCAAGTTGCAACTCCCTCCAAGTTTGTTTCTGTATTTGCAATTTGTATTATGTAAAATACAAAAAAAAAAAAATCATATTAGTTGTACTTCCAACTGTTGTCAAATGGTAAAACAACCTTGTTTCTAGTTATGAGGTAGATATTTGTACCTATTGATAGTAATCATAAGTCATTATATTTATGTTAAACATTTGCCGCCAACTGTGCCATAAAATGGCGAAACAAGACGCCTCATGTTGCACATTGCATGACGCACCTCTGTCGTGTCGACGTGTATTATGAAAAAGTAAAGAATGCAAAATAAAAAGAAAACTTCTTAATAATTACATTTATTGTAAGTCAAAAATACGTACATAGACTAAATAAAAGGAATAAAAGTCTAAAAGTGACACATCGCACGCGCCTGTCCCTAGCGCTCTGATAATTTATGGTACCGCGGGCAGCGAATGTTTAACATTAGTATAGTAATCAATAAGCCACTAGGCAGGGCTCGCTTTAAGCCAATAGTGGAACCCAATCTTCAAAAAGGTGGTTCCAGTGACTAGAAACTAACCTCTTATATAATTGTACCCATAAAAGGTAGTATAGTTTCAGTTTGAATATATTGCCTTTGTGATGATGGTATAAGGCCCATAATATTTTACAATACTGGGCAGAGGCTTCTCTCATTTCTGAGATAGTTATTGAAACAGGGAAGATTTCACCACTCTGCTGCTGGTTTAAATTTTTCTGCACATGGTTTAAATTTTTTTTCTTGGATTTGCATGTTATGTCTTTTACTATTGAGCATTTGCTTAGTCAGTTTTATTCATACTGAATTGATCTAATCAAATCTGATTGGACACTGGTTGATCGCATTTTAAATTTGTACTTCAATGTAAAAAAGAAATATAATGTGGAATAAAACAAATTTTACCCATTTTATCGCATTTAATTTTAACTTGTTTAATTCCTACTAAATCCGTAATCTACTACAATTTACTACAGCTGGTTGTGAAGCGTTTCTTGCTAATTTCACATTTTAATTTATGTTTCCAGGGAGACCACAATCATCTCTTCGTTCGGCAAGGAACAGGTCTGCAAGGGCAAGCTGTGTTCCGTACCAAGTTGTCCTTCCGACCACATTCTACTGAATCATTCACACACAGAAAGATGACTCTATCGTTGGCAGACCGTTCCACCAAGACTTCAGCTATTAAAATCCTGTCGCAAGTGGGTGCTGATCCTGATGCCGATAGAAAGTATCAGTTGAAGGTAAGCAGGAATCACCACCATACAATCTATCTAAAATCACCATATAAATGTTAAAAATCTTTTATGTTTTAAATAAATACACTCGGCGTCAAAAAAATCGCACATCCGAAAAAAATAATTTAAATACTATTTTAACACAACAGGCCAATGGCAATGTTGTGGTTTGAGGGTATCATTCGAAAGGTAATTTCATTAGCTTTCAGGAATTTTAATTGAATTTTACTTTTATAACGAGACGAAAGAGAAATTAAAGAAAAAGACAGGGTATGTACAAATTTGCAAATTAATAATTTAAAAAAAATAATAAATACAAAAAAAGTTCTTAAAACCTAGTGTTACCCCCCCTTGCCTTGATAACGGCTTCCATGCGATCTTTCATGGACCTTACAAGGGTCGCAACAGCCTCTTGGGGTATTTGTTCCCACTCTTCAAGTACCGCATCTTGGAGCTCTTGAAGAGTGGTTGGAGCTAGATCTCGAGCTCGCACGCGCCGTTTTAGGTCATCCCAGAGATGTTCTATTGGGTTAAGGTCTGCACTTCGTGCTGGCCAATGCATAACAGGGATATCGACCTCCTGTAAATAATCCCGTACAATAGCCGTGGTTTGGCAACAAGCATTATCATGCATTAACATGAATCCATCACCGACATAACCAGCATACGGGACCACATGTTCCTCCAGGATTTCAGTAATGTACCGACCAGCATTTAATGACCACCCCGAGTCCGGGAAACGCACACAAGTTCCGTTTTCCCGTCGACGGAAATGCCGCCACAAAACATACACGAGCCACCCCCGTATTCGACGGATTCTTCGAAGCAGGGTTGTGTGAACCTCTCACCCTGTCTTCTGTAGACCCTTCTACGTCTGTCATTCCAGAAGAGACAGACCCTCGTCTCATCAGAGAAGAGTACGGTCTCCACTGTTCTAGAGTCCACTCGCGGTAAACTCTAGGCGATCTCTGCGATGCTGTGCAGTAAGTTTTGGACCTTTAGCAGGTCTATGGGCTGTTATACTCTTTTCGTGTAACCTTCTTCTTATCGTAGAAACACTCACAGATGTTCTCCGAGTTGATCGAAGCTGTTGTTGCAACTCAACAGCATTTGTAAAACGGTTTCGTAAAGATGTCGTAACGATGAAACGGTCATCTCTTTCTGACGTGCACCGTTTTCTTCCAGATCCCGGTTTTCTAACATAACAACCAGTCTGCTGAAAACGTTGGAACACCCGTCGAACTGAAAAACGGGACAATCACTTGAGCGGCTTCTACAGAGCTGGTGTCTATCTTTACTTGTTCTTATTTGGGTTACTTGTTCACGTGTGTTCACTGCAGTCTAAATTACGACTGACCCATATTTCATTTTTTTTTGCGCCCGAAGCAATTAAAGGGCTACCCTATACATAGGGAGGCGGAAAATGCATTACGCATACCACGATAGCCGGTCTATCGTGGTTATGAGGGACTCACATCCTACCGGGGAACCTAAGTGATACCTTCTAAAAACCGCCTTTATGGACAGGCAACTGGCTGATTAAGCTTTATTGTGCCTTATGGTGAGCGACCTTTTTTTGGGAAAAGAGGGCGCAGGCGGCTACGAGCCGCTGAGGGAGTGCCTATGATGGCAAATTAATTATGAATAAATAATTTAATTTAATTAGAGTTGGCCTGAGCCGCCAGGAGGCAGTTCAGGTCGTTTGATAGTTTATTAGGCGGGTCCGAGTGAGAGTTTCTCGGCCTGCGGACTCGATAGCGAAGGGGGGTGGGGCTGCATAAGTAGCTGCCTCACGAATTAAATGGTTTGAGTGCGACTCTGAGGCTTTGAAGAAGTTCTCAGAGAGTTTTTTGAGAAATTGTTGAATTGTGGGGAGCTCTAGGTCCCGATGAAGGTCGGCATTACGGACGTACCAAGGTGCGTTCGCAGCTCGACGACAGAAAAGGTTTTGAACTATTTAGAGTTCATTAATAATTTTAGGGTCGGCGTGGGCAAAAATGGGGCCCGCGTAGGACATGACTGGTCGTATGCAGACCTTATAACACCTACGTAGGCGGTCCCATAATGAATTGGCCTAACTATGAACCAATAAAGGAAATGAAACGAAACCAATTTTATTTTTCAATATAATCACCATGAATACTAACACACTTCTGACATCTGTGAATCAACATCTCTAAACCTTTATAAAAATAATCACATTTTTTATCCTCAAAATGACTGAAGACGGCCGCCTGCAACTCTTCATCGCTTGAAAATTTTCTTCCTCTTAAGTCCCGCTTTAAATTTGGAAATAAATAATAGTCGGACGGGGCCATGTCTGGACTGTAAGGTGGATGTTGAACTTCTGTGAACCCGCATTGACGAACTGCATCCTTAGAAACACCAGCGGTATGAACAGGGGCGTTGTCATGGAGCAACAGGACACCTTTAGACAGCTTGCCTCTTCGTTTTTCCTTTATCTTGTCTCGTAATTTATATATTAAAGAATCATAATATTCGCCGTTCACGATTGTATTACGTTCTTTAAAATCCACCATCAAAATGCCTTGAAAATCCCAAAATATTGTGCACATCAGTTTTTTAATCGATTGTTGCACCTTTTCACCCTTATAACGCCATTCCATTGACTCGCGCTTGCTTTGTGGATCATAATACAAGATCATAGTTTCATCACCAGTCACTAGCCGCTCGATCACAGTCTTTGGATTTTCGCCACAAAGATCCAAAAACTCCGAAGCGCAGCGCACTCTTTCCTGTCTCTGTACCGTTGAAAGAAGTTTCGGTACCCATCTTGCACTCACTTTTTTCATGTGAAGATGTTCATGGATCGCGCGATGAACGGTACTCTTAGAGAGCCCAAGCCTTGCTGCAATGTCTCTAATCTTCAAACGGCGGTCACTCAGAACCTCCTCTTCGATAAGAGCAATCGTTTCGGGAGTGAGCACTTCCACAGGTCGACCGTCGTGGCCAAAGTCTTCGACGGTTTCTCTCCCGAGGCGAAACTCTTTCACCCAATTTTTCATTGTGCTATAGGAGGGGGCAGACTCCTTATACACGCCATCCAATCGTTCTTTTATTTGGGCAGGGGATAAACCTTCTTTAAACAGAAACTTTATGACACTTCGATACTCAGTTTTCGACATTTTGAAAAAATACGCGACTCTCGTTATTCAAATGCCTGTTAAACTAAGACTAAGCATTTCATGTCGATGCATGTTTTCTATATTAAGTGCACGATAAACGTACTATTTAATGCAACACAACATGTAGCGACATGTCGCGTTGAACTATATCAGGCCAGTTCATTATGGGACCGCCTGGTAAATATTTGGCGGTCGTATGCCAGGGGACAGGGGTCCCTAGCATACGTATTGGTGGAGTGTTTTTGAGACGGCGTCGTTTATAATCGAAGTGAACGGCGGAGCTCTTCTCCGGGTTCACATCGATGCGCCATTTTTTGAACCAAGCTCCTAGGTCGTCAACTGACTTTTGAACCTTGTTCCTTATGAAAGGTAGCGAGATACCTTTGCAGTAGATAGCAGTGTCGTCTGCGAAGAGGGAGAGCTGAAAGGTTCGGAGGCTGTAGGGGTGAGTTCCGGCGGCGGACCTCATCCTCCACTGCCTGGACGTGTGAGGGGTCGACGGGTTGAGAGCTAGGAGAGCATTGTGCGGCAATGCTATCTGCAAAGCACTCAGCCTTTTCCTCGTCCTCGAAGGCAACCGTACCGTCGGGACGGGAGAGAGGGGGAGTGTGGGTAATAGCGTCTATGCGGAGGGCTCTAGCCATCTGATAGTATCCTGTATGAGATGGAGAGATATTCTCCATGAGTTTACCCTTTTCGAGGTCTCGAAATTCAGAGAGGCGGAAACGGAGTTCTCGTTGAATACGATTGGCCGTGCGCCTATATTCGGGGGTGGGATACTTTGCTGCTCTCCAGAAAGCAGCTTTTTTGGCTTTTAATAGGTTGCTAATATGTAGGGGAAGCCCACTATTGTTAGCAACCGGGACGACCCTTTCGTTCTCCTTATTCGGATTTAATAAGGGTGGAGAGTGAATCGACCGCGGTGTCGATTTTTTCGGGACTGTCTAAGTCCGACGGTAGGGAGATGGTAGAGTCCTGTGAGTCCAGAGCTTTAGCTAGGGACTCCTTGAATCCCTTCCAATTAGTGAAGGTTTTCGTGTGTGTTGGGGGAGGTGGCTGATGGCCAAGAATGAGGGAGACCGGTCGGTGATCGGATCCTAGATCGTCTAGTGTCTCGATTGCTCTGAGGTTGAGAGAAACTCCTAGGAGTAACGCAAAATCTAGTACATCGGGGGCGTGATCGGTATTATCGGGAAAGTGAGTAACACCGAGGGGACTATGGACGGTAATATCAAGAGACTGCGTGATATCGAGCAGTATCTTGCCACTAGGGGACGTAGTACGGCATGTCCATTCAGTATGCTTGGAGTTAAAATCTCCAAACATAATGACTGAATTGCCTAAAGATAAAATAGCCTCAAAATCTTTTTTGAGGGGGTGGGTTCCTGAAGGGATGTAACAGGAGGCTATGAGGATGGACTGATGTCCAGTCATAGCTAACCTGCATACCGTGGCTTTCATGTTGGTAAGCTTCGGAGTAGAAATGGGCGAGCAGTGAAGTGTCTTCTTGTAATAGATGGCCGTTCCGCCGCCTCGGCGGTCGGGTCTATCATTACGAAGAAGAGAGAAGTTTTTAATAGAAAGGCCTTTAGTGTCCTTAGTTTTGAGATTAGTTTCTTGTAGGAGGAGGAAATCGGCTTTACGATTCCGAAGAAAGAGCTTAAGCTCTGGGAGGTTATTTAGCAAACCGCGAATATTAAAGGAGGATACAAGCGATAAACCCTTAGGTTTGATACGACCGTGAGACTTTGGTAGAGTAAACTGCTCTGTCATTGATGTTAAGTTAATTAAGTTAGCTTAACTTACAACGAGCACAAAAGATTATGATGCTCTGTAAGAGCGAGGAGATGGTCCGGAGGGGACCTCGCAGCGCGCAATTTGCGTGCTAACACCGCGATTTCACTAACTTCGATGTTCCTAATAGCGGAATAGATCGTTTTTAGGTCTTCAATAGTGGGCTGTGATTGTTGTGGGGCGGGGGTTGTCCGCGGTGGGTCTGCCTTATTGGGGCCTCAGGGAAAGACTGGAGGCTGCATAGGCTTTGAGAAGCCCGGAGGGGGCCGAATAATGCCCTGAGGAGGCCTAGGGGGACCCTGAGGGGGCCGAGAGAAGCCCTGGATGGGCTGAGAAAGGCCCTGACGGGGCCGTTGATAGAGAGCCGGGAATGAGCGGTCATTGACCGGCGGTGGAGCTTGCCTACTGGGGCGAGGTTGAGGTGCGCAGGGACAGCTTCTGTAGTTAGCCGGGTGGCCTGTTTGTTTACACAGGACACATGCGGGTGGCGATTCGGCATCTTTGGGCCGAGGGCACTCTGGTGTTGTGGGGTTCAAGGCACTTAACGCACCTGGGTGGGGCGGAGCAGTTGGCCGCCGCATGGCCATATAGCTGGCAGCGGTGGCACTGCGCCGGGAATCCGCGCCTATGTGGGGGCTCAACCTTCACTCTCGACAGGCCACACATTGTGCGTACCTCCCGGAAGATGTCTTTTGCCTCCGGCACGTTGGTTAGGATGACAAGGGCTAGATTGAACCTCTTGCCCGTTCTACTGTGCATTTTGTGCACGGCTTCTACGGGGAACCCTTGGGACTTAAGGTCCTCAAGGATTTCCTCGTTGGAGAATTCAAAGGGAATGCCTCGGATGACGGCCCTGACTTTACGCTCTTCCGGAAGAGCGTACGTGTGATACGAAACTCGTTCGGCTGTGAATAGCCTGGTGAGTTGACGGAAGTCCTCGATCGAGTTGGGGATGATTTTAATAGCCTCCCCGAGGTTGATGGCATGGTCGTATTTGATGCCGGCGTCGTAACAGGTTTTCGATAGTTGAGTAAATCTTGCCTTGTCTCTTAGGAAGACAGGGGGCGGGACTTGCTTCTTGGCAAGGACTGGAGCACATTGAGAGGCTGGTTTGGTCGAAGTTGGGATGTCTAGTGACAAGAGTGGGATCGCGGCAGCGGCGGGGGCTGCGGGGGCAGAGGTGGCAGCGGGGGCTGCGGAGGTTGTAGGAGCGGCAGGGGCCGCTGAGATAGGGGGGTGCGTTTTATCGCGGCGCGCTTACCGTTGCGCTTGGAATTCACCGTGGTGAATGTAGACTCCCCGGTTCCGTCGGAGTCACAGGATTCCGATGAGCCGGTGCCTGAATTGGTGGCGGGCCTCTTCCGGGAGGCCGGCGCAGAGGACTCGGAGCATGCGTACTCCATCTCTAGGGGGGCAAAAGAGTTCCTTGTTTCGTGGTATGTCGCGATTACGGGCGGCGGTTGGAGTGCCTTAGGGGCAGTGGGAGGAGCCTGGGCGGCGATGGTGGCGATGGCGGCGAGGACCGTCTCATCGAGGTTTATACCATAATGGTTTATGACGGCGGTGATGGAATTAGCTACGTTATCTGTGGCTATTTTGGGGCAGTTGATCTATTAGTATACTATTAGTAAGGATTGGTTGTGGGACGGGTCCCTGTTCTCGGTAGAACAGGGACTTGAATTCGAGACGTACTACGAGACAATATACACGTATAATAATAATGCAAGAAAAACAAAGAATAACAAGAAAAATAATAAAAATCAACAATACAGTATAACAGTAAAAATAACAATAAAGATAACAGTAAATAACAATAACAAGCGGAGGTCAGTCAAACCTCCCCGCCTGAGGACAGGGGGGCAAGAACTGTTAGCGGTGAAAGACTCACCGGTGCGTCGGCGCTGTACAGCGCGAGCAGGACAGCGGAGGCGCGAGAGCGAGAAAACACTACTGTACAAGGACGAGAGCGCGGACTACCTGGATGCGACCGCTCGAGAGCGATGACACAGGCGATGCCCATATTTCATCCAGATCGACCCTTTTATACCCTTTTTAGATGGTGTAACTAGCGTCCTTACTAACGAGCATTTGACAGTGTTTATTTTTGACGCTCTATAATGATAAAAGTTTTAATGATTTCATGATTTTTTATTAATAATGTAAAGCTATTCAAATACCCATTTCAAACATACCAATATTTATATAAATATAATTCGTTTCTAGCCATTACAGCCATTTTTCGCACAAACTCAGAGAGGTGCGATTTTTGTGACGCTGAGTGTAGATTGACTTGGCTCTCGCATGAAAACACAATGTATCTCACAAGTAATTAGATTGTTTAGTGCGATTGCCAAGTTTATTTATTTATTTAAAACAAAATATTTTTAACTCAAGTTATGATCACTATGTTAGGTTAGGTAATTACGTAATAACTTAAAACAGAAGGACCTTTAAGTAGGGACTGAATAAATTAACCGACTTGGTATTACATGGATCTCACAACTTTTTACGGTAGAAGAACTGAGTTGCGAGACTTGTTTTTCTTTACAAGTTATGTTTTTGATGGCATCTCATTACTTTTTGTAGATAGTCTTACTTTTTTCCTTTCCGGTACCTTCTACTTCTTGAATACTAACAACTTACCTATCTACACCTATTATACACATACAGGTACACTGATTCATTCACTGCAAATGTAACTTTGTAATGAAATAATACTAGTTTTTACGGAATTTATCGCGTATATTTAACTTTTTAAATACCCGACGTTTCGAACGCTTTACAGCACTCATGGTCACGGGCGGGACTCACGGGGACCAGATTACAGGTTAAATGTAAATTACAAAAAAGTCTTACTGGGTTTCTTCTCTGGACAGAAGCTTTTTCCCGAACCATTGAAAAAACATGTGTTTTATTGCGTTTTATTCATTAACTAAAACCAACAATACCCTTGGTTAAGTTTTAATATTGTGTCAGGATAAAATTACTATTATTATGGTTTTTAAAAATAAGTCTTAAGTCTTGATCATTCATTATTTCAAAAAAAAAAAAAAAAAAGAAACTTGAGATATCTGTCAATTATGTGCAAAGAATTTAGTCCCTCAATATGTTTAGTAGTGTGTGCATTACAGAGACGTTTGTTTATCCTTCCGCTCCTCCCTGCTTGTCACCTGTATTCAGTGGTGCGTAACCAATATTAGTCTCAACCAAAATCAATATTACTACACTAGATTTGGGTTGTGATATGATAGGAGAGGATAAGTGAGCTTTAGAGAGAATGGGAGAAGATAATAGTGAGCGTGAGAGGATTGAATACGATGGGTGAGGATATGAAAGGAGAAGATTGGAGATAATAAGAGTAACGGTAGTGGATGGGACAGCAAATAAGACGAAAGGAGAACTTGGGGAGGAGATGATGAGAGAGGATGGGCGTGATGAGATGTTGGGAGAGAATGGGTGATAATAGGTAGGCATGGGAGAAATTGGAAGTAAGAGAATGGCACAGGATGGGTGACGATAGGAGAGAACGGGAGAGGATAGGAGATTATATGAGAGGATGGGAGTTGTTGGGACAGGTACTCTTGAGTATTCGGCTGCTTCATTGGTTTGGTTTAGTTGGTAGTTTCTGCCAAGAGAAGCCTGGAGTAGAAAGAAAGAAAGAAAGAAAGAAACATTTATAATAAATAGTAGGAAGTCGGCAGTGTTTTAACACTGCTGCTTTTTAAGCTGTTGGTTCTGTGCCTAATTTCTCTTTCATAGAGTTGGATTACAGTCACATTGAACAATGAGAGTGAGAAAATAGCGAGAACATCTATGCTTGTGCACACACTGAAACTATAATTTTGTCACAAATGTAAAATTTTCCTTATTTTCATTGATGTTATCTGTCTAGACTGGAATTTGGTCTGGGGGATATTATTATAGTCTAAGCTGTATACCGCACGGTTGGCTGTATGAGTGGGGCTGTAAGTTTGTTAGTCATACAAAATATAATTACTTGTTAAATAATAAATTATATTAAACATATAATTTAATATATTATACGCTATATTTTTTTTAATAGAATATGGGTGACCAATAAGCACCTGATTGATAACAATGTTGGATAAGAATCAAAATGTAGGTGCGTTGTCACTCCTGAGGACTAAGATGGCATGCCTTGTTTCCAGTAAAAAAGGATTTCTGGTTCTATAGATTGACCATTCATAACACAGCAGCAATAAGGTGTTATTTTACGTGTTGTGTATTTCTGTGTCTATTTTTCTGGTCGTACCCGTGTTAGTAGTGGTGTAAAAATATACTCTACCCCATATCGTCTCGAGCATGTCGTAAGAGTTGTGAGAGGGAAAATTAAATGGGAGATGAGCAGTAGCATCTTCGTCATAACAACTACAAAATAATAAAAAATGCAGTTGTCAAACTACTTGCCAAGCGTGCTATGGCTAAATCCTCTTATGAGGCAATCTATACGGGAGGCCTATATTCAACAGTGGACTTTACAGCTAACCATTACTTTTACAGGCTGTAAAAGTAACGGTTAGCTCTCTACAGCGATGTTTGCTGTATTAAGGTGATACCTCGAAAATTTGGTGGTTTTATTATTTAACATATTTTTTTTAAGTTTTATAGATTACAAACCAAAGTTTGGTATATGATTTTTAACTATATGACCTTGGATTTCATAAAAGGAAAACACGTTATCATGAAATTTTCTTGATAGAAAAAATATGCAAAGTAGGCTCTGATTATAATTACATTTCTCCATGACATCACAATATATGTATTTACGAATAATTTCATGGAATTACTTTTAAGGCATAGTAAATAATCATATCTAAGTTCTCATAAACCAATTTTTTAATCCATAACGAAAGTTTTGTTAGTATAAATAAAAATGTTGTTTGGCGCTTACTTATTTTTTTTCCGAGCACTTACTTGGTATGGATATCTCTTTGTACTATGAAGTCATTGCATCACTTTCATTTTGACACTCCTGCCGTCGTCCGTTAGCTTTACCTACCGACAAAGGAATAAGCCACGCCCACACTTCGATTCATTTTCAAGGTATCCTCTAAAGTGGGGTTGTAAGTTCGTTGGTCACTTAAGTTGAACAAAAACGAAACCTGTTAAGTGTAGTACATAGCCGTTATATTGTGGTGAGTGTAAGAACGCGCTTGCAGAAAGAGGAGATGGAGCTGCGGGCGGCGATGCGGTCGCGAGCGTCAACGCGACGCGCTCGGCGCGGTGGAGGCGGAGGCGGCGCAGGGGGTGGCGGCGCGCGGGCAGCGGCGCGCGACGACTCCGAGGACGAGGGCGGCGTCTCCCTCGCCGCCATCAAGAACAAGTACAAGGCCGGACAGAAAGGTGACCGCACACTTTTATATCATAAATTTTTTTTATTTTTCATTGAACTTACGTTCTATAAGTGAAACCAAACCACTGGTTTCAAGGATAACAGTGTTTACACTAACATGTTTATGTATATACGTATGTATATGTGTATCATATTTTTTTAATGTCTAATATATTATTTATATGTTATTTTATTGCATGTATTGATATTATATTAGGTATATTTATATTGCACCACCTATCTAGTATTCACTGTTTTATTCTTTTACACCTTTGGTTGTCTGGAAGAGATCGTTATTTAGCGATAAGGCCGCCAAATTGTTCATGTAATCTGGTCTTTGTTATGTTCTTTGTAAATTTGTTTGTGGTGTACAATAAAGTATATTCATTCATTCATTCATATCAGTCGCAATTCTACTACAGGTCAGTGCAGTCGGTTCATAACGATATGGCGCCTCTAATGCCGAACCGATACAATATTTTCATGTCGTAAACATACCTACATACTGCGTGAAAATAATTCTAAATGGCGCGTCAACTTAAACGCTCCGATACCGTTTTAGTCCACGAGTTCCTGGCCTTTGTTCTATAAAAATTGGACTTCATTGACCATTGGTGTCTGGAGACGAGATCATCCAAGCGAAAAAGGTGTAAGCAGATTTGGCCATGATCCAAATCCATCTTATCACACGTCCGACGAATCTGAACGAGCGGCAACAAAGCTGAGGAATGAAGTCACTATGTTGCGCAATATAATTGCATCATCTGCGAATTCACCGCCGCCCCGTCGCAGAATGTAAATATATAACAAAAGTTAGTAAGAATTACTTCGCCCATATTCGCTCAATAAAATATTTAATAATTATGTGTCTTACCTAGTTTGAGACCGCAGAGTGAGGATGCCTTGTGTAGAAACACGAAACATTTTATGTTATTTAGCAGATATCGGCGAAGTAATTCTGACCGACTTTAATATAATGGATTTCCGCAAAGAAATGCCTGATTCTATTAATTATCGTAAATATGACATGCGGTAACTATAATAGTAGTCATATTTCACTGATGATTGCAACTTCGTCACGCGATACTGCCTGTCAGCGGGTTGATGGTGACTGTGAAACTAGGGCGACCTTGGTCGTCGTTGCATCACCACCTCGGCTCTTGACTGAACCCATAAGTACTCCTGCTGCCCAAGCTAACCTCACTATGAGGGAAAACGTTTACGGATGTTACCTGGAAATCTTCACAACCGGGCACCCTCTTGTGGTCGAATACGACAGAATGAGGATATAAAATCAGTTCCCGTGGTGACTCGAAACAATAATGATAATGACGGGTTTACTTTTGTTGAGAAGAGACGTCGGTCGAGACCCGTCTGTAACCAGCGTGGGACCGCCATAAAAACTCATGTACAACTCTGTTGTGGAGCTCACCATACAGCTCTACATTTTCCGTTTGAACAAAAGTCTTACATTTCGTAGAAGAACGAAACTAATGCCGCATTGAGGATCCAATCTCATAACATTTGTAGCGTCTAGAGTCTAATAGGGATATTTTTAGGTTAAGGTAAATTGCTATGGACCAATGTTCATAATTTTTAAGTTCTTGATGCCTGACATAATGTTTTTAAAATGTATAATATAATATCTTTATTTCACGCATCAAGAAATTAAAAATTAAGAATATTAGTGTAATATATCATCGTCAATATCATCGTTAGAACCGTTCACAAGTTATAGTCACAGGATATACTTACTCTAAGTTATGCCAAAATACACGGGCATGTGAAACCTGCATCAATCGACTTCCTGCATATCTTACTAGGTTGTATGAAACTGCCCCTCTAGAAAGATTCTTCCCCATCGGTTGTCAAGCTATAAGGTTGGCGCATTTCCACTTAAGCTAACTCAATATAATTTACAACACTGAATACTCGGTTTTAAGCCCTAAAAGTTGGGAAACGCCTTTGATGTAGGCGATGCAGCTCTGCCCGCATATGTGTATCTATACTGTATGCTAGGAATAAAATAATTTTGGATATTATAATTATTTATTGACATTATGTTACATACTTATAAGTTAAAACCATTTATTGAACAAGATCATTTTTATTATTACAAGATAAAATACAGAAGAGAGCATGGCTGGATTTACTAGCAACAAAGGCTGGTAATTCTAGCGGTACGAATGATGATATTGAAAGAAAAAAGGCAGTCTTTAGACATCTAAATAAGAGAGTAAAAGAAGTAGTTGAAAGGAAAAAGCAAGAAAGAACGGATAAGAATGATAGAAGAATATCGGATAACTTCCAGGCAAATATTAAAATGTTCTGGAAACTCGTAAGAACTGCCAGGGGACATTCAAAACAGCCTATAATGAATGCTATAAGAGATGAGAATGGCTATATTCTGAATGATGAAGTTTTGAGTTTAAAGAGTTGGGAGGAATATTTTAAAGCGTTTTTATGAGTGAGGGGACAACGTATAAAATAAATGAAGTAGAAACTCCGAAAGAAGAGGAAAGAGGTAGCGAGATAAGTGTAGATGAAATAATGAAAGCAATGAAAAGCATGAAAGCGGGTAAGGCTGCCGGATATGATAGAGTTTAATGCTCTATCTATTGATTATGCAAGCAAGACGCATCCTTATTTCTACATTAAAAAAAAACATTTTCTCCTTTGAACATATTCATGATTATTGTTATGGGATTGGATTATCGTTATGTAATCACGTGTATTCTATTACCTTCCGATCGAAAGAGTGGAATGTCCTGGATTGTTTAATAACTTCTTGATGAACTCGGATTGTTATCCTTAAATAAAAATTAATATTCTAAGGTATAAGACTAATATTTTTTTCTTTCAGCTACTGCTGGAGCGGCGATATATTCGTCTGAATCTGACGGCTCAGACGTGGAGACGCGTCGGGCACGAAGGCTGGACCGCGCGAAAGCGCTCAAAGATTCCGACTCCGAGGGCAGCGAGGGCAATGCGGGCTCGACGCAGCACAGCCAAAGCGGCAGTGCCTCGGGGAGCGGAAGTGAATAGGCAGTGTTGCGCATGGACTTTCATATTCGATAGTGTTGTCTGGTTATCAATGTCTAAGATATATCAATATCTGTAAAGTTGCTAGTGTTGAGGCGTTGTATTGGATAAGTGAAGGTTGTTTGTTCAATTAATCATTCATTCACACCATATCATATTCATGAGTGTCAGATGAATGTTCTATGTTGAATGACATTCATATCACAATCCTTTACCCTATCATCAAGTTGCTTTTTATGTATTTCCAATATCCAATACATCGTTTTACACATGCTGTATCTCGTGTGAAGAGAATTTTGTAAATATTGTAAACAATGACGATTTAACGTGAGTGATTGTTTCATGAATGATGTTATTGTAATAAACATGTATGTGACATATATTGTTTTTATTTTGCTGATATACCAATGTGAAAAATAACTTGAATATACAATGATACTACATACTACCCGTGCAGTTAAAGAATGGGATTGATAATGGCGGTGCCTCACACACACCCGGTCGGTTGAGCCGTAGTAGCTCAGATAGTTAGCGCTCACTGTAAATTGCACAGTACGCGAGCAAACCGGGTTCGATCCCCGCTGGCACCAATAAAATTGTTAATTGCAATTTTAAGTGCTAATTTACCACGTGCTCGGCGGTGAAGGAAAACATC
Organism: Parnassius apollo; assembly: GCA_907164705.1. Lineage (NCBI taxonomy): Eukaryota > Metazoa > Arthropoda > Insecta > Lepidoptera > Papilionidae > Parnassius > Parnassius apollo. The sequence goes on along the minus strand of CAJQZP010001062.1, from coordinate 1,201,863 downwards.
GTGAGGAAACCTGCATGTCTGAGAAATAAGAAAAAAAAATTTCGAAGACTTGTGAAGTCCGCCAACACGCATTGGGGCAGCGTGGTGGACACTTCCTTGCCCTAATACCCTCTCAGAAATGAGAGGAGGCCTGTGCCCAGCAGTGGGACGTATATAGGCTGTAACTTTACTTTACTTATATGTACAATATGTAACGTAATTAACGCACACCCTCAGACACTCTAATTAATATATATGTTATAATCATAATACATACACTGAAATTTAGTTAAACATTTTTATGCACCGATTATTTATCAAATTAGTTATACTAATTCCGGAAGAATGTTGTGGTCACAGTACAAATCTACGAACGCAAAGACTTTAACTTGCTTGAAATAAAGTTCATTTTTCTTTACTTTTATTGAATACCAGAATTAGTAATAATACAAATAAAACTGCACTCTTTAAAAGTCTTATTGCCTTAAGTTACGATCCATTTCAGTTTGTTTTGAATGTACAGATTAAGTGTGACTGTAATTTACGTAGTTTTAATTATTTTTGGGATAAAAAATTAGCCATATTAAAAATGATAGGAATCGATTCAGTAAACGATTCTGAACAAACTACTTTCTTAAAGTGCTTTAATTATGTTACATGTTGTATATATATATATATATATATATATATATATACATACATAACACTCACGCCTGTCACCCAGAGGGGTAGGCAGAGACTACAGACTTCCATTTGGCACGATCCTGACACACCTCTCTCGCTTCCTTCACATCCATACACCTACGCATGCATGTTCGTCGGTTAAGGGTACTCCTAATTTGGCCCGTTTTCAATAAATCGCCAATTTGGTCGATAAATTTTCGCCTAGGACGTCCCTTTCCGACTCTGCCATTCACTTCTGCAACATAAATTTTCTTTGTCACTCTTTCCTCATCCATTCTTTCCACATGACCAAACCACCGAAGCATTCCTTTCTTAATCCTGGTCACAACATCATCTTGCAAACCACACTCTTCTCTTATCACACAATTTTGCACCCTGTCATTCAGATTCAGCCCTAACATACTCCTTAACGACCGCATTTCTACTGCGTTTATTCTACTCTCGTGCTTCTTCTGCCATACCCAACTTTCACTACCATACGTTAAAGTAGGGACCAACACAGCATTGTGAATTGCCATACGTGCCTTTTTTGACACATTCTGACTCTTCACAATAGAGTGCAGGGCTCCATTTACTCTGTTTCCTGCGTTCACTCGTCGTTCTATATCCTTATCATATCTCCCATCCCTGCTAAATACGCAACCCAAATATACAAACTGATCTACTTGCTCGATCAACTCCCCTTCTATTCTTATTTCACATATTGTTTTACTTTCATCTCTTTCAAAAACCATAATTTTTGTCTTACTTGCGTTCACTTTCATACCCCTTTCTTTTAATGATCTGTTCATTAATGTAACCATCATTTGCAACTCAGCCGCCGACGACGCAAGAATAACTTGATCATCGGCGTACAAAAGGCATTTGATGGTTAACTCACCCATTCTTAATCCGTATATCCGTATATGTATACATATATATATATATATATATATATATATATATATATATATATATATATATATATATATATATATATATATTTTTTATTTATTTATTTATTTAATGACCTTTACAGAAAAAAACATTACAGAACAGTTCATATCTTCGCCAAACTGTAAAGACAGTTTGTTGGCGAATAAATGCACTCTTATATTCTATTACGAAATTAAATTAAATAAGTACCCAACCCACGTAATATTACAAACAACTAAAAAAATTTTAAAAGATGAACACAATAAATTCCAATATCTATAGTAT